>JAJJWW010010334.1:0-74858 GCA_023531295.1 Papaver armeniacum
ATAAGTTTTATATTTCATAATGTAGGATCTTAGAACTACATGACAATCACATTTGTATAGAATGTATACCTTCCGATGTCATTGATATTGAATCGCAGTAATCCTCTTGAGACACCCGTAAATCTTCTTATTGTGGAATGCCTTGTGGAGCTCTTGGTTTCTTCATCTTCACCTTTTACGTAATGAGTTGTAATTCTTGAATACAATAATGATGGGTATTGTATTCCATTTATAGGCAGAGAAAGGACCAAGTTCCTAGGATTTTTAACATTAACTTTTGATACTCAACCGTCCATCAAGGGAGAGTTAATAAGGTATTAAATCCTTATTGAAACTTAAGATAATAACTCCTTAGTAACCTAAGATGCATATCTAGCAATGTCTTGATTATCTTAGATTAGCAAACATGGAACCAAGAGATATTTCTAATGATGTAGAAATAATCTTACATTCTTCCACTGGTCCATGTGATAATCAATTTAATAGTTAATCATAGACAACATAAGCGCGCATAATTGTTGAACAAAATTTAATGGTTAAACATAATACCTTAATCAAGCAAACTACTCATGCAAGTCATAGTGGTTGCACATTGTCCTGTTATCAACATGTTTCCTTCCATGTACCACAACACGAATAAATTACTTAACTAGGCCTTAAATAGGAGTACCATAATGGTCCAGTGATGTCTTCAAAAGAAAACAATTTCTGTTAACATTCATTCATGCCATATAAATGTATACTAAAAATGGATACAAAAATATATTCATAATTTCATTAATAAGAGCTCAACGATTGTTCAAAATAAGCACACATTAGCTGAATTCAATAATCAGTTACTCCCACAGACCTAAGATATCAATCTTTTCTTAAGAGATCTTAAAAGGTAACTGTTACATAAATGCATTTGCGGATATAATTGTACTTAGCGGTAAAATGAACAATTATTGTATCTGAATTGCTTTATTCACGTATACATACTCAAGGTTCACGTGTTTTGTTCCTCTTGTATCATATCGTGCTTTAATGCTGCGAAGTTAAGACGATAAATTTCAGTAATGTAGAGACAAACCTCAAGTCTCTAAGTCTCGCAATCATAATTATTCAAACTCAATTGTGGGATTAGTATTAATGGATTCTTTCTTTATAGAATCCGTGCATCCACCAAAATTAAAGTTTGAAAACCCAATTAACTCTAATTTTGTTAGCCAACTAATTGTAACACATAAGATAAGATTAGTATCTCAAAATTCTTGATTGCTTTCCCATAATTTGTTCTTCGATTCTTTAGGAGTTTAGTTAACAGATCAACAACTTGTTATAAGTTTCATATCAGAATTAAGACGTAATGAATATTAAATTTATATCTTCAATCCAACATGAAATCAAATTTGTTAAATATGTTATTATCTAAAATTTCTTCGAATATTCGATATATGCATTATATGAGAGATTTAGTAATCCATATGATATGTAAAATCACATGGTAAACTTCATTGATATCATTTATTTAAAAAAATATAGAGATATGCATAAAGTCAAGATCACTACTCGTTGGTAGAATGTATTAACATAAAAGACCAAGAGTATGAATTTCTCCTACTGATCTTGAGGTATATGCATCAATCTGTAATAATTTCATCCAAAACTTGAAACATTAATAGTTTTGTTGAATTTCATATACCATGCATTATGGGAGGCTTCTTAAATTTCATACTTTGATTTCTAAAAATTATAGACTAAAATTTATCATTAATAAAGGCTATTTTCACATTTAATTAATGTAACTCTTAGGTCATACTGAGCTACTAATAGTACTATGCTAATTTGAATAAGTCTTTCTTTGACATGAGAGAAAAACTTATTTATAATCAATGCATCATTTCAGAGTAAAATCTTTAGCTAAAAGTCAGGATTTATATCATTTAGTAATGCAGTTACAGTCATGCTAGGGCTGAAATACCCATGCACTTGCACAAAACTATTATGTGTCATTAGAGTAACTAAATAATATTCCAGACTTGACGTTCAACCATTGATTTTATTTCACATAACATCAATCCATTAACCAAAATTATTATACACATAATAATTTGTGAATCAGAAACC
Organism: Papaver armeniacum; assembly: GCA_023531295.1. Taxonomy (NCBI): domain Eukaryota; kingdom Viridiplantae; phylum Streptophyta; class Magnoliopsida; order Ranunculales; family Papaveraceae; genus Papaver; species Papaver armeniacum. The sequence goes on from JAJJWW010010334.1 coordinate 2,110, forward strand.
GAATATTTGCTATTCCATATCAAAATGAAATAAATTCTTGTAAGAAAATCACTGAAACAACATGAACAACTTTCTTTTAGTCTCTTTTGAAACCTTCTTAATGCTGGTTCAAGTTGTTACCAAAAATTATTGGCAATAGTTTATTGGATCAATAATTTGTGGTCTTTCATTATCTAACATTCCGACAATGAGAAGATTCACAATATATATAGAAATATTAAATAATGGGATCATTATCAAGACTTCTTGAACAGATATATCCACGTACTCCCGCTGATTATGCCATCAGTAATGAATTTATATTTTCGGTTTCAATAAATCTCACACTACGGTTAGAACATTAAAGAATACCATTTGGATTATTTAGGAAAACCAGTGAACCAGTAATAGTTTTCAAATCCAATTTTCATTCTTGGGAAATATAAGCCCTCACCTCCAACTGAAAAACCAAAACTTATAGGTGAGTTAAAATAGGTTTCCATCCTTGCTAGTTCAAAGTGTGTCTTTGAAGCTGCTTTATCTATTTAAATTACACAGTTGTAGATAGAACATACATTCATAAATGTGTGGCCATTATACATAATTCATCATGCTTCTAACCATTTTCATAAAAGTATGATTTCGCCTTTTGCTATACACCATTATGCCAGGGATAATTTTGCCTTGTGTATTGAGCAACATTTCCAAACTTTTGGAGATACTATGTAAAAGATTTAGGATATTATCTTGTTTTGTCATACCTTTCACAATATTCACCACCTTTGTCAGACTTTATGATTTTCACTTTGTCTATAATTGTCTCCCAATTTCAATAATGAATGTTCGACAAAATATCCACGGATTGAGATTCAAAATGCAATTGATAAATTTACATAGTAATGTGAAAAATCATCAGGTGATAAACAAGTTTATCTTCAAAAATTGGACCGTAAAAAGTCCACAAAATAATCATAATCAACAATTCATAAGAACAAAAGCTGAATTTTATAATAGAGCTAAATGAAATTAAGCTTACAATAGTTTCATACCTTCAATAAGATTCTCCTGTGGGTAAAACCTTATTAAGGAACAATGTGAGACATGAAAAATATTTGTAGATATCTTACCTTCTCATGCACACAATATTATGTTTGTTTAATACCACAACTAGAGTCTCCTGTGGGAGAATCTCGTCCTAACATGTATTAACAAAATCAAATAATTCTAATGTTCAACCTAATACATCAAAATAATAGTCGCCTGTGGGTAGATATTATTTTACATCTATATGAACATTTAGATAACCTTTATGCTTGTTTAAATGTTGGAACCAAAACTACTTGTAGCAGCATTGTTCTTATCATTAAATCAAACTAAGATGACTCAAAATATACAACACTTATAAGAAGAAAGTTTAGTATCACTGTGGTGATAACTAAAAAATCCTGCAAATATGTACAATTGCAAATATCACACTAACTTTTCTTGTGATATTGCATAGTCCTACTTAATGATATGGACATATTTGAACTGATCATAAATTTAATCGATTGTAAACAACTACGAGTAACCCTAAAACACCAAGAGAAAACTTTATTTGAAAGCATGTCATATATAAATTGTGAAAAACATCAACATAACTTAATTTAAAAATATTCAAACATTATGAACCTTTCGTAACCCAAGATCAAGCATTGTGCAATAATGATCCAATAATGAAGATTCGTTAAAGAAAACTCTTTAATGCAATGCTAATTAAATTCGATATTGGCTTTAAGGATTACAATAAATAAGGCTCTATAAGGTTGATAAAGATGAAGGTTGTTTAAAATAGACGATATGGACATCATTTTTAACAAATATAAAATTTTATCCAGATAAAATAAAGCTTAAATTTCTTTAAAGGATGTACTAATCAAGTTTTTGGATATAATAGAACATAATTTGACATGAACAATAGAAAATTTCGTAATGGGTTACCCAACTTGGTAATGAGTTTAGTTCAAGAAAATTGCCCTTACTATGCATTTCAAGAAATAGCATAAAATCATGTGTCATTTAGTTAATTATGATCTTTATTCTATATCTAGAAAATATGGTCAAAATCACTCATGGAAGAAAATAAATAGAATGACACTAGACGTTCATTCATACTTAAACCATTCAGATCCATAATATATAATCTAATTAATAAGATCATATCCTTCGGTTTTCTCTTAAATATGTGAACTCAAATCACTTGTGGGTAATTATTGTTCTAATATATTTAAGTAAAACAATAGTGTAAGCATTTAGCAATTGATGATTATGGACAAAAAGTTAGTTTGACATCACTGTGGTGATTGATAAATAACTTAACAATAATGTCTTTATCATATATTCGGTAATACCGAAACCCTAACTTCATGGTTTGGTGAATTTTTGCTTACAATAACATTATGATTATTGTTAAGTTAAAATAATCTAATATCATTGTAGTGATAGCTAAAGAGTCCGAAATAATTACGTAAGCACAATAATCTTATATAATTAAACAATCAAATGTTGGGTGAGTAACATAGCATAACCGACTCTCTCATAAACCATACCATAATGCAATACAAGTTTATAAACTATTCTCGTTCATTTAATGAAGTCGTTCGGTGAAAAAAATCATTATAGGTTATTCTTAAATGATTTTAATAAGCGGAATCATAATAATGGGTATACTTTATTCATAAAATATTTTTATGATAAACATGTTCAAATTAGATAACATTTGAACCTAATCAAGTCTAAACTAGATCCAATTAAGAACTTGCTCAGTCAAAGTTTGAGGTTAACAGATTTGTCAACGCAAAAAGTCAATGACCAAAGTTAACAATCAAAGTCAATATTATGGTCAAACTCAAACAATCTTGGTCTAAGTCATCAAATGTCAACTTTAATGTCAAACAAAGAAATTTATGACCGTATTAGGCATGTTTTCATTAGACACCCAGTAAGCATTACCAAATAAATATATATAAAACATATGCTCATTAATTAAGGTTTTGGGTTTGATATAACAAAGCCTAACATGCATACAAACAAAACAACAAACATTATAGGTGAGCCTATATCTTTATCAAGATCAAAGAAAATGTTTTAGGGTTTTTTTTTTGTGTTCCAAAAAATATGTATTTTTATGCATGTTTTGAATCACACTATATCATTAATTCTCATTTTATAAAACAATTTTTAAATTTATCCTATGGATAGTTATTGGATTTATTTTTTTAAAAACAAATTTAAATAGGAAAAATTAATCTTTTGAAAAAACATAATTAATATCAATGCGTGTTTTGTTTTAAAAACCATTATGATGTTATAAATACAAAAATAATTAAAACATAATTAATATCAATGAACCATTGTAACATATGTTCAGTAAAAGTAAGTGGTGATCAATAACAAACACATCCTAAACAGTTTCAGACATAATTCTAACTAAAATTGCATGAGACAAAAAAAAAATGATTTTAATTACTTTATGCGTGGATCACATCAAAGCACGTCATCATACATGCATCACGCCAAACATGAATCACATCAAGTATGCTAATTTGTGCAGCGGGAAAATGAACAAGATATATGGTAATAAATCATGATCCATAGACATCCTTATTACAGATCCAATGAACATGATGATGGATCCATAGAGGTGTCAAACAGGCCGGCCCGTCCTGGCCTGTCCCCGGTCGCCGACCTAGCACAGGTTAGCTTTGCTACCAAATAGGCCAAGCGTGGCAGCTCGTTGCGAGTTCCACTAAGCCCAGCCCGATCCTGAGCCTGGTCTTCTTTTATTGGGCCAGGCCGGACCAAGCCCAGGTTAGCCTATCTATCTACACAAAAATATTTGGCAGGGGATGAAAGTCGAAGTTATGACCCCTTGATCGTTCGCAATGATTGAGACCAATTAATCTGACGTGATCTCTTGATTGAATAGTATAACGGAGCAAAAATAATGCATGTAATTACTTAAAATTTCCAAATATAATTACATTTGATCACCATATAAAATATCAGTGGGAATTGTGATAATATGAGTGTTGTTAATAATGGTAGGTTAGATGTTATAAGGAATGTGTAACTGAAAATAGATACTACAAGATATTACTTGTTTCCTTTCTCGCATTCATCATTAATAATCTTCTAAATCTTTATTTTTTCATCTCAATTATCTCCTAATTTTTTCTTTTTCATCTCAAATTATCTATAGATAATAGATGTGGGTGATACTCCGTATATATAATTTTTCTATAACTACCCCGACAATTTAATTTCGGAGATAATTTCTATATAAAGTAGTAATATCTTACCGTTTTTTTTTTCCGGTAAACTAAATTTAACTTTAATATTTATTATTAGAAAATCACGGAATGAATATACATTAAATTCAATAACATACCTAATAATTCTCACCAAATCTTATATTTCCATCTTTATACTTATCTGCAAAAAAAAAAAAATTATACTCCCTCCGTCCCTGTATAAAAGGCGGAGAAGTAAAAATCTGTCTACTCCCAATGTGAATTCTTCCCTGTTTACCCTTATTTATTTAATTCTAACGGTGATTCCCTAGGATAATCAAAACATTCCCATTCAATGCTAACAGTGATTCCCCAGGAGAATTACGGATACAAAACATTCCCATCCACATGGTTTCTTCCATGTTCATCTTTCTTTTTTCTTTTTATTCTCTTTTAACTTCTCTTCAAACACAATGAGTGAGAAAACTCAGAAGATGGATAGTGAGATTGATGAGATGATGGAACTTGAGAAGATGGAACGTGAGTTTGCTGAGATAATGGATCGTGAGTTTGCTGAGATAATGGATAGTGAGTTTACTGAGATGATGGAACTTTCAAACAAATTAAGCAATTCTGAAAATTTCAAATTTTGAAGTTTACTCGGAAAAATTTGATTGATTTTGAGCTCTTGTTGGTTGTGATTAACATTTGGAAACTTAAAATTTTCGTTTAAAATTTTGGCTCCAATATCTTGCCTCCAATTATATCTTGGTTTATGGGTAAAATTTTGGTTTATGAAGAGTTAACAGAAGAATTGTTGATCATCAATGGGATTGAACAAAAAACTAGGGGAGGAGGTGGAAGACGAAGAGAATGGTTTGAGTTTTTTTCTTCTTCACAGTATATATACGCTCTTTAAGTAACAGAATATCACATAATATTTAATATGGGTAACTTCCCAATGTACACACATTTTTCTTATTTGAAGAGATATTCATTAATTACCATAACAATAAATATGGGCAAATCAGGTAGTATTAGGAAAATTTAGGAAAACTAAAAATTTTCTTATTTGACGAGATTTACACTTCTCCGCCTTTTATACAGGGACGGAGGGAGTATAAGATTCTATGTTTGTAGCTAGAGTCAAAGTCCAAGTAATCACATATACTCCCTCCATCCCTGTATAAAAGGCGGAGAAGTGTAAATCTCGTCAAATAAGAAAATTTTTAGTTTTCCTTAGTTTTCCAATATTTTCCTAATACAACCTGATTTTCCCATATTCATTGTTATGGTAATTAATGAATATCTCCTCAAATAAGAAAACTGTATGTACATTGGGAAGTTACCCATATTAAATATTCTGTGATAGTCTGTTACTTAAATAGCGTATATACTCTTTGAAGAAGAAAATAACTCAAACCATTCTCTTCGTCTTCCACCTCCTCCCCTAGTTTTTTGTTCAATCCCATTGATGATCAACAATTCTTCTGTTCTCTCTTCATAAACCAAAATTTTACCCATAAACCAAGATATAATTGGAGGCAAAATATTGGAGCCAAAATTTTAAACGAAAATTTTAAGTTACCAAATGTTAATCACAACCAACAGGAGCTCAAAATCAATCAAATTTTTCTGAGTAATTACAAAATTTGGAATTTTCAGAATTGCTTAATTTGTTTGAAAGTTCCATCATCTCAGTAAACTCACTATCCATTATCTCAGCAAACTCACGTTCCATCTTCTCAATTTCCATCATCTCATCAATCTCACTATCCATCTTCTCAGTTTTCTAACTCATTGTGTTTGAAGAGAAGTTAAGAGAGAATAAAAAGAAAAAAGAAAGATGAACATGGAAGAAACCATATGGATGGGAATGTTTTGTATCAGTAATTCTCCTAGGGAATAACCGTTAGAATTGAATCACCGTTAGAATTAACTAGCTTTGCTGATACCCGTAAGCATAAATAAGGGTAAACAGGGAAGAATTCACATTGGGAATATATTTCTGCCTATATATAGGTACTACAGATTTTTACTTATCTGCCTTTTATACAGGGACAGAGGGAGTAAATAAATTTTACATTTTATGTACAAAACGGATGGACCTAGAACAGTGGTACATGGCCGTCTTATACATCCTAATACATCATGGGATCGAGTCTCTAAATAAATAAAACATTTTTGGCTAATTAAAACTGATCTTAGTTTATCTAAAATCGTATACGGGCTTTGGCAGGCCGGGATGTGCAGGCTCTTACAGGCCCAGGCTAAAACAGGCCAGGCCATAACAGGCTAATAGTCTGGAAATAACAGCCCAGCCTGGGCCTGTCTTGAGCCTAGCCCCAACCTGGATCTGTTGGCCACGGGGCAGGCCAGACTTAGCATGATTATATGGGCCGGACCAGACCAGACCCGGGCTAGCCTGGCCTTTTTGACACCTTTATGGATCCATATAGACATAATATAACATATACTATATAATGGACAATCATGCGTTCTAAAACCTTGCTCTAATACCAAATATAAGTTTTATATTTCATAATGTAGGATCTTAGAACTACATGACAATCACATGTGTATAGAATGTATACCTTCCGAAGTCATTGATATTGAATCGCAGTAATCCTCTTGAGACACCCGTAAATCTTCTTATCTCGGAATACCTTGTGGAGCTCTTGGTTTCTTCCTCTTCACCTTTTACGTAATGAGTTGTAATTCTTGAATAAAATATTGATGGGTATTATATTCCATTTATAGGCAGAGGAAGGACCAAGTTCATAAGATTTTTAACATTAACTTTTGATACTCAACCGTCCATCAAGGGAGAGTTAATAAGGTATTAAATCCTTATTGAAACTTAAGATAATAACTCCTTAGTAACCTAAGATGCATGTCTAGCAATGTCTTGATTATCTTAGATTAACAAACATGGAACCAAGAGATATTTCTAACGATGTAGAAATAATCTTACAAAAACTAGAAACACATGCATGTATGACGGTAAAGAGAAGCCACTTCCACCGAATTTGATTTGATTAGTTCGTTCTGCCGGTCTGGTTTGGGGCAACAAAGTTCCCCGTAATACCCTAAAGGGTTGAAAAAGAGCCACGTTAACTTGCATCGTTTATTTTTATACAATTATTAAAGCTTGGTATAGTAGGTAAGTTATATTAAAGTCTGTCAATTAGTAGTTAGGCTTATATATCAGAAGTAAGGCATTGGTCCATATCTATTATTTCTGAAAAGGATATCGGAAACGAAATTAGAAATCTTTCAAGACAAACCCAAAAAAAAAAAAGAAAAAAGAAAAAGTAAAAGATATCAGTAACTTTAACATGTTGATTTAGAGGAATTAAGTTGATAGTGTTCCATCCTTTGATCACATTATGATCTATATCCATGAGTTTCACATTTGTGTTCTCCGTGACTAACCTACCTATTCCGAATTTACCTCAATCTTATTATCATTTACGTATTTGTCTACGCCCTACTGCACTAAAATCAGCCAACCAACTTGTGTTTTTCCTTCCTCTGCCTGCCTATAAATATCATAGGGTACACAGATCCAAGACAAACACAAGCTAAAAAAAAGTTAAACAAGACACAGAAAATGGCTTCTTCTAAATCATCCTGTTCTATGTTACTATCCACAGTATTCATTTTATTTGTGTTGCTTTTTGTTACTTCACTATCGTCATCGTTGCCTATAGGATCCCAAGTTGAAGATATTCCTGATTTTGGATATCTTAAGTACATCATTCTTCTTACACAGCATAAACATAAAGGCTGGCTGGTAACGATGCACAATCCTCGTTTCTTTTTACCTGATTTTCTTTCTCCTTTGCAATAATTATTACAATCTCGTTGGTTTAATAAAAAGAAAAAAAAAAACAGTTATTCTCTGTTGGTTTATTTTCCATTCTGTATTGATTGTTTTTGTATCTTCCAAGGCCGTGGTTCAATTCAATAACAGTGATCACAAAGATCAAGTCTATGACGATCTTGCTGTGAAATATTTTAAAGACAAGGTTCGCTTCTTCAGAATCAATTCTGAAACATTTGATGAGAAGGTATACTATATGTATATTTTGTAAATTATCAAGTCGATCAAATTGTTTTTTAAGTATTGTTATTTAGCTGTTTAATAAATACATAAAAAATAATAACTTATTTTTAATATTTTTTTGGCGACTATTTATATATACTTTCATTTGAGCTTGGCTAAATATACAATTCCATCGGTATTAAAATTTCTCAGGAGACAGCAATAAGGATATATCGCATCAAAGAATTCCCAAGTTTCCTTTTCTTCAAGAACGGTGCCTTTGTTTATAACGTTAGAGGGTGGAATCTTGAAAAGATTGTATTCGGGATTGAGTTGTACAAGCCAGGAGTGACAATGGTAAATGAACGGGATGAAGATAAAGACGATATGATGATGATGGATGAGGCTAGCTAATTATCATTATTCTTAAAAAGATAATTAATTGGCTCGTACGTTCTGTGTGTCATGTGTTATTATATTGAAAACAAAACCATATTATTGTCATGTGACTAAATGTTTGTACTAATAAGGTTGCTACTTGCTAGTATGCTCCATGTAATATTTTTATGTTAGTATATGTATTGTAATTGTATTATTATTAGTATGTGTTGTTGAAATAATAAAAGTGAATGTTTTGTCAGCCAATTTGCTGCTAGATTAGAAATAATAGAATGAAGTGTGTGGCAAATCTGTCCGTCCAAAGAACGATGAAAAAACACGCAGTATCGACCGACCTGGCCTTTGTACTCTTACCCGACCTGAACATGGCTACACTTGACCAAAAAAGAAAAGCCTACCAAAGATTAGCAAAGCCTTGTTAGCTTTTCAATGTAAGTTTTTCTTACCACAAAAAAAAAAAAAAAAAAAAAAAAAAAAAAAAAAAAAAAAGTTTTGTATATCCATCAAATTACTAACGTAACTCAAAGATCTAAAACTAAGCAGAAGTTTTAGATATAATTAAGTAGCAACTAGACACTACTGGTGCTAATACGTTTTAGTGATAAGAACTAAGAGGAAAAATGGAACCATATATATGTTCCGTTTTCATTTCTGTTTTCATCATTACTGTTGTACATCCGAGTTCCTACATATACATAGGTGAAGTACAAAGACAGAAGGAATAAGCCGACCATGTTATGAATAATTATCCATGTACATAAGACACATGTATTGGTGTTTTTCACTTGGTAATTCCTGGGCCCCGCATAAAGATGTTAAGCCGGTGGATCAGCCGCTCCCCAAAATTTGTACGTAACACTCCCTTGGATGATCCACCGTATCAAAAGTGTTGTCTCGTTAAACCTTGCCAATAAATTCGATGGGATAAAAACTGGTCGAAGGAAAAAAATATATCTATTAAAGCTTTGTGACGATGATTGTTACGAATTTTCTCCCATTGTCAAAGCTATTCCAGGAAAACTATTTTGGAAAAAATATGAACGCTTGCAGCAGGAAAGTTGTTTGGACAAAACCTCATCTCAAAAATATCTATGGGTATACATTTCGTTGGATGGTGATCATCGTTCTAATATTGTCATCAATTTAAAAGTCTTTCCAGGAAAATCCGGAGGGACAAAACCTGAACGTAGGAAAACATGAGTTCTCAGAACAATGATAAACCTGCAGATGTTGCCTCATTAAAACATTTCCCGGGAAAACCCAAAGGGACAAACAAAAAACCAGACGAAGGAAAAAGAGTACAACATTTCGAACTGCGGATGGTAGTGGACTCACATGCCTCATTAAAACTTTGACAAGGAAAACCCAGTGGGACAAAACCTTAACTAAGAAAAAAGAGTACACGATGTAATTTCCAACATATCCAATATCCATAGTCTTCTATGGCTTTACTCTCCCTGATGAGTAGATGTCTCAGTTGATCATTCTGTTTGATAGTACGTATTGAGAGATCACGAACCGTCTTATAATGTCTTCAGTAGTTTCAGCTTCCTTTAGTTGAGAAAACTTGGTGTGATTTTTCTCTGTGCAATTTATTAATGATCTTCTAATAGTACAACCATTTATTTTCCATTAGCTTCATCTGAACAACCATGACCGGCTAGAGGAACTCTATTACAAGACTCCAACTAGGAGACTAATCATCTGCTTTAACAAACCTACTGAAAAATCAAAAACTCAAACAGTCTAGCTTTTTCCCTATGGGAGACATTATCGATCTTTTATGCAAAAGATCAAGCTTAATGGTACCACGAAGATGAAAGAGTTTTCTTCGGACAAATATCTCGATATTGGTGCTGGGAAAAACCATACTTACATGTATGCTACTGTTGATGGTGGTTTTTAAACAAGGGGTAAAATCGTAAAACCCCATGACCTAGTGTTACCCGCAACACATTAACTAAGAGCATTTAACTCAGGTGTAAATAATTAATAGGGGTATTTTTTCAAAATACCGATTAGGTTTTCAAACACGTAACCCTAATTCCAAAACTAAGCCGCACTGCGCACCATGGCAACAATGCCAAACCAAGTCGCATATCGCGCACCATGGCAACAATGCCAAACCAAGCCGCATATCGCGCACCATGGCAACAATGCCAAACCAAACCGCATATCTGCGCACAATGGAAACAATGCCAAACCAAGTCGCATATCGCGCACCATGGCAACAATGCCAAACCAAGCCGCATATCGCGCACCATGGCAACAATGCCAAACCAAGCCGCATATCGCGCACCATGGCAACAATGCCAAACCAAGCCGCATACGCGCACCATGGCAAACCGTGCCAAAACAAGCCGCATCATGCGCACCATGGCAACCATGCCAAACCAAGCCGCACTTCGCGCACCATGGCAACCATGCCAAAACAAGCCGCATACTGCGCACCATGGCAACCATGCCAAGCCAAGCCGCACTCTGCGCACCATGGCAACCATGCCAAACCAAGCCGCACCCTGCGCACCATGGCAACAACGCCAAATTCCAAGCCGCTATGCCTTGGGCCCACGCCAAACATAGCGCCCTAGGTTTGCAAGACTTGCAACTAGGTCAACATGGCCGCACGTGCCATTGGCACATGCCAACACGTGCCGCAAGCCATATCTCTAAGCCGCTATGCCTTTGGCCCACGCCAAACATAGCGCCCTAGGCTTGCAAGACTTGCAACTAGGTCAACATGGCCGCACGTGCCATTGGCACATGCCAACACGTGTCGCAAGCCATACTTCCAAGCCGCTATGCCTTTGGCCCACGCCAAACATAGCGCCCTAGGCTTGCAAAACATGCAACTAGGTCAACATGGCCGACGCGCCAATGGCACATGCCAACATGCTCGCTAGCTAGTTTCCCTAGCGAAACCACGGCCCTAACGGCCACGCATGCCATTGGCACATGCCAACATGCTCGCTAGCTAGCTTCCCTATCAAGGTCACGGCCCTAACGGCCCCGCATGCCGTTGGCACATGCCAACATGCTCGCTAGCTATCTTCCCTATCAAGGTCACGGCCCTAACGGCCCCGCATGCCATTGGCACATGCCAATATGCTCGTTAGCTAGCTTCCCTATCAAGGTCACGGCCCTAACGGCCCCGCATGCCATTGGCACATGCCAACATGCTCGCTATCTAACTTCCCTATCAAGGTCACGGCCCTAACGGCCCCGCATGCCATTGGCACATGCCAACATGCTCGCTAGCTAGCTTCCCTATCAAGGTCACGGCCCTAACGGCCCCGCATGCCATTGGCACATGCCAACATGCTCGCAAGATAACTTCCCTATCAAGGTCACGGCCCTAACGGCCCCGCATGCCATTGGCACATGCCAACATGCTCGCTAGCTAGCTTCCCTATCAAGGTCACGGCCCTAACGGCCCCGCATGCCATTGGCACATGCCAACATGCTCACTAGCTAGCTTCCCTATCAAGGTCACGGCCCTAACGGCCCCGCATGCCATTGGCACATGCCAACATGCTCGCTAGCTAGTTTCCCTATCACGGCCCTAATGGCCACGCATGCCATTGGCACATGCCAAACGCACACGCTGGTAGCCTAACTTGCAAACCGTGCAACCTACCACCAAGGCATTCCGCACATGCCATTGGCACATGCCAAACGCACACGCTGGTAGCCTAACTTGCAAACCGTGCAACCTACCACCAAGGCATTCCGCACATGCCATTGGCACATGCAAACACACACGCTGGTAGCCTAACTTGCAAACCGTGCAACCTACCACCAAGGCATTCCGCACATGCCATTGGCACATGCCAAACACTCACGTTGGTAGCCTAACTTGCAAACCGTGCAACCTATCACCAAGGCATTCCACACATGCCATTGGCGCATGCCAAACACACACGCTGGTAAGCCCAACTTGCAAACCTTGCAAACTACCACCAAGGCATTCCGCACATGCCATGCACATGCCACACGCGCCACTAGCAGCGCCACTTGCACTCAAGATGCAACCAACACTCGAGACATCAACACAAACCGGGGATGCTTCCTTAGGGTTTTGGTTTGGCGGTCACAAAGATGCGGCGTACACTACGCTCACATTAAGAAAGCGTGAAAAGGAATAAAGCGGTCAAATAAAAGAGGAAATAATGGTGAAAAACGTTTTCGCCCATTAAACCATGCGGTTACCACCTCCTCCCATTATTTCACCCTTTACTCTCTTCCTTCATGAGGCCAGGGTACGTTTCAATCTCGACTTGTATAAATAGGTCTTACCTATTTCCACCTCGCACAACAAGTCTCGGTCGGGAGAAATATACTACACTTACACTCTCGTAAAGGCAACTTTGCAAGCTCTCTCAAAAGCTTCCATCTCTTGCAAGCTTCCTAAGCTTTCACTTTCTCGATACAAGTCGAGATACTACTCTCCTCAACACCTTTCTTTGCTTCCCTCCCCAAATCAACCCTTCTCCTCCACTTTGTGACCGAAGCAAGTCTGGAACGGCCATTTCTTGGTTTAGGCCGGACTTGTACAGATCGATCTCTCGAATCTATAAAGTGCTCACGTGCAGCACATTTGTTTAGGGTTTGAATCAATTTCTCACTCACCCACCGAAATTACCGAAATCAGCAGAAACGATTTTCACCCATAAACAATTGGCGACCACAGCGGGAGGATTGATCTATCGGCTACAATGTCAGACTGTCGATCTCGTTCTTCGACCCAGATGTCAAGATGGTAGGGGAAGGCGACTCAATCCGACTCAAGTGCCAGACAACCCGGTTATCAGTTGTTAAAACTACACCTGAAAACTGGAGACTCGCTGAAGATGCTACCAGCGATTGGGGGCTTGCGACTCAGTCCGACTCAACTGCCAGACAACCCGGTTATCAGTTGTTAAAACTACACCTGAAAACTGGGGACTCGTTGAAGATGCTACCAGCGATTGGGGACTTGCGACTCAGCCCGACTCAACTGCCAGACAACCCGGTTATCAGTTGTTAAAACTACACCTGAAAACTGGGGACTCCTTGAAGATGCTACCAGTGATTGGGGACTTGCGCCTCAGTCCGACTCAACTGCCAGACAACCCGGTTATCAGTTGTTAAAACTACACCTGAAAACTGGGGACTCGTTAAAGATGCTACCAGTGATTGGGGACTTGCGAATCAGTCCGACTCAACTGCCAGACAACCCGGTTATCAGTTGTTAAAACTACACCAGAAAACTGGAGACTCGCTGAAGATGCTACCAGCAATTGGGGACTAACTGGCGATGCTACCAGCAAAGCCGCCTTTTACACAGAGAGGGGCGTGTTCACAAAACCTATGAAAGAAACGTTCAAGGAAAATCATCCGACAAAAGTCTGCTTTTCTTGGAGAAAGTCAACTTTGCATCTTCAAGAGCCGCTTTCTTCATAGTCAACATCTTGGAAAGCTTTTCGAGTTCCACCTCCTGTCGTGCAATCTCCTCGGCGGAAAGGCTTTCGACTGCTGCATCTTTCAACTTTTGGATCTCAAAGAAGGCCTTCGACAAACCACGAAGTGTTGAACTCCTTTTCTACACACACGTCGTGATGGTGCTCCCAGTCGGAAATAACGTCTTCAGAAACGGTATGACCAGTCACCTCACGCATATCCTCAATGGAAGGTAAAGCCTCTTCCACACGCTTAACCAGCGCAAATCGACTAGTGGTTTTCTTGGTTGTGGCCATATGTCCGTACTTCTCCCAGATTCTGGTGTACAACGCCTCACGCTTAGCCGGCACGCTGAAGCCGCCAACAAGCACATGACCTGGATAAGGAACCAAGTACGTGGGATCAAAAATGGCGCCTGCAGTTGGCCTCACGACTCGCAGAGGGTCTTCTTCCATGTCTACGGCAGCAACCATCAGAGAATCATCCACCGTTTGAACCACATCTGTGCCCGGCAATTGGCTAACGCCCATCTCCAAGTCACCTGGTCACAAAAGGCAAGTTTTCGTGTGGCTCTACCCCAGAATCATCCTCCGAATCGGATTCCTCCTGCGAACTTGAGTTAGACATTTTTCAAAAGAGGAAACAGAAGAAGAAATAAAAGAAGCGCTTGCCAGACGCGCTTACCAGACGCGCTTGCCAGACGCGCTTACCAGACGTGCTTACCAGACATGCTTACCAGACGCACATGCCATGCACACATGCCGCACGCGCATGCCAGCCGCAGTACCACACTCTGTGCTAACAGTTTGCACCCTTCCAGCACCATCCTTGCCCTTCGAAACAGCGCCATGGCTCCAACACTTCGTGATCAAAACCGTGTCATCTCTGCACGATACACTTACGATCACCAGAACCAGAGCCGCTTCCGCCACCCCAACGGTTCTTCAAGCATGGCAGCTTCAACCGTCACCAGAGACGCTACTCCACCATCGGGGCAAGATCTTTGGAAGATCCGGAAGAAGTCGACCTTCTTTTAGCACTGTTGATTTGATGAAAAGACAAAAGATACTTCAAAGCGGGACATGCGTTTATAGATGAAGAGGCTCGCGTTGCTCTTGGACGCCTTGATAGAAGGGGATAAGCAATCCAATTTCGTCACACATGAAGATCAGGATAGACTTCTCAAAAATCGAAAGCAAGGGAAGTCAACAACTCTCCTGAGTTCACGGAGACCCTTCTCCCGTCAGGACCCGCACAATGGGAACTTCGCCCCACAAAGTCGTACGAGTCTATGATGAGACAGTTATGTGAGATTCTATGTTTCTCCAAGGCGTAGCGTCAAGACATATTTGCACCCCTCAACCGCACTGCATCAGGAAAGCAGGCGCTTCCATCCAGGGAAGCCGTTCCCAAACCCCAACCTCTCCTAGAAAGCACGATCGATGGATGAAACTGGGGACTCCTAACCTCTGTTCTCTTGAGGGATGTCGAGTTTGACAGAACGTGACGCGGTGGTAACCGTCAAGGCTCTAAAAGTTGCAAGACGTCGTTCCGACATTCTCTACAGAAGTAGCTCCGCATCAACGTTCTCTCCAGAAGTAGCTACGCATCAGTGTTCTCCAGCAGCGGCTTCGCTTCAACGTTCGCTTCAACGCCACTCCTTCCTGCAAAGTTTGCTTGCTATATCATCCAACCTACCTTGTTACCACGATAATGTAGTCTCTCCTGATTACATCTCCAACCAAGAACTGTTGCTCCTCACCCGTTGATACCATCCAGAGCCTCACCACAGCATCAATAATCTGCGCTCGAGTCAGGTTGGTGTTTATGTGCTCCTTACTCACTATGAACTCAACCCATCTATCAAAAGAACGCAATGGGCTTTGACACATCCTGAAATCAATGTTGGAAGAGGAATATACCCCTTTATGAAGACAGAACCGTATGGTGTTCTCTGGGCGAACCGAACGTGTCTTCTTTTCATCTTCACCACCGGTTAACAAAATTGGCACGAAACCTGGGTGATTTTTCCGAGCAGAGACAAGTTTTTGGGCGAAGAATTCATTATCCGTGTTTGGTTTGGAACTATGAACATCCTTCGATGAGGCGAAATTTTGTTCAGGTAACATCTTATCGGATTTCTTCATAACAATTTAGTAACGAGATATCTGCATACGAAGAAAGACGAAATCATCTCCCTGACACATAATCGCACCCAACAACAACAAAAAAAAAGGAGAGGGCGTATTCTTTACTGGCTCAAAAAATATACACGCTGTATCATTCTTCGGGTTCAAAATTATATATGGAGCATTTTCTACGGGTTCAAAAAATATACACGCAGTATCATTCTTCGGGTTCAAATTATATATGGAGCATTTTCTACGGGTTCAAAACTGCACGCGTGAAGATTTCTTTCAGACCGAAATTCATATATGCAATATTTCCTACGGGTTCGAAGTCATATGAAGCACATATACGGTATTCTTCTTCGGAATTCATATACAGTATTCTCTACGGGTTCGAAACTGCACACGCAGTATTTTCTTCAGGGTTCAAAATTATACGCAATATTTTATGCGGGCTCAAGTACGTCTGGAGTATCCTTCTTCGGGTTCAAAATTATTTATGGAGCACTTTCCTGCGGGTTCAAATCATATATACAGTATTTCCCTTGGGTGCATATATACAATATTTTCTACAAGAAGCACGCCAAGAAATCACATGCGCAATATCATTGCAAGCGCTTACTCTTAGGGTTTACACCTACGCGAAAGGGAAACAACAAAAGTATTGGCAGGCATGCTTGGAAGCCGGTTCCTCTTTATGACTCTGCCGCTGGTATGAAAAGATGAAAGTGAAAGATGGGAGAAAGGGACTTTATATATATAGGCGTGAAGATTCTGAAATAGGGAAGGATTTCCCTTTACCAAAATCGTGCGTGTAAGAAACGGGCCCACAAGGGCGCCCAACTTCCCAATGTCGCCCAAGTTGCACCGGCCCCACCAATTGCACCGACTTACCAATGACCGCCCAAGTCACGCCTGCAAGCACGCATAGCTTCCACACCTTGCGCCGGTCCCACCAGCCTAGCACGCCGTTTCCCAAGTCACGCCTGCAAGCACTCACAGCTTCCACACCTTGCGCCGGTCCCACCAGCTAGCACGCTCAGTTGCCCAAGTCACGCTTGCAAGCACGCACAACTTCTACACCTTGCGCCGGCCCCACCAGCTAGCACGCTCAGTTGCCCAAGTCACGCCTGCAAGAACGCACAACTTCTACACCTTGCGCCGGTCCCACCAGCTAGCACACTCAGTTCCCCAACTCACGCCGACTTCCCAATGTCGCCCAAGCTGCACCGAGCCAACCAATTGTGCCAGCCTCCCGATTTGTGCAAAACTACCAGAGGCAAGGATTCCAATCCTATTTATAAAAGGTCAGACAAGCCTCCTCAATTCTCTTTACGGTTTGCTGTTGATACTTTGTCACCATCTTATGCTTACCTCCCAACAAAGCCCCTGTTCCGAGCTAAGCAGGGGACTTAATGTTGATGGTGGTTTTTAAACAAGGGGTAAAATTGTAAAACCCCATGACCTAGTGTTACCCGCAACACATTAACTAAGAGCATTTAACTCAGGTGTAAATAATTAATAGGGGTATTTTTTCAAAATACTGCATTAGGTTTTCAACACGTAACCCTAATTCCAAAACTAAGCCGCACCCGCGCACCATGGCAACAATGCCAAACCAAGTCGCATATTTGCACCATGGCAACAATGCCAAACCAAGCCGCATATCGCGCACCATGGCAACAATGCCAAACCAAGCCGCATATCTGCGCACAATGGCAACAATGCCAAACCAAGTCGCATACTGCGCACCATGGCAACAATGCCAAACCAAGCCGCATACTGCGCACCATGGCAACAATGCCAAACCAAGCCGCATTCTGCGCACCATGGCAAAAATGCCAAACCAAGCCGCATACTGCGCACCATGGCAACCGTGCCAAAACAAGCCGCATACTGCGCACCATGGCAACCATGCCAAACCAAGCCGCACTCTGCGCACCATGGCAACCATGCCAAAACAAGCCGCATACTGCGCACCATGGCAACCATGCCAAGCCAAGCCGCACTCTGCGCACCATGGCAACCATGCCAAACCAAGCCGCACCTTCGCACCATGGCAACAACGCCAAATTCCAAGCCGCTATGCCTTGGGCCCACGCCCAACATAGCGCCCTAGGTTTGCAAGACTTGCAACTAGGTCAACATGGCCGCACGTGCCATTGGCACATGCCAACACGTGCCGCAAGCCATATCTCTAAGCCGCTATGCCTTTGGCCCACGCCAAACATAGCGCCCTAGGCTTGCAAGACTTGCAACTAGGTCAACATGGCCGCACGTGCCATTGGCACATGCCAACACGTGTCGCAAGCCATACTTCCAAGCCGCTATGCCTTTGGCCCACGCCAAACATAGCGCCCTAGGCTTGCAAAACATGCAACTAGGTCAACATGGCCGTACGCGCCAATGGCACATGCCAACATGCTCGCTAGCTAGTTTCCCTAGCGAAACCACGGCCCTAACGGCCACGCATGCCATTGGCACATGCCAACATGCTCGCTAGCTAGCTTCCCTATCAAGGTCACGGCCCTAACGGCCCCGCATGCCATTGGCACATGCCAACATGCTCGCTAGCTATCTTCCCTATCAAGGTCACGGCCCTAACGGCCCCGCATGCCATTGGCACATGCCAACATGCTCGCTAGCTAGCTTCCCTATCAAGGTCACGGCCCTAACGGCCCCGCATGCCATTGGCACATGCCAACATGCTCGCTAGCTAACTTCCCTATCAAGGTCACGGCCCTAACGGCCCCGCATGCCATTGGCACATGCCAACATGCTCGTTAGCTAGCTTCCCTATCAAGGTCACGGCCCTAACGGCCCCGCATGCCATTGGCACATGCCAACATGCTCGCTAGCTAGCTTCCCTATCATGGTCACGGCCCTAACGGCCCCGCATGCCATTGGCACATGCCAACATGCTCGCTAGCTAGCTTCCCTATCAAGGTCACGGCCCTAACGGCCCCGCATGCCATTGGCACATGCCAACATGCTCGCTAGCTAGCTTCCCTATCAAGGTCACGGCCCTAACGGCCCCGCATGCCATTGGCACATGCCAACATGCTCGCTAGCTAGTTTCCCTATCACGGCCCTAATGGCCACGCATGCCATTGGCACATGCCAAACGCACACGCTGGTAACCTAACTTGCAAACCGTGCAACCTACCACCAAGGCATTCCGCACATGCCATTGGCACATGCCAAACGCACACGCTGGTAGCCTAACTTGCAAACCGTGCAACCTACCACCAAGGCATTCCGCACATGCCATTGGCACATGCCAAACACACACGCTGGTAGCCTAACTTGCAAAACGTGCAACCTACCACCAAGGCATTCCGCACATGCCATTGGCACATGCCAAACACACACGCTGGTAGCCTAACTTGCAAACCGTGCAACCTATCACCAAGGCATTCCACACATGCCATTGGCACATGCCAAACACACACGCTGGTAGCCCAACTTGCAAACCTTGCAAACTACCACCAAGGCATTCCGCACATGCCATTGGCACATGCCACACGCGCCACTAGCAGCGCCACTTGCACTCAAGATGCAACCAACACTCGAGACATCAACACAAACGGGGGATGCTTCCTTAGGGTTTTGGTTTGGCGGTCACAAAGATGCGGCGTACACTACGCTCACATTAAGAAAGCGTGAAAAGGAATAAAGCGGTCAAATAAAAGAGGAAATAATGGTGAAAAACGTTTTGCCCATTAAACCATGCGGTTACCACCTCCTCCCATTATTTCACCCTTTACTCTCTTCCTTCATGAGGCCATGGTACGTTTCAATCTCGACTTGTATAAATAGGTCTTACCTATTTCCACCGGACAACAAGTCTCGGTCGGGAGAAATATACTACACTTACACTCTCGGAAAGGCAACTTTGCAAGCTCTCTCAAAAGCTTCCATCTCTTGCAAGCTTCCTAAGCTTTCACTTTCTGATACAAGTCGAGATACTACTCTCCTCAACACCTTTCTTTGCTTCCCTCCCCAAATCAACCCTTCTCCTCCACTTTGTGACCGAAGCAAGTCTGGAACGGCCATTTCTTGGTTTAGGCCGGACTTGTACAGATCGATCTCTCGAATCTACGAAGTGCTCACGTGCAGCACATTTGTTTAGGGTTTGAATCAATTTCTCACTCACCCACCGAAATTACCGAAATCAGCAGAAACGATTTTCACCCATAAACAGCTACAAACCCATTATCAAGTACTTATAGCATATTAAGCCAATATACCATTACCACAGAGTGTTACATCTCCTTTGAGAATCTTAAAAATAAGAGATCGAACGACTTCAATCATGTTAGCTTGTCCATTTAAACATGTCTAAACCTTAAAGTTTGACGAAATTAATGGACTGCTAGCTACAATGTTCAGACTGCAATCTTGTTTTACCGAGATTCTCATCTCGAACTTCTGCTTTAAGAATTTTTATACTTTGGAGAACTCTTCAGAAGTTCCAATAAAGTAGATGTTTTATTCCTCAAATCTAGTAAATGCATAGTATATGGGCAAATAAGATGGTTCACAAATTCCTGGATAACATAAGTATTCACTTGGACGATTGACAATTTTTGTCCTTATTGAGCGAATGCATATGACATGGTAATACTGTTGATAGGTGAAAACATTCATGAATTTATCTGCGGTTATATGTATCATGTTTTCACACAGATTAGCAGTAACCATATCTACTAGATGCATGTCGAGTCCTTACAAGACTGCCAGACAAATACCAAAGAGGTAGTTGCATCCATAATAGAGAATATGTTTCTTTGTAATCCATTTCAGATTTCTGTGAAAAGGCTTTGTGCCATTAGTTTACTTTGCTTTTCTCATTAGGCAAACATCCACCTGTAGCCACTAGGGTCACATCATTGGACGTTGGTACCACAAAACACCGACATGTGGCTAAAAGTAGTTCACATTATCGAGCGTTCTGTTGGCACTACTAAAACTATGCATTTTATGAGAAATTGTTATTCTGCCTGAATCCATCATTCCCATTTTAACCAATCATTCCTTTGATCACATTTCCCAATAGAGAATGGCTTAATGCCAGCATCATCTATGGAAGTATCAGTGGATACATTGAAATGTGTCACCAACAACCATTGTATTAGGATCCACGATTTCTCTATTGCAAGCATGCCACATGGAAATATAATCCCTTCATTTTGGAGGTTCCACAACCTTTGCAGAGGCGTTCCCTTGTTAAGAGAACTATACTCGAGAAAATCAAATCTATCTTTGATAGTCTCTTTGAAAGCGCTATCTTTAAATGATTGTGACTGGATTCCTTTTAGGAGGAGTAGAATATTTTAAGTCAACTAGTCATCCACGCTTAAGGTGTGTTTTATGTGACATACTTGGTACTACACTCACAGCTTCTTAATGAAACAAATTGATTTGGAATATTTAAAGATATCAAATCTTCTACATGTCTTTCAGTACTGAAAACATCAAGATGAGATACATCCTAGTTTATCTTTGTGCAAAACCAGGATACTTCACGCTATTTTTCAGGCGACAACCTTTCTTCCCCCAAACGGGAGGGAAGTCTTTCTTATCAAATTTTCAAATCTTATAGTAGTAACATCAACGGAATGTAGCACATCTCAAATAGAAATCATGAAAATGGTTTCATGAGTAATTAGTTCAAAGTGCTCCATGAATGAATAAACAAAACCATTCAACGAATGCATAAGAACAATAAAATACTTACCATCAATGCGCAGAGAATCACTAAGATGATACAACATCCACGACAAACAAACAATAGTTTCATTAAAATCTATATACACAGTCACCACCCGGGTTATATTTCGAGTCATTTATGACTACCAGACCATACTTCCATCAACCTGATTAAGACTGTGGAAACTCGTTGTCAATGGGTGACGCTTTACAACAATCGACCTTACTACTCTCATTACGCTAGCTGGGACTAAGGTCCTAAAGCGTATATGAATGAGAGAACATTTCAATATGGACTGAGATCCATATTTCACAACCATTTAAACTTTGTCGATAATTTCTTTGCAAAGGAGATATTTGTTAGAGAGTTGCTCGGTCGAACTCGCAAGTGTTGTCATCTCAAGATTGTTTGTCAAGTTTAGATGATCAAAACTATAGTGTTGATTTCTAGTATACCAATAGGTGCTTTGGACTAGGATAGATAGTACTGTAGTTGATCTTTAGAATTCATGGTGCTTACAACTGAAGAAGAATATCTACTAAATATTCGGATAAACTTCATCAACAAAAGGTATGTAAAGACTAAACTTATCTATCATTCAGAAGTCTATTCTATTCTTACATATCTCCTATTGAGACAAGTCGTATATGATATAGTATTTCATATCATACAATTTGATATTTCGAGCTGAGTTTAACTCGCTTATCTATTTCTCAAAATATGTTGGTAGATTTCTTTCTTAGCTACATTCATCATGATTCTTGACTTTATGCCAAAAGATTATCATGTGAAAATTTCCTTGAAACTTCTTACATGATTTGTGTGAGACAGTCATTTGATGTCGACTTGGAAAGTTTCGTATTGATCATTCAATCACTTGAAAATTTCTTATTAGCTAATGGTATGTGTGAGACAACCATTATCGTCTTCTAAGAATGTTTCAATGATTGAAATGGGAGTTAAGAGCTAAAACCCTTTTCTGGAAAAACATCACAGTATGCGTACTTAATATACAAACTGTGTTAGTAAGATTCGGGTCTAGAAACCAAGTATGCGTACCTGTTCGCAAACGGTTTTGTTAGAGCATTGCTCGATCGAACTCGCATGCATTGATATCTCAAGCATGTTTGTCAATATTAGTGATCAAAACTATAATTCTTGATTTATCGCCTATATATAGATGTCTCGGACTAGGACATAGATTGTGTAGTTGAACTACATCATTTTTAGGGATTAACAACGGAATCTGGACGTTGCTGATTGGGGTTGCAACGGCAGATCCCTGTTGCAAAAACAGTGTTGCATTTTTTCGTAACGACATAAGCTCCGTTGCGACTCTCGATCAGAAACGGGGATTTGCAACGGCACGTGCCGTTGAGACTTTGTTTATTCGCAACCGAGGTACGCCGTTGATAAGTTGTTTCTAACTACCGGAATACCCCTACCCAGAACTAAATGTTATTGGTTCTGGTTCTAATTTAGCAACAGATCTAAGACATTGAGAATAATTTACAACATAAAAAAAAGTCAAGTCTTCATAGACCTGGTCAAAATCCAGTTCCCCATATTCATCATTTCCACAGATATACAAACCATGTCTTTCATTCATTCAACATACAAAATTGTATCATATATGAAAAATGGAATCTTCAATTGATGTTAACAAAAAGTATGATTATTTGATACAAATGTATTCTAAGTATCACAAAAAACTAGTGTACACATTAGAAACATACTTGGTTCCTATGTTCAGTTCATGGGAAGTTACGAAATTCCTAAGTTCTTCTAACTTAAATCACTATACGGAGATACTACATAAACTTACAAATCTTGCAGTTTATAAGGGACCCAATGGCTACTTCTTTGTTCTCCAACCTTAATTTCTGATCTCATAACACAGCATCATTCAATCAACCTGCGTAAAAAGCATCACAAATTCTTCTAATCAGATAACCAGTATGCTTATAAATATTGAGTCAAAAACTAATAAAGAAATAATATGTTGTATAAGTACAAGCAGGAAACAACTGTGGAAATGATGAATATGAGGAACTGTATAAGTTTCCATTGTCTCGAATCCTCCTTCCAATGACCTAAGTTAAAAAAATGATACATCAAAAGCTTGAGCATATAATTGGTGTTCTGTAAACACATTGAATCTGCACCAGAATTTGGGGATCATCTTGTAATCCAGCTGAAGTCAGCCAAATCCTAAATTATGTTGTATTATGTGATATCTGATCAGGTCTGCACTAGCATCTTGAAAGCATAATACACAAAACTATCCCCTAAAACTGTTCTTGTTCTATTTAGTACAAAACATTCACCAAAATCTTGTGTCTTGACTATACTAAAAACGAAACTAAGAACTGGTGAACTACTATATAATTTAAGATATATGACATACCATCAGTCATCTTGGCCTCAATGTTGGAAACATCTTTATCATCATTCACACGATCATAACCATAGCGAAGCTTCCATGAATGAGTCTCCTCAACCGTAGATAGTTCACAATCCACTAAAAAAAGCCAAGTAATTTGCTATCAAAGTAATTCACACATTCATAATATTGGGAAAAAAGTTAGAATGTAACACAGTCAATGCCCTGGAATTATCTTTACCAATTAACAATCAATGCGCCCTCATTATAAAGTCAATGCACATTTTTATAAAAGACATAATATAGTTAGCAGACAGAAGATGGTACTTTGAATGCGAGCTTTAAAGTACTGTGGCTTTTTTATTTGAAGTGTTTGAATCAAAACAAGATAATAAACATGAGAAGTGTAAGCTATCTGTGTAAGATCAGCCGACATAATTCGAAGTTCTTTAGCATTCCATTTCTTCCACTTCAGTTCCAAAACACCAGCATTATCCATTCCTATACAAAAACATTCAAATGCATATAATTTTTTTTTAAAGAAGCCTCAAAAAAAAAAACCAATAATCCAACCCTTTGCAGAACTCGTAAAAATCAGCTAGGTGTTCATCATGTGCAAACAACAAGAAAATTTGGATCATCAATAACTTTCAGGACCTAATTATGCAACATTCAGAAAAAGTATATTTATTCTTGCCTTGCAAATTTTTCCATAGCCAATGTATAGCCTGATCGCACCATACCAAACACAGAGTACTAGTTTATTTAGACCACTTTTGACTAAAGAAACCTGCAAAAGAAATATAAAAGAAAAATCAGACTTGACGATTCAATGAATGGTGAGGGAATAGATTAGGTGATTCATTAAGCCATAAATGATGTACAGTGTGTATGTGGCCACAATCGTGCATTAGCTCACTACATACTTCATTTTTTATCCCGCAAAATTATCAGTCAGGTCACACACTCATAACTCACTCAACAACAACACTTCTGGAACCTCCAATACCTTCACTCCACCTCCACCAACACAATTTATTCCACCACCCTGTCGATCCCTTCACCGCCACCACCTACTGAACCGAAACCTCACCTCCACCCACACCTCCACCCCACTAGAACTACTACCTAAACCAATGCCTATATTATACCACCTTTACCAACTCCTCCATCAACAACACCGCCTGAACCATGACCGACTCAACCACCATCAAAATCACCACCAACAAAAACACCTAATAAACCATAACAAACTGCTTCACCAACACCACCTCCTGACCATAGCCAAGTCCTGAACCTTGAACAACTCTTCCACCAACAAACAATACCTCCTTAACTGGCAAACTTCTTCACCAACAACACCTACTAAACCATGACCAGTACACCACCACCTCCTGAACCATAACCAAGTCTTCCACCAGCACCACCAAAACGTAAAAAATAACCAAATATGAAATTCAAAGTTTGAAGTACAAGTATTACAGCAAACCAACACATGATCTATACATCTACAAAAACATGAAGCGTAGGTTTGGTAACTTACTACAAGAGATGAATTGCATGAACCTACCTTGGAGATTTGATAAGTGTAAAAGTAGTTTAAGCTTACAAAAAAACGAAACACAAACTAAATAAGCTTTAATATTCAGTATTAAACACGTAACATCTTTATATAAATAAGGTTTCAAAGATACCTTCCATATATATTTTGTAATTTGTCCTTCTAAATAAATTACACGATCTCGATTAGGAAGAGTGACCTGACATGAAACCAGTTAGCCAAGAAATAAAGATACTCGTTCATACAAGATATACAAACTTTGATAGATGTACCTCGAGGAGGACATGACCATACATTTCCTTTTTAAACTCATGTCGATGTTCTTGTAACCAGCGATCTGACATCCGAAAAAGGGGTACATCAGTTAAGTGTATTAACCACTTAGTATGCTCAGGCAAAAAAACTAGTTTGAGTTGAAACCACAGTTCCTGAAAAATTTATCAGATTTAGCTATTAAGCTCGACAGCGAAGAAAGTCATGCACTTAAGTTCATCTGCTAAGGTGAAGATGAGGTCTAGAATTAGAAAACGAAGAAGATTTTCACTTGAGGCACATCGCCTTACCTTGTAAATCATTCACAATCTTCATCTGTAGTCAACAACCTGAAATTCGCTAAACATATCTGTTCTGCTCCTTATTACCCTTGCTTCATTGTTTATTATTTCTAGAACCTAAATCAACAGAAAGTTCAAAGTTCAGAACTTGTTATGTTTCAGCTATTTCAGCTGATAGGCATAGGATAGTAGTATATCAAGGTTTCTGAGATATATATAGTTGAGAAGATGGGGAGATTTGATGAAATTGAGGTCAAACACCGTTACTATATTAGGCATATCCATGTCAAAATCGAAGCAAAGCGGTACATGTGTGCACCAATCTTAATAAGGGTATTTATGTTATACAAGAAGGGGTGCAGAAACAAATAGTTACCTCTGGTTTAGAATTAAGGACTCCGCTTGACATTCCAGCATCCACGCACCATATACTGCAACCGTATTTACTGCAGTTCAAATATATCTGATTTAACATAATACATTAAGTTCATGAAGCTAAGATTTTTAAAATAGTACCAGTATACTGGTGCAATTGAAAATTGAAGAAAAAAATAAAGCCATAAAATCTACTGCATTCTCCTTTACAAAAGAGATCATATTTTGGCATTAAAACAGTATTATATAAAGCCAAAAAAAATTTACTGCGTGTAAGTCCTTTAAATCTCCTTCTACTGAGCACTGGAGAATGCACAAGGTACAGTTCATCTCATAGAAACCAACTTATTGGATTCTCAGAATCAGAACAAGGAGAAACCCTGCTCAACTACATACATTGTTTTAAAAAGCATTCCAAAACCAAAACCAAAAAGAGAATACAATAAATTTAGTGATGAATCTTACCTTGTAACTCAGAGAATGCATACGAACCAACATGCTCTTCAATTTCGTATTCTACATCATCTCAGAATTTGTTCTTACGAAACCCTAATTATTTAAATTTTTCAGATTGTTCTTCTTTGTAATCAAACTATCAAATTCACATGACCATATTCTTCTTCATGTTATAATCTTCAAAACCCATCCATTAATTTCTTCTTAGTCATCACCAAATCGAAACCCTAATTTCTATTTACAAAAAACCATAACTTCTCAATTGAATTCCTAGTCTTCAATCTCTGTATTTTCTCAATTCCTGATTCAACTATTTTTCTCTTGATCTGACTCTTGTAAACTTCGTCACCATATGAACTCTCTCAAAACCCTATCCCTGATTCTCACAGAATCATTTTTCTTCTTTCAATCAAAAATACTAATAAAATAAAATTTATTAACTCATCATCATCAGACTTGATCCATCTATCTCATTGGATTTATTCATAGCCAGTAGGAAGAACTTTTAGTGATGAAGTTCAAAGATGGAGAGGAGATAAAAGTTGAGAGATGAAGAGGAGATGAAAGAGTGGAAAAAAATGAAATGGAGTGCTACTCGATCGATAAGGCATGAATATGGGATAACTTGGCTGATGGGTGGAAACAAAAAGAAGAATACTTGACCAAAGTTTGACTTGGGCGAATTATCAGTCCTAGTGTTCCCGACCACACACGTGCTTCACGCGCTTGAACCAAGAGCGGTTGATATTCACAACCTTGTTGGCGCGGTTAAAAAATTCGTAACAGATATTCGTCATTGCGAAACTTTAGCAACGGGGATTAACAATAGAAATTTTGTAACGACACTACTGCCGTTGCAAAACTGGGTTGCAAATCCCTTAAAATGGTGTAGTATACTTCACTACGATCATCATTTGAAGATGAAGAACTACTAAGGAGAGCTTGTGGAACATCATCGACAAAAGGTATATGGAGACTGAAAACTCATATATCACTTGGAAAGTGTATTTCTACTGTATCTCCTATATTGAGACGTAAGTCATATTACGATATAGTTGTCTATATACACATTTGAGATTTCGAGCTGAGTTTATCTCGCTTACATATTTCTCGAAATATGTGTTGGCAAGCTTTCGCTTCGACCAAGTTCATCTTATATCATGAGAAAATTTTCGAGTAACATCTCACATGGTTTGTGTGATACAATCATTTGGTGTAGACTTGGAATGTTTCTATAATGATTATTTCAATATCTTGAAAATTGCTTTGATGTTAATAGTGTGTGAAAACGGCTATTGTCATCCTTTATGAATGTTTCAATGATTGAAATAAAGAGTTTTGAACATGTAACCATCTTTGGATATAAGCATATAGTGTGTTCGCACTTTAGTGTATAAGTCCAAAACCAGGAACCAAATGTATGAATACTTGTGTGTATACTAAACGGTTGATGAAGACTAGGTAAGTATGCTTACACGTTCGCATACGGGCGGAAGTTCACGACCGTGAATTCTACTGAGTTTGGAAATCAAAAGAAACTCCAACCACTTACCTAAGTATGCGTACAATTACGCATACTGGCGGAAAGTTCACATCCGTGAATTTCTCCTGAGTTTAGAAACCAAAACAAACTCAAATCCGGTTACTTAAGTACGCATTCTCGTACGCATACTTAAATGGTTAATTTCTAAAATCGGTTGTGTACATGAACTTAAACATTTTTAAAATAAGGAATGCAATCTTTGCAAACCATGGCTATAATGTTCATGTATTGATTCGAGTGAATCAAATCGATTTTGCTTCAATTGTGTTCTTGTATACTTCTATGAGAATATAACAATTGAAATACTCTTTGACTAGTTTCATTTGAGTCATTTGAACTAGTTATGGCTAAGATGAATAAGTTTGATATGAGAGTAATCATATGGTTAACTTCGGTTAACAATTTTTGAGTCAACATGGTGTACACTTTTAGGCACGGTTATATAAACCTAAATGAGGGTACATTTCATTTGTGTGTAACAAGCTAAGTTCGATCTAACGGTTGAAAGATATTATCTTGGTTGAATCAGTTTTTTCATTTAACGGTGAATATTGAATGCTTTGTTATTAAGGTAACTTGGATTGCTAACCCTGATTTGAAAACTATATAAGGGATAACTCTAGCAACTGGGAAACCTAATCCCCACACCTCCTGTGCGTTACTAGTTGCATAACTAGAGTCAATTATACTT
The DNA here is from genome assembly GCA_023531295.1 of Papaver armeniacum. Classification (NCBI taxonomy): domain Eukaryota; kingdom Viridiplantae; phylum Streptophyta; class Magnoliopsida; order Ranunculales; family Papaveraceae; genus Papaver; species Papaver armeniacum. The sequence goes on from JAJJWW010010334.1 coordinate 31,651, forward strand.
TAACCTTAGGTTTCTATCGAGACCCTGTAGGTTAACGACTTCAAAGACTTCTTTGGGATTATGAAGCCAGAACCAACTATTCTCTTATAGTTGCATGTTACTTGCCCGATTCTATCGTATTGAGTACAATTGAAATAATTGACTCGAGATTAATATCTCCAATATGCAAGATAAAAGTAATCACAAACATCTTCGTCGCATCGTTTGTGATTCCACAATATCTTGTTTCGTTAGTCGATTAAGATTATTGTGAGCTGATTGATAATACTAAGTTGTTCTTCGGGAATATAAGTCTGGTTTATCAATTGGTTCCTGTTCACCTTGATTTATCAAAAGACGAAACAAAAACTCTTGGGTATTTCTGTGGGAGATAGATTTATTCAATCATATATACTTTTCTGTGGGAGACAGGTTTGTTTATCAAGTCTTCGACTTTGGGTCGTAGCAACTCTTAGTTTTGGGTGAGATCAGCTAAGGGAATCAAGTGCGTAGTATCTTGATAGGATTAGAGATGTAAGGAACACAACTTTGCCTTGAATCAGTGTGAGATTGATTATGTTTCAACTACAGTCTAGTACGAAGTTAATTGGTAGTAGGCTAGACTCTTTAGCGGCTTAATATAGTGTGGTGTTCAAACTGGACTAGGTCCCGGGGTTTTTCTGCATTTACGATTTTTCTCGTTAACAAAATTCTGGTGTCTGTTTTATTTATTTTCCGCATTATATTTTGTTATATAATTGAAATATCACAGGTTGTGGATTAAGATCAATCAATTATATTTTGGTACCGTTCAAGTTGTTTCACATAATAATCAGGCTCACGGATTTCTATCTGTTTGATTTGCTAATTACATTGTGAAATAGAGATATTAAACTCTTTGATATACTTTACTCTAGATTGAGTCTTAATGTCTAATTGATTCTCTAGAAAGTGTATTGGAGTAAGTCCTCTCAGATTGCCAAACTAATTGTTGGGTGTGGTTTTTAGACCCCCGCATTTTCAATTGGTATCAGAGCAGGAAAACACATTAAAGACCTCATAAGTCTGTAAAAGTTCTATCTCTATAAACGTACCACCAGTCTTCGATGGCTCAAATTACTTGTGGTGGAAAATTGCTATGCGTGCCTTTCTTCAAGTGCGCGATTTTCAATCATGGGTTTATGTAGTTAATGGCTATGATGCTCCTGTTGTGGCGGGAGGAAATGCGACTGTTCCAAAGGATATTGGTGCATATGATGTTGCAGAGATTCTTGTTGTAAAGCAAAACTCTGACGGTTTGAATGCCATCATACATGCCATTACCCCAGATCTTCAGCACCATGTGACTACATGCACTCGGTCTAAAGATGTTTGGGATATCTTAGAAACCGTATTCGAAGGGAATACCAGTAAGAAGGAAGCTAGGCTTCAAAACCTAAATTTCGATCGAGAAAACCTTCGTATGGAAGATGAAGATTTATTTGATGAGTTTAATCACAAAGTGTCTGAAATTTTTAATGCATCTTTTGCATTGGGTAAGACTATTCCTGAAAAGGATATTGTGTTAAAAATTCTTAGATCGCTACCATCTAGATACGATTCTAAGAAGCATGCCATCATTGAGGGAAATAACCTTGATGCTCTCTCCAGAAATACGTTGGTTCGAAAGCTAAAGATCTTTGATCATGAGCTTACATCCAAAATTGGAAAGGATGTTGCCTTAAAAGCACAAAGGAACACTAAATTAGTTGACAAAAGTAAAAGTGTTTGCATCTCTGAGGATGATTTTTCAGAGACTGATTCATCAGATGAAGATCTTGACAAGTCAGTCTCTTTGATCACGAGACAGTTTAGAGATCTTCGATTGAAAAGAAGTAAACGGTTCTCCAGAGACAAACCCATATCATCAAGTAAACCTTACAATCACATTCCTCCTAAAAATAGGGATCCTGACGAGGATATGCCACAATTCTTTAAGTGTAAAGGTTTTGGTCATTTTGAAAATGACTGTCTGAACCATAGAAAATACACTGGGAAAAAAGGTCTTGATGCAACTCTTGATGAAATGTATGATCACTATGATTCCAATGAAGATTAAAAATCAAGTGTTGCACTAATTTGTGAAGATATTGATTTTGATAAATGTAGAAATACATATATCAATCTTGATATTCTTTCAGAAGAAGACACAACCAATCTGGAAGAAAAAATTGACCTTTCTGTTGGAAACTCTCTGTCTGATTTTTCAGGTTCCACTCTTATTGACTAGCAGCTTGCACATCTCAGGCGTCTGAATCAACTTATCCGTTGACATGCTCTTATTTTTCACTTGAAGGTCATGAAATTTCAAAGTGTTTCAAGTATAAACACAAGATGAGACATGTCAAGAAACTTTAACGAATAGAGAATCGTCTAGCAAACAAGCTTAAACTTGTTCAAAAAACCGCCAAGGTATGTAAGATTTCACCCTCTTCGAAGAAGTTAGTTTCCAAAGATAAGAAAAGACCATTAGAAAAGAGAGTATGGTCTAACCATTTTGATAGACATGGTTCTATGAATTCCTTTCAAAAAGGTTATGGTGGACAAATTGTTGTTCACTGATGGTGGATTTTCGTTTAAGGTTAAATTTGCAAAGACTGAAAACTTGATTGTGTTGTTTTGGTGCATCTTGTCTCATGTGCCTGATCAAAAGAGACAAGATTGTGCACACCTAAGGCTTTAATAAAAGAAAAGTAGTTTTTTTTTACTTTGCCTTGCCTTGTTTTGTAAATTTGGAATTCTTTCATATCTAATTGATATCGGAAGGAACTTCCCTGTCTTATCAATAAAAAGAAGGTTATTCTCGACAATTCTACTCTCTTTTGGGTTGTGAATTGTGCATGCGAGAACATGTGCTATTAAAGGTTCTGTAACCCTACATTCCTTTTTCCTTCTCTGAAACTCTTTTTATCTCAAGACTTCTTGTTGAGCTTAAATTGTGAGTTCCTCTCACAAACCCATATTCTTATGGATCTACATGTCTCACCGGATCAAGTCCTTCCTCCGCATCCTTAATCAAGACCCAACTTGATTCCCGGAAACGCACAATATGAAACTATCCTAAATATGTATTCACTTTAGATATGTCATCATCTCATGAGGACTTAATGTTGATGGTGGATTTTCGTTTAAGGTTAAATTTTGTAAAACCGGAAAATCATGCGTCGACATCTTGTAAAAAGATAAAGTTTATAAGTTGATACTCCTTTTTCACCTGGAGCATTAGCAACAATCCCATTCGTGGAATTGAAATTCCTCCCCTGGAGCATGCAGCAACAATCCCAACTCAGGAATTTTACCCTTGTATTTCTGTGCCATTATTTGGAAGTGTTACTTTAACACGAACCTCCAAGCACTATAATGAATCCATGAATGAGAAATTGTTCCTACTTTAAGCCCGATTGAGCCCTTACAAGTTTCCCTGGAATTCGAGCATCCAGGGAAGGTCTGGGATATGACTCCAACTCCACAAGCATGATTGGATGACCACAGATCAATTCCATCACCCCCAAGCGTGTATGGAATACACACGGCCTTAGCTTGCGGATAGATGATTCGCGGTCATCCAACTCCACAAGCATGATTGGATGACCACCCAGATCAATTCTACAAGAAACCGTCCATACTCTCTTTGGAGCATGTCGACACAATCACCATGTGACCGCTACACGCTTGACAATCGGGTCAAAGCCAACCGTGGTTGGTTACAACAAAACCGTCGCCCAAAAGAGCATGGTCGCAAAGCTTTGAAAGCCAAAATTAGACTTTGCGGCAAGGATGGCCAAATTGGTGGCCCTATCGCTCTTTCATGAGGGAACGGAATAGGGGCGCCTCACCATCATGCCGTCAACACGCATGTATGGCTTCCGTCCCTCTCTAAAATCCTTCCCATGCTTGGTTTCGACCAAGGTGAAGAGTGATGCTTGCGCACCTCTTTTAAACCCTATTTCATCAACGGCCGCAGATGAGTGTCTCAAACATCATCTCATCCGTCCGACCACTCAAGCTTGTTATACAACCCGGTCGAGTTATTTGGCAGTCATTACACATCACTTTACACCGTAATGCGCACTGACTGAGAAATACACACGACATCGCACAAGAGTCGACTTTATGAATAACGCAGTTATTCAATTCAAGACAGCATGCTATCTTTTCGTGGGTCCACGATCCACATTCCGACATCAATCATGTCACAAACTGGGGATACTACCGGGGTATTGGTCTCAGTTTTACGGCGTGCAGCCCAACGCGCTCATCACAACGTGTTTTCTAGAGATGAACAGAAAAGTGGGCAAGACTCGGCGTGTGTTACCGACACACAACTCCACTACTCCATCATTCCACTACCTCCACTTCCCACGAAAGCGTGGAATGAGGCTCAATGACTTGTATCTATTTTCCAACAACAAGGAATAACGGAGAACAACACAAGTTCAGTCGACAGAAAATCAACATCCAGAGCCTCCTTACATTAACCGTAAGACTGCTCACTTTTCTGTCACAAGTCATAAGCAAGCCAACATCTTTCACAATCTCAACACCTTCTTCGTTACTCCTAAGATCAACCCCATCTCCTTCACTTTGTGACCGAAACAAGTCTGAACGGCCATTTCTTGGTTTAGGCCGGACTTGCAATGTTTGATCTCTCGAATCCACAAGACTTCCAAGCATCATGTCTTCATGTCTTCTGATGGAAAAGATGTTAATATGATTGTTAAGACGTCAATCATGAAGGAAACAGAGAATTCTCCGTTACCTCCAACTTTGAAAATAAAAAAAAAGGAATTTGAGGAAGCCAACAGATGTTCCTTCAGATTCTTAGAAGTTTTCTGATGTTCTTAAAGAGTTGAAGGAAACAAGAAAGGAGATTCAGCAAATAAAGGCTTTTGTTTTGAGGACTCTCGAAATTCAAAAAGCCCTGGTTCGACATCATTAGCCAAGAAGGTTTGTTAGAATTGACTCTTTTCTTCACGGACCTTATGTACTTATCGCTGTTGACAACAAGGAGTTCGGGGATGATAAAGAATTCTTCGGAGGTCTCAATGTCTAGGAAACTTCTTATGAGAATTTATTTCTTGTGTTTTTAAAAGGATTACTGGGGTTTGGAATAGCCATTATTGTGAGTACACATAGCTATTTCCAACGTTTTCATCTTAAATGTTTTTAGATTTATTTATTTAAATTCTAAGTTATTTTTAGAAGATGATTTTTGCAATTTTAATCTTTATGATTTCATATATTTTAAATTGTTATGGGATATGTTGTTTACATCCGTGAACCTGTGACTATCCCATACTTGTTCAAAAGTTATCTCTATTATGTCGGTATGAAAGTATTGATAACAGATAAAATGAAATTTTGAAAATACAAAAGTTAATGCCTTTTATGTCATTATTTTGATGGAAGAAAGGATAAAGCTTTTTTTTACAATGATTAAGTTTATTACATGTCATTGTGCAAATTGTGATGAAAAATAGAACGAATCCTTGTTTATTCCGCAGTATTTGTCTTCTCCGATCCACATTCTTGTGCATATACTGTGTTGCTCCGTAAGTTCTCTTATGTCGAGCATGGACAATTGAATTGATCATTTTCTTGTGGCTAATTTAGTTGTGTATTCCAATTGAACTAATTATGGGTTCTATTATGGTTATTTCAATTGAATACTTTGGATACAAATTCATGTTTTCATGTGATTTGGTTATTTCCAAAGAAATCCTTCTTTTCTTGTAAAATCAAGGTCGCCTTTGTTGTTCTTTCGGGAATGACATTTTATGGGGGACAGTTCTTTTTGAACTTGTGCTTTATTGCCAAATATTTGTGGGGTGTGCGGCTGTGGAATATTATAGGGGTTATTATCTTGTATCTTTATAGACTCCTTGATGAATTCATTTAGCTTCGGCTTTATGATTGCATCTAAATAAGTTGATATGGTATTTTGTTTTGGTCATGAAGTATCTCTATGAAACTTTTATGAGGATCCCACTAGTTTTCGTACCTTTGCCAATTTATATTGACAAAAAAGGGGAGAATTAATATGTAGTTTCATACTACAAATAGATATGGTTTGCGGATCATTATGTAAGGGGGAGTGGTTTTCATGTCGAGATGAAGTATTGACTAAGGGGGAGTGAACCATATTACCGTAGTATTGTTGTCAAAGTTGTGATACAATTGAACTTTGATGTTGTGTAATAATACTATGACACTGTATAACAATGATCGAGAAAAATTGTTTTCTCATTGTTATCGCTACGGATCTTCAAAAACTATGATGCTGAGTTGAACACGTTTAAAATCATGGAGTACATGGAAGTGACGAAGTTTTGAAGATGCCAAGGAGATCAAGTATTTGGATGAGAAGCTACAAAGTTTTATTTATTTGGTAATCCATATGTATTGATAGTTTAGTCACTAAAATTGACAAAGGGGGAGATTGTTAGAGCATTGCTCGGTCGAACTCGCATGCGTTGCTATCTCAAGCATGTTTGTCAATGTTAGTGATCAAAACTATAAGTCTTGATTTCTAGCCTATTTATAGATGTCTCGGACTAGGACATAGATTGTGTAGTTGAACTTAGACTTCACGGTGTTCATCATTTGAAGATGAAGAACTACTAAGGAGAGCTTGTGGAACTTCATCGACAAAAGGTATATGGAGACTGAAAACTCATCTATCACTTGGAAAGTCTATTTATACTCTATTTCCTATATTGAGACATAATTCGTATTATGATATAGTTTTCTATATAAACATTTGAGTTTTCGAGCTGAGTTTATCTCGCTTACATATTTCTCGAAATATGTGTTGGCAAGCTTTCGCTTAGACCAAGTTCATCTTATATCATAAAAAAAAAAATTGAGTAACATCTTACATGGTTTGTGTGATACAATCATTTGGTGTAGACTTGGAATGTTTCGATAATAATTATTTCAATATCTTGAAAATTGCTTTGATGCTAATAGTGTGTGAAAACGGCTATTGTTCATCCTCTAAGAATTTAGAGTTTATAACATGTTACCATCTTTGGATATAAGCATATAGTGTGTTCGCACATTAGTGTATAAGTCCAAAACCGGGAACCAAATGCATGCATACTTGTGTGTATACTATGGTTGATGGAGACTGGGTACGCATACTGGCGGAAGTTCACGGCCGTGAAAATCTGCTGAGTTTGGAAATCAAAACCAACTCAAACCAGTTACCTAAGTATGCGTACACATATGCATACTGGCAGAAAGTTCATGTCCGTGAATTTGTGTTGAGTTTGGAAACCAAAACAAACTCAAATCCGGTTACTTAAGTACGCATACCCGTACACATGCTTAAGTGGTTACTTTCTAAAATCGGTTGTGTACATGTAACTTTAGAAGTCTGAACAGGAAATATCCTGACTGTAACTACCTTCCTTGTGGTAGATGTAATCTCATCCTATATTTTTATTGTCGGGAGATACTAGGTCCACGGTATCAAGGGAGTCGCGTCCACATATCACCAGCGGTTGAGGTTCCCGACACCCGAAGGGATCGTAGAGACCATTGGAGACTCTGGCAAGGAAAAATATTGCTACAATATGGACTACAAATTGGAGAAAGTAAAGTCAATTCCCCAAAGGCGAAGAAGAAAAGAGCCAAGAATGCTAAAAGCCAAGCCGAAATCAATACTTACATAAACGAATGCAGAAAGACGCTCGGGCGAGACATTAGTCCAGACTTTGGATATGCCAACTAACCCTTTATAGCAATTACAGAACCTCTCTGATATTGGAGAGTTAAAATCAAACTTTTCGGCCTCGGAGCCCACAAAGGAGGAAAACATAAGAACACCCGAAAATCCGGGTATGAATAACATAGACCAACTCGTGGAGGCGGCGACTGGGTATGGGTTACTATTCCAAATGGATGGGTACTCGGGCTATAACCAAATCCCCCTCGCTGAGGAAGATCAAGAGCACACCGCCTTCTTCATCCCTAGGGGTCTCTATTGTTATACCAAGATGCCATTCAGACTAAAAAATTCCGGAGCAACCTACTTGGTTACAAAGAGAGGCATCGAAGTCGATCCTCCTAAAGTGCAAGCCATACTAGAGATGCCCTCTCCAGCCACGGTCAAAGACGTCCAAAGATTCAACGGTCGACTGGCAGCCTTGGGAAGGTTTATAGCCCGATCATCCGACGGATGTAAGGATTTCTTCAACACTCTAAAAAAGGGAGGAAAATTCTCATGGAGTGCTGAGTGTGAAGAAGCCTTCCAAAAAATTAAAGAACACTTAGCCACTTTGCCAATCCTACAAAAACCTGACCCAGGCGCGAACCTTTATGTATATCTCTCGGCGACTAACACCTCAATTAGTGCAGCACTGACATAGACAAAGAAATGGAGAAACCAATCTATTTCATAAGAAAGACTCTGACATCTATAGAGAATAACTACTTAAAAATTGAGAAAATCGTGCTCTCTTTAGTATACGCAACGCACAAATTGTGGATATATTTTCATGCACACACTGTAACTGTGATTACAAAAGTTCCAATCGAGTCTGTATTGGACCATGCCGACAAGGAAGGTAGAATCTCCAAATGGGGACTCAAATCAAACAGTTTGGGGTTAAATACCATCCTCAAACTGCAATTAAAACACAAGTTGTTGCAGACTTCTTGGATGATTTCCCTCTCAATGACACGGATGAAATCGAGGAAATCCCGGGAATGGAGGACGAACTAGTCGACCCCCCTGAGCAGCTTTGCTTAGAAAATCCAAGGCAATGAGAAGTCTTCGTCAATGGGTCATGTAACTCGGAAGGATCTGGCATCGGAATGGTCTTTACGAGCCCAACAGGCCAGAGAATTGTTTACAACATAAGGTTAGAATCTCTTTCAACCAATAAAATAACTGAGACTGAAGCAGTCATACAAATGGCACGACGATACATAGAATGCCAAGAATTTGGCAAGAGGAGGCATACCCATTCTATGAACTTAAAATTTGTACTAAGCCCTTGGCCATTTGCCAAATGGGTAGTTGACATCGTAGGACCCCTACGAGCCGGAACTGAAAAAGGAAATATCTGATTGTTGACACAGACTACTTTACAAAATGGGTAGAAGCTTCAACCCTCAGGCTCATTAGGGACCACGATGTCTTCAAGTTTTTGCTTGAACACATCATATGTCGCTTTGGTATCCTAGATGCCATTGTATCAGACATAGATCTTCTCTTTAATTTCTTTAAAATCATAAAAAAACAAGTACACGACCATCTACCCTGAAAGTAATGGTCAAGCAGAGGACTCTAATAACACCACTGTTGACATACTCAAAAATAAGTTGGATGGACATGCGGCTAGCTGGTGTGAACAATTACACAATGTTCTATGGGCCTACCTCACCACTAGGAGAGAAGCCACATGGATGACTCCCTTTGCCCTAACATACGACACTGAAGCGATCATACCAGTTGAGGCGATGATCCCAACAACAAAGACCGAGGCTTGGGAGAATAACCTAACCTCGGACATAATACTCGCTAAGATGGACAATCTCCAGGAAAACCAAGAAATAGCTCTTCAAAGAATAGAAAATTACCATCGAAGGTCATCTCGGAAATACAACAAGCATGTTTATCCGAGACAGTTTCACCCATGCGATAAAGTCTGGCGCGAGATACCACCATAACAGCGCGAGTCTGGAAAATTTTCCCTATATGGGAAGGACCACTAACAGTCATAGCTAAAGCCGGAGATGGAGCATACAGATTGCTCAAACCTAATGGCGAAGAATTAGAACGCCCATGGAATATCAATTATCTAAAGCAATACAATGCTTAAACCTATGAAAGGTTAAAACATGAAATCGGGGTTAGAATCCCTACTTGTAAAAGGTCATGAAACCTTACTTAGATGTACTAAAAGCTCATAACCCTCTTTTAAGAATAATGAAATTCCCATTTTGCAGCTTTTTTTCATTGTTTTAGTTTTCTTTCTTGTATTTATCGTATTGAGTTTTTTGATTTTATTTTATCTCGTTTCATTTTTATTTTAATTTTTTTCAAATGCATGTAGTATAATCATCCCACGAGTACATTATAACAAAAGCCCATCAAAGATTATGGCACGGTGCTAGCCACACCTTCCACTCTACAAAGGGTGATGCGGGTAAATCACCTAAGCTGCCTAAGACGGATATATAGACCTAAGGAAATGCCACCTAGCCTTATGAAGCAGGGGACACCCTAAGCTACCTAAGACGGAACCGACCTAAGGTAATTCCATCACGATCATGATATCGGGTGATGTCCTTCCATAACAGGAGATATCTAGAATCGGGGTACTTGCCTTTGGCTAGGGAAAGAATCACTCGACCGAGGTATTCTTAGCCTTATCTAACATCGTACAAAGTTCAACGATACGATCTCGATGAACATACACATCGATCCAAAGATGATGGATCTCCTTTTCCAGAGAGTCTATCTTGCATTGACGAGAGCTCACATCGAGCTTCAAATCACAGATCTCTCTAGCATGCTTATGACCAATAATATCTAGCCTCTCCCCCAAACGATGGACGGTGTCTACTAATAGAGGGACTAATTCAGAACACTAAAATCTATTATTTTGATGGGAACTTTACAAAGGAAAATTTACATACCTTCCAACTCCTTCTTATCCTGGCGAAAGGATAGAGCCTCCTGCTTAGCTATATCCACGGCAAGACGTAGCTGTTGATTCTCGTGCTCCAATGCCTTAGCCCGCCTCCTGGCCACGTGTGCCTCAGCAAGCATGCCAATCCTCATATTATTGCTCTAATCATACCAAAAAACAATACATATAAGACTGGAGCAATCATGCAACAAATAAAGTTATAATGACAACAATGACATAGTGATTGCACAAGACGATGTTGTGTCTCCTTGTCCAAAGTGGTCAAAACACGGGCCTACTGCTCCTGACTAAGCTTGTGATACTCATCATAAAACATCATAGAAGCAGCACTAGAAGCCCCACCATCACGGGTAAAACTAAGAACAGACGGACCCGCAGCAGAACTAGGAAAACCACCAACGAATGCACTTGGTACGCCAGTACCACCAACACGACCACTACCAACCAAAGCACTTCCATCGGATGACACACCCCTGCCAGTGAAATTACTCACCTGGGGCAATCCCATGCCCGATATGGTAGTAGTATCCCCAGCTAAGGCGGATTCTTGCAACAAAGTTGGATCTATATCCTTAAAAAATTTGTCAACAAGGTCAACCATCTGACTATCACCAAACAAATCAGAAATATCCACATGTTTCCTTTAGAGCAAGTCTTATGGTGGAATCCATCCATCTTCCATATTCCACGCCACCTCAGCACTTTGAAGTGTGGATGGAAGCGCAAGTGTAATGGTGGAATAGTAGAAACGCAATTCTTAATGGCGCTAAAAAAACGCAATTCTTAATGGCGCTAAAAAAACGTATTTAAGAATTGAGCTTTTTTCTCAGCCGTTAGATTTCAACAACTCATTTTAAATCTACGGATAAAAAAAAAAACGCAGTTCTTAATGGCGTTTTTTTAGCGCTATTCTTATTGGCGTTTTACGCCAATCTTAATAGCATTTTTCATGGATTCCACGAACCCTTCCACGAAACCATGGAAGGTTGCTTGGATTTTCTCTGGAAGACCCCAACTTGGAAGCCATTAGACTTGACATTCCATGAATTTTCCACACTTGGAATAGCTTGGATTCCACCATAAGACTTGCCCTTAGAGATATGTTGCCGGCCTTATCCACCGATTTCTCCTTGGTTTTGGAGATATGTTGCCTTTGATATCGAACATTTTGCAACAATTTTCCATGACTGTCGTCGTTTCTTACTGATGTAGTTTTTATAGTGATAAGTACAGATTCGTTGCTCGGACTTTTTTTAAAGATTTGGTTTTGATTATTAAAAGAAAATACTAAAACAAACTAAATAAAATTGATTTTTGTTACCAAGGAGAGATGACTCTAGGGCTTTGGATTCCGCTACTTCTAATGATGGTAAACTCAATAATTAAAACTTTGGCATAATACTCCTATTTTACTCAAAACAATTTTCGAACTCAATCTCATGCTTTGGAAAATATAACACTACAAGCTCTTTTTTTTATGACTTTCGTCGCTATTCTAAGGCCTAATCCTCCTTCGCTTATAAAAGAACGGTAGAAACTACCCAAAACAGTTTTTACGAAGCATGTAAAGAAGAGAGAATTTTTTAACAAATTAAAACACAATTTTGGAGCAAATATGCCAAAGAAATTAATTACTAAATATTACCCATTAAAAATAGTTTCCTCCAAAACCCTAGAAAAGAAATTTAGCTGCTCATAGATCGAAGATTGGAGAAAATTTCATTAATCATTGTATTAAAAATAATAATAAAAGTGCTTACAATGATTTTCGTAATAAAAGACTGTCTCGAGGGTCTTTGTTTTTCCACCGTTGAACAACGATAGATGATTCTCTCTCGTCGTTGTTTTTAAGACTGCTCCCTTTACGACGGCTTTTGGTGGTGCAATGTTCTTGGTGTTCTTGGTTTCTTTGCAAGAAAGCAGTAACTTTTTTCTCTTCTCTTTTCTTTCGATTCTAAGCCTCTATTTCTCCTCCAAAGTATCCCCAAACTCTCCTCTCTGCTTCCATACGACCATTTTTATACTCGACAGCTCCCATAAATCTCGTGTAATAACTTCCATTGATCTCCTTTCCTTTTTTTCTTCTTCACGGGATTCTTTCTCTTTAAACTCTTGATTCGATTCCATTTTTATCTCCCAAAACACGTCGACTACCTTGTTTTGAACCAATCCCGTGAAGATCTCCTCCAAAATATCGCACGTAACTCCCATATATATCTCGGAAAATATATCCCGAGTACTCTCCGGCCCTGTTTTGCTCCAAACAAAAATCCAGCCCAATTTAATCGAGTCTGATGGACCTACCAACCCTGTTTAGTCCAAACAGGCCCTGAGCAAATGAAATTTGTGATTGAATCTCCTAACCCTCTTCCAAAATCCGATCAAACTTTTCCGCCTGAGAAAGCTTATTTTCCCGCCAAAACCAGTGGGCTATGATTCTTCTTTTGCTGATTTCCTAGCCACTTCTGGTCGGAGAAAAGACCATCATCATCCCTGTTTGGACCTAGAGAACAAACCCATTCAATTCCAGCGATTGAATCTCAGTAAAACACCTTAAAATCTTCAACCCTAATTTTGTTGCTCTTTTCCCGCCAAAATTTGAATTTCAAATGAAGAAGATGACTCTCCCCTTATCCCTTTAGCAATTTGGTGTCCCTTTAGCAATTTGGGCTACATTTAGCAATTCTTGGGGTTGCGAATAGCAATTTGTGGGGTACAAAGATGACTTTTGGGCTGTATATAGTGAAAAACTTTTGGGTGACTTTATCGACTCTTCTGGGACATTTCTGGGGGTGCCTTTAACACTTTTCTGGGTGCTTTTAGTAGTTTCTCGAGCAGCCATCTCTTACTTCTCATATTCACTTCTTTTCTTCAATTTTTATACATCACTAAGTCTGAATGCCTTTCAGATAGAAAAGAAGTAAATAATAAGTCGCCTCCAACAGTAGTTGCACATGAAATGACACTTTAGCCCTTTTAAGCGACGTTTCCTCTTCTTTTGCTCCAAAGTACCTGAAATTCAAAATCAAATAAAAGATACATAATTTACAAGAAAACATAAAAAAGAAAGCATAAACAATAGATAAATATCAAGGTGTTTTAGACACCTATCAAATTCCCCCACACTTAGACTTTGCTAGTCCTCGAGCAAAAAATACATACAACTCCATCTCGTCGAGGATACGGTCACACTTAGCACGTATAACAAGCCTTTAAACCCCTAGGGAGTTATAGTCTCGGGAGGGTTTACAAGAGGTGTACCCACAAAACCTTTATACTCCAGACTCTAGCTATTTTCGCAGAACCTTGGAAGGCACTAAGGAATCTCCTTGGTTGGCATACTTATTAACTACAGGAGGAAGTACCCTGATGCGAAATTCCAATTGATGTAAACGAGTTTGCACTCAACATACTAAAATTCATATATAAGTCACAGAGCTCTACTCAGATAGTTTCTGGACATCATAACCGGAGTCGACCAATCACATGGATAGAGTAAGAAATGGATATAGAAAAACGTAGATGGTTTTGATGTTGACTAAGGTGATCGGTGTATCTCATATCTGTCTGAAGGCCACTGCCAAAACGAACCTATCCTAATGGATTGAGATACTGGTCTTGGACTAATATCAGCACACTGGCATATACAAGGGAACCAGTGGTCGATAATCCTAACTCTAGGTCAACTCAACTGGCATATACAAGGGTTCCAGTGGTCGACTTTATTGAATTTATTCCGGTTGGTCTGATGGTCTGGTCTCTAATTTTTTTTTTTTTTTTTTTTTTTTTTTTTTTTTTTTGGTATCTCAATCACTCTATTTCACCCTAGCAGTGGTAACAACTTGAATCGTGAGCCCCACCTAATCACTTAGATAAACATATTTTGAAGAAAACAAACAAAAAATAGAAGTGAAAAGGATTCAACGAGATATGGCGAAACTACCGTGTTTTTCTTTAATTCTAACACCTGAGCTATGTGCTTTTATGAATAGACTCTTTAGATGTTGCCATCTAATCAGATTGGTTCCTCAACTCCTACAACCAAAATGCTTCCATCCACTTAGATTGGTTAGTGCCATCCTCAATAAGCATAAATTTCTAGGCTCTTGAGGTTTCAAATTTTTATTTTTTATTTATTTTTTATTTTTTTTATTTTTTTTTTGGAGAAACTAAAAGTTTTTCCCTCACCCCCACACTTAAACCTAACATTGTCCTCAATGTTTCAAAATAAAGTGCAGTACCAAAAATATAGGTAACAAGAGGAATAAAGAGGTATGTCAGAAAGATAGTACATGGATGAAGCGTAGCAATCCTTCCATGGGAGCAAGAAAGAAAATAAAAAAAAAACAAAAAACAAACAAAACTAATGCATAACAGCAGGATCCTCCAGAGGGACCTTAACATCACCATGTATGGGTTGCTGATCAAGTTTTATAATGGTAAGTAGAGTTGTCGTTCACTCGAACTTGTTGAAATCGATTTTAGGATTAATAAAGAAAAATAATAAAAATAGACAATATATACAATTTATGTCACAAGACGAAGAGAGTTACTGGGACTCGGGATTCCACCAATTCTCACATTCATGCGGTTCATCTATTAATTCCGGACAATTAAAGCTCACAAAATAACAAACATCGACTCTAATTCTTTGCCAAGATAGATGTTATAAAGAAATATATGTAATTCACAAGCATGACGCATCTAAAGTACCTAAGACTAAGCATGTGACATCTAACGAATTCACAAATATTCAAGAAAAAACATAAATCAATTATAATAGTGCAAATAGTCATAAAAGAATTAAATGGAATTACCACATGGGTGCAAAAAAGCTTCCTCCGTCGTCCCAGTGATGGGTTCTAGCTCACCATGTTGGAAACACGCTCAAAAATCATTATTAATGCTCAAAAATGGTGTACAAATGATGAACAAGGGAGAAGAGATGAAAAGCCTGATTTGTAACAGTTTTAATTGTTACAAATGGACTGTTACAGAGAACGATACATGTAAAGTGTTGTTGTTGCTGAAATTTTAAGTCTGCCTTTCGTATTATGACCCTCGTCTAAGTGTCGTTGTCACTGTAGAAGAACGACGGTCCCTTGTGCGTTGATGTTCTTCGTGTTCTTCAGCAGCAGCAGAAATGGTAGTTCCCTGTACCTAGATTTTCTCGACTCTGTGACGTGCTAAACTGCTCCCAATCTCTCCGTCTCCGCTCTAATACTCCTCACCACCTTTTATAGCCTCTCATGCACGATAATCTCCTCCATAACTTCATATATTTTCTTCATTACTCGGCTTTAAAGAAAATATTTCGAGAATATTTTCTTAACCTTTTTAATCTCCTCCGAGCCTTGATATGCTTCAAACACACTCCCTACACGATGATACATCTTCCAGAAGTGGTATAACACGGTGCAAACACACACCAGCAGCAGCAAACTCGTGACAGTCCGAGTAATACTCCACCTCTGTTTTGCTTTACTTTGGGTTTTCTAGCCAATTTCAGTCGAGCCAAAGACCCAAACCAATCCTGTTAGGCCCAATAAAGTCGTCCCAGAGAGTTTCAGCGATTGAATCTCTCCCGAAGTACCAAAAAATCCATCTCTAAGTTCAGCCAGTGAAGAACCAAATTTCCCACTAAATTCATAATTTTGAAATGACGAAGATGGTCAGCCCTTATCCAACAGATGGGGATGCGAATATCAATTGGGTACCCCTTAGTAATTGGGTTACCCCTTATCCAAAGTGGGAGTCCGAATATCAAATGTCCTCCGGGGGTGTTCCGAGCAACTTTTCGAGCCGAATTTTCCAACAAACTTTATTTCCAAAAAATACCTACAAACACACAAAACACCATAATAAGGACAAAAAACGAATACTAACAATGCGAAACATTGAGAACAAATTAGACACATAAATGCGTCTATCAAATACCCCCAAACTTATTATTTGCTGGTCCTCGAGCAAATTTATTGTAGATAATAAAAATCATTTGAACCCCTAGGTGGCCCTAGTGGCGGAGTGTTGTCTCCGGAGGGTTTACCAAAGGTGTACCCACAAAACCTTTACCTGGACCCTAGCTATCTACGTTAACCTTGGAAGGCACTAAAGAATCTCCTTGGTTGGCATACTTATTGACTACGGGAGGAAGTACCCCGATGCGAAATTCCAATTGCTGTACACGAGTTTGCACTCAAGCATACTAAAATTCATATAAAGTGACAGAGCTCTACTCAGATAGTTTTTGGACATCATAAACCGGAGTCAACCAATCACATGGAAAGATTAAGAAGATGGATGTAGAGAAAAGCGTGGATGATGTTGACTAAGGTGAACCTATCCTAATGGACTAAGATACTGGTTCTGGACTAATATCAACACTTTGGCATATACAAGGGAACCCGGTGGTCGATAATCCTAACTCTAGGTCAACTCAGCTGGCATATACAAGGGTACCAGTGGTCGACTTTATTGAATTTATTCCGGTTGGTCTAATGGTCCGGTCTCAATATTTTTTTTTTTTTTTTTTTTGGTATCTCAGTCACTCTATTTCACCCTAGCAATGGTAAAAAGAACAAGAAAAAGAAGTGATCAGGATTCTTTCGATGTTTCCATCACGAGGATATGGCGAAACTACCATGTTTTCTTTTCTAACACCTGAGCTCTGTGCTTTTAGGAATAGACTCTTCTAGACGTTTCCATCTAATCAGATTGGTTCCTCAACTCCTACAACCAAAATGCTTCCATCCACTTAGATTGGTTAGTGCCGACCTTAATAAACTTAAATTTCTAGGCTCTGGAGTTTATTTATTGCAACTAAAAAGTTTTTCCCATACCCCCAAACTTAAATCTAACATTGTCCTCAATGTTCTAAAGATGAAATTAAAAGCATGAACAATGAGAAACTTTCACCACTTGAAGAAAAGAGTTAAGGAAAAATATTACCGTGTTGCAAGAGAATGGGTTACCTCCCAAGAAGTGCTAAGTTTAAAGTCTTCAGCCAGACATTGGAAAAGATTAATCACCTCATAGAATCATAAAGTAATAGCCGGAATAATTGCGGATCCCCAAAACCAAATAGGGCTATCACAATTAAAAGGAATCTGCAACATCCCAAGAAAATTAGCAAATAAAACACACCCTTGTCTAGTTTCCTGTTTAAGACAACTACATCTAGTTGTGGTTCAGGTTCAGGTTCTATAACTGGATCTAGATAACATATTTTCATGGGTTGCATTTCCTCAAAAGTTGAATCCGAATTTAGATTCTAGAGTCTGGAAAAACTCAAATAAAAGCTTAGAAGCACATAATAATAACCTAAATAATTGCGGATCCTCGAAGTCAATCAGACTTGACTCATACAGTTGACCACAGTAGTGGTCATTCTTAAGCAAATGTGTCAACCCTAATCTGCTAAAGTAATTAGGTTTAGTCTCAAAACTTAATAATTGACACATCTTATACGTTCCCATAATTGGAAGGAAGGTTTTTGGTGGGAAAACAAAGTCAATCGCGGTATCATAGCCTGGGTTAACCACATCAACCAGAGGATGGGTTTCTAATAACTGAACTTCTTTATGGACACAACTAGGTTCAGGAAAAAGTGTATGAAGATAATCTTTTAGAATGGTTGAGGCACATATGTCAAGTCCCAAGTTAGGGACCTTTCTAAGAGTTAAAGCACATGGAGAATAATAATCACCCCCAAACTTAGAGTTTTCAGTATCTCTAGAAAGACTAGTCACAACTTCCATAATTTCAAGGTCATCCGATTCCTGAAAATGGTCAATTGATTCTTCTAAGTCAGGTACATCCTCACTCATCTCTACGAGTTCATTTTCTTTTTCTAAGTCTATTGTTTCTAAATCGCTAGACTCAAAATGTACTCGTTCCTCTAAACCATCATTGACTTCGTAATCTAAAGGAAATTCTACATCGTCTAAAACGGGGGTGTCTCTAGTCAAATCCTCATCCTTTTGAATAGGTGAATAATTATTAAAATTATTTGGATTTGAACTATAAATAATATTATCGTTATAAAGCTCAATTGGGGTAACAATTTCCTGATAACTATGCCTATTTATTTCAAAATCTTCATCAACACTATCCTCATCATAATCATCATTATAATAATATAAAAATGGTTGAACCTCATCTAGACAAGTAGTGTTACCAATTTTATCCTTGTCATGTTGATTATGTAAATAAATATCCTCATTTTCAGGGGTACTATTGGAAACACTAAGATTATCTCGAGCAGTTCCGTTCTGGGCCTCTAACAAAAGCTTTCGAATCGACTCATATGACTTCATTATGGTATCGTGACTCGACTCACATGACTTCCTTAATGCATCGTGACTCGACTCACATGACTTCCTTAGGAAAGAAATTTCACTCGTTGCATTGCTTTCGTCCATAACTAAGTTATTCATTTCTGCGAACTTACGTGTCTAGAGCTGGCAAACGGGCGGGCCGGGGCTGGCTTGTGACCAACCCGCGGGTTACGGGTTAATACAAGCCTAAGCTTGCGGGTTATAATTCTTCACGGGTGGTCATTTCTCCAACCCGCGCCCGTCCCGGGTAAAGCTTGCGGGTTCACGGGGGCTCACGGGTTAGCTGGTTTCTGTTGAGTCAACTCGCCAGAAATCGATTTCTGGGCTATTTATGAGCCTAAAGCTTGCGGGTTCACGGGTTAACCCGGCTGGTTTAATTAAAACTAAAATTAAAAATTAATTAACTTAATTTATGACAAATCACAATGATCAAACACAAATTACGAAAATTAAACATCAATACAATACCCATCTCAAATTCATTAAACCATTTTCAGGCCTTACTCCTTCCGTGTAACACCTAACATACATCTAACTACTTAATTTTCATCTCAAAAATTAGACCTCAATACAATACCCATCTCAAATTCATCAAGTTAATCTGTAATCCTGCTTGAATGTAGCAAAGTTGGTTTCAACCCATCACGGCCACCAGATCTTCTAACATTTCTCGGAGCCCCTTATGTGTTCTCATCATCTGTATCTTCTCCGCTGCCAACAAACCCATCAGTTCTTATTTCAGGCAGCTTAGATGCCGCAGCTGCGACACTCCTTCCCTGAATTCCATTGTTCTCACTTCTCTGCCATGAACATAAAAGCAATTACCCACAACAGTTTATACTCGTAAATCTACGAACCCTTAATTTCACCCCCCCCAATTCAATTTCCGCTGAGATAAATGAAGATTGCGACTCACTGTAGTTGTATTTGGACATCTCCATTAACATCAAATTCAAAACCCAATTTCCTGTCCATCTTAACCACAAGAGAAACCCATTTTAAAACCCTAATAACTTCTCAAACTCCTCTGATTCTCTCCGACTCCACCATCTTCAAATTAGCAGCAAACCCTTCTTCCTCTAGATCTGATTTCTTCAAAATTTCATCATAAATCTAACCAGAATTTCTCAAACCCTAAAATTTATACAAACCCATTGACTCAATTCAGTTATAGAACTTCTATTTCTCCATTGTTCTTCTTTCTCTCAGAAATTTTCATTATCCTCTCTTAATTGGAAAAAACTACAGATTCATCTTCATCTTCATCGATCTCTATCTTCAATTGAAACAAGGGTAACAGGATTCCAGGAATAACAAAGCAAAGCGGGAGAAATGATGGAGGTGGTGAGGAGGCGCAGGTGCAGGAGAAGACAGTGGGGAGAAAAGAGAAAAGAGAGGAAGAAGAAAGATATCTGTGCTAGGATATTTGGTGCCTTTTATATGTTAAACCTAGGGATAGGATTAACCCTAGATAATCTAACGTTGGAAAATAATTCTAATTTATTATTTATTTACTCTACACGGGTTGACGGGCTGAATCCGCGGGTTTACAAGCCGGGACGGGTTAACCCGTTTTCCCACAAGCCGGCATATCTCCAACCCTAACCCGGCTTGTTTAGACACCAGCCGAGCTGGGTGCGGGTTTTTCACGGGTCGGGCCGGGCAAACCCGCGGGTTTTGGCTTGTTTGCCAGCTCTATACGTGTCGTCTCAGCTAACTTACGTGTTGACTCTAGTAGAGAGGAATTTTGCTCGTACGACCGGGTGGCGTGTGGATAGTAATTGGGATCACCATGGTATGACCCATAACCTTCAAAAGTTTGGCGTTCCCAACCACTATTCACACTATGGTCATAAAAAGAGTGATGTCCATATTGTTCAGTTAGATATTCATATTCATTGTTATGGCTAGTGTAATACCAGTTTGACATCCTAACTGCAAGGGAATTCTATACAAGCAAAAACAAGGCTGACTCGACCACAACAAACCTACTGACTTCTAGCAAACAAAAATCATGATGGCTCCACTTAGATTGTTTTCTAGACCAGCTTTTGAACCTTCGAAAGGGAATTCGTTACAATTTAAGCAAACCCCTCTGGAATCAATCCGAGTCAAAGTAAGTTGAATATAGGCGAGGGAAGCTGCGTGGAGCTTTGATACCCAAGGCCTCACCGCATTACAAGGCGGCGCAGTCACGCATTCAACTTACAGAAACCATCATGAACTTCGAAGTATGCTTAAAGAGTAACCAATATTTTTCGAATGACTTTCCTATTAAGCTCGTTACCCTATCGGTCTCGTTCTAGTCAAAATTTTAGGCTTAGGTTCGTGTTTGGTTTCGTTTTCCTAAGGAGCGCAAGAAGAAAACGGTGATGAAATCCGAACTCTTATCTTGTATGGCCAGTCCTTGCCCTTTACTAGGAAATTAAAGCGGCGGATTGGTTCCTCGACATATATTCACACGAAATCATCCAGTAAACCCGCTGACAGGAGATTCGCGGGTGTTTAGAATTCTTACCTCCCGTTCCAGACGGGGATGAACCGTTGAAGTCGACTCGGGCCACGACTCCTATGTCGTGTATGAACCCGAGGGGCCGAGGTGATATCGCAATCACCGTCCTTCCCTGTGCAGTTTATATTTAAATTACCCTTCCTTAGGGTTTAAAATCAATAATGTCCGATAGTCCAAAAATAAAGTCCAAAAATTAAAAAGTCCAAAATTAAAAATTACAAAAATAATTACCTAATTACAGTTTCTAAAAAAAAAATAATAATAATTACACTATATACAAAATTTTCTTCTTCACTCCGTTCGGATCTCTCTTTTCTTTCTTATTTTGGCTTTGCTTTTATTTTCAGCACTTTCTCTTTTTCTTTCGCTCCACTCCAAATCTGAAAGAAAACAGAACTACCAAAACGCGTAAAAAAGAACAAAAATAATAAAAAGAAAAAAATAAAACCTAAAAACAAATCTATACACAAGTCCGCGTCGGCGGCGCCAAAAATTGATCAAGTTTTATAATGGTAAGTAGAGTTGTCGTTCACTCGAACTTGTTGAAATCGATTTTAGGATTTAATAAAGAAAAATAATAAAAATAGAGAATATATACAATTTATGTCACAAGACGAAGAGAGTTCTTTTGGGACTCGGATTCCACTAATTCTCACATTCATGCGGTTCATCTATTAATTCCGGACAATTAAAGCTCACAAGATAACAAACATCGACTCTAATTCTTTGCCAAGGTAGATGTTATAAAGAAATATATGTAATTCACAAGCATGACGCATCTAAAGTACCTAAGACTAAGCATGCGACATCTAACGAATTCACAAATATTCAAGAAAAATCATAAATCAATTATAATAGTGCAAATAGTCATAAAGGAATTAAATGGAATTACCACATGGGTGCAAAACAGCTTCCTCCATCGTCCCAGTGATGGCTTCTAGCTCACCATGTTGGAAACACGCTCAAAAATCATTATTAATGCTCAAAAATGGTTTACAAATGATGAACAAGGGAGAAGAGATGAAAAGCCTGATTTGTAACAGTTTTAATTGTTACAAACGGACTGTTACAAAGAACGATACATGTAAAGTGTTGCTGTTGCTGAAATTTTAAGTCTGCCTTCCGTATTACGATCCTCGTCTAAGTGTCGTTGTCACTGTAGAAGAACGACGGTCCCTTGTGAGTTGATGTTCTTCGTGTTCTTCAGCAGCAGCAGAAATGGTAGTTCCCTGTAACTAGATTTTCTCGACTCTGTGACGTGCTAAACTGCTCCCAATCTCTCCGTCTCCGCTCTAATACTCCTCACCACCTTTTATAGCCTCTCATGCACGAGAAATCTCCTCCATAACTCCATATATTTTCTTCATTACTCGGCTTTAAAGAAAATATTCCGAGAATATTTTCTTAACCTTTTTAATCTCCTCCAAGCCTTGATATGCTTCAAACATACTCCCTACACGCTGATACATCTTCCAGAAGTGGTATAACACGGTGCAAACACACACCAGCAGCAGAAAAATCGTGACAGTCCGAGTAATACTCCACCTCTGTTTTGCTTTACTTCGGGTTTTCTAGCCAATTTCAGTCGAGCCAAAGACCCAAACCAATCCTGTAAGGCCCAATAAAGTCGTCCCAGAGAGTTTCAGCGATTGAATCTCTCCCGAAGTACCAAAAAATCCATCTCTAAGTTCTGCCAGTGAAGAACCAAATTCATAATTTTGAAATGATGAAGATGGTCAGCCCTTATCTAACAGATGGGGGTGCGAATATCAATTGGTTGCCCCTTAGTAATTGGGTGACCCCTTATCCAAAGTGGGAGTCCGAATATCAAATGTCCTCCGGGGGTGTTCCGAGCAACTTTTCGAGCCGAATTTTCCAACAAACTTTATTTCCAAAAAAAATACCTACAAACACACCATAATAAGGACAAAAAACGAATACTAACAATGCGAAACATTGAGAACAAATTAGACACATAAATGCGTCTATCAGATGCCTCCCAATAAGCGCTAAGTTTAATGTCTTCAGCCAGACGTTGTGACCCGTTCAAATTAATCATGGTAGACAGGATCTCTCAGTTCCGATTCTTCTATTGCATGACTGGATAACTCCAAGAATGGTTTCAACCGTTGACCGTTAACCTTGAAAGTTTCTCCGTTCTTCGGATTTTCAACTTCAACTGCACCATGAGGAAAAACAATTTTGACAAAATATGGTCCGGTCCACCGAGACCTCAATTTACGAGGGAAAAGATGTAAACGAGAATTGTAAATGAGAACTTTTTGACCTGGTTCAAATGTCTTTCGAATAATCGATTTATCATGAAATATTTTTGTTTTCTCCTTGTAAATTTTCGCACTCTGGTAAGAATCATTACGAATTTCGTCTAACTCATTGAGTTGCAGTCTACGGTTATCACCAGCAGTTGGTAGATCAAAGTTTAGCCGTTTAATGGCCCAATAAGCTTGGTGTTCTAATTCTACAGGCAAATGGAAGGCTTTACCGAATACAAGTCTATACGGAGACATCCCAAGTGGAGTCTTAAAAGCAGTTCGGTAAGCCCACAAAGCTTCTACTAAGCGCAAAGACCAATCTTTTCGGGTAGGGTTTACGGTCTTTTCTAAAAAAAAATAATTTGCCTATTAGACACTTCAACTTGGCCACAAGTTTGTGGGTGGTAAGGTGTAGAAACCTTATGGGTAATGGAGTATTTCTTCATGAGCGCCTCGAAAGATCGGTTGCAAAAATGGGAACCTCCATCACTAATGATTGCTCTAGGAATACCAAATCGAGAGAAAATATTGTCTCTAACAAACTTGATCACAACGTGGCGATCATTTGTCTTGGTAGCGATTGCTTCAACCCACTTAGACACATAATCAACATCTAATAAGATGTAATAGTTGCCATAAGAATTGACAAAAGGACCCATAAAATCTATACCCACACATCAAATATTTCTATTATCAATATAGGACTAAGTGGCATCATTTTACGTCGGGTCATCTTTCCTAACTTTTGACATCTATCACAACTTTGACAAAATAGGTGGGAGTCCTTAAACAGAGTTGGCCAATAAAGACCGGATTGCAAAACCTTCGCAGTTGTTTTCTTAGAACTAAAGTGGCCCCCACAAGCTCCAGAATGACAAAAAGTCAGGACACTGGAGATTTCGTTGTCAGGAATACAACGACGGATGATCTGATCAGGGAAATATTTGAATAAGTACGGATCATCACAGGAAAAGTATTTTACCTCAGACAAGAATTTAGCTCTATCCTGTTAAGACCAATGGTCAGGCGTTTGACCAATTACCAAATAATTGACAATGTCTGCAAACCAGGGTAACAAAGAGATGGAAAATAATTGTTCATCAGGGAACGTGTCAAGGATCGGTTTCTCATCATCTCTAGTCTCATCAAGGATACAGGATAAATGGTCAGCTACTACATTTTCGGACCCTTTCTTATCACGAATATCTAGAGTAAATTCTTGGAACAATAACACCCATCTAATCAGCCGAGATTTGGAGTCCTTCTTGGAAAGGAGATATTTGAGTGCGGCATGATCAGAATAGACTATGACCTTAGACCCTAGGAGATATGATCTAAATTTCTCCAAAGCAAAAACGATGGCTAAAATTTCTTTCTCAGTGGTTGTGTAGTTCAACTGGGCATCGTTTAGGGTCCTACTAGCATAATAAATCACACTAGGTGCTTTATCACGTCGTTGTGCAAGGACAGCACCAATCGCATAATCGGATGCATCACACATAAGTTCAAATGGGAGGTCCCAATCAGGTGGTTGGATGATAGGGGCAGAAGTCAACAATGATTTTAGCTTCTCAGAAGCTGCAACACAGGCTTCATCAAATACAAAGGAAGTATCTTTATCAAGTAGGTTCGACAGAGGTAAGGCAATCTTGCTAAAGTCTTTGATGAAACGACGATAAAATCCAGCATGGCCAAGGAAAGATCTAACATCTGTTACATTCTTAGGTGGTCTTAATTTAGAAATTAATTCAACCTTGGCTTTATTAACTTCTATTCCCTTAGAGGACACCACATGTCCTAACACTATTCCAGATTTAACCATAAAATGGCACTTTTCCCAATTAAGGACTAAGTTCTTTTCTTTACAACGTTCTAGAACTAGTGTAAGGTGGTGCAAGCATTCATCGAATGAGGATCCGAAAACCGAAAAATCGTCCATAAAGACCTCGAGAAATCGCTCAACCATGTCCGAAAAGATACTAAGCATGCAACGTTGGAATGTTGCGGGTGCATTACACAACCCAAAAGGAATACGCCTGTAAGCAAAAGTACCAAATGGACATGTGAAGGTTGTTTTCTCCTGGTCCTCCGGTGCTATAGGGATTTGGTTATAACCGAGTATCCATCTAGGAAACAATAATGGTTGTGGCCAGCCTAATCTTTCTAACATCCGGTCGATGAATGGTAGAGGAAAGTGGTCTTTCCTAGTTGCTGAGTTCAGCTTACGGTAGTCTATACAAACTCTCCACCCGGTAGTGAGGGAAAAACAGGGGACAGTGAGGTCCTATATGACTTTGATCACCACAAATGGTACATGGGTATGTTCTAGGCTCACTATTACAGCTCATAGTCTGGTTTGACCCTTGGTTCATCTCTAAGGCCTCTAAACGCCTAAGGATATCAGACCCATTATCGACCCTATTGACCCTATGGATAGGGTTCCTAGTTATTTTGGGCTCCCTCATTGAAGCCCATTGATGAGTCTTTTCAGATAACTCGATGAACTCGTCAAAACATTCATCTGGATCTTGATGGGTAAATTTTCCACCACTCATTGTTTCTACCTGCATTCGGGTTTCACTATCAAGGCCCTCATATAAGATTTGGGCCACGTGACCTTTATCATAGCCATGGTGCGGGCATTGGTATAACAATTCATTAAACCTTTCTACGTAATCATGTAGGCTCTCACCTATTTTCTGCTTAAAGGTTTGGATAGACTGCCTAACAGCAGCAGTCTTGTGGTGTGGGTAGAATTTCTTAACAAAGGCCTCTACAAGGCCATCCCAGGTGGTGATTGTTTTAGAAGGAATCAAATGGTACCACTCATTGGCTCTCTCTTCTAGGGAAAATGGAAACAAACGCAACCTAACCACATCTTTAGAGACATTCGGGTAACTCATTGTGTCACAGATCATTTCAAAGTCTCTTACGTGGGTATACGGGTTTTCATTCTCTCTCCCCCTAAACTTACGCAACATGCCAAATGTACTAGGTTTAATATCAAACTTAACGGTAGTGAATGGTAAAACAACCCCAGGTTCATGTATTACTCTAGATGGGTTCAAACGGTCCCTAAGGGTCTTGGTTGGCGGAACTTCACCCTCATCATTTTCATTGGCCATCTTGGCAAAAATCGAAGTATCACCTATATCTGTGTAGCAGGTTGGTGTCAAATTAAAAAGATCGTTCTCCTCAAGTCTATCTCCTACCTGTTTCCAACGTCGCATACACAAGCAAGAATACTAGTGAAGCAAGAAAATCGTGCACATGCAAATGCATGGTTTACTAAATTAGGTAAGCTTGGGCTACCTCAGCAAAATATACCTAAAGGTACAAAGCCGAGGCTTGTGGAATTTCGGCTGGTAACTCCCAAATGGCCCAAGGCACGGGTTCAGCGTACTTTTCCACAGGTTTCCTAAATTCGGTAATCTGACGATGCAGTTGGTGTGTGCAACGTGTATTTTTTTGAAATTTTTTTTTTTAAATAAAAAAAAAAAGAAACAAATATACACAAAAAGGAAATAAAACCTAAAAAAAAAAAATTTGGGTTTTGTTACTGTTTATGGGTAAGAATCGTTTCTGCCGATTTCGGTAATTTCGGTAGGTGAGTGAGAAACTGGTTCAAACCCTAAACAAATGTGCTGCACGTGAGCACTTTATAGATTCGAGAGATCAATATGTACAAGTCCGGCCTAAACCAAGAAATGGCCGTTCCAGACTTGCTTCGGTCACAAAGTGGAGGAGAAGGGTTGATTTGGGAGGGAAGCAAAGAAAGGTGTTGAGACCAGAATAATTCGGGAGAGTAGTATCTCGACTTGTATCGAAAGTAGAAGCTTGGGAAGCTTGCAAGAGATGAAAGCTTTTGGGAGAGCTTGCAAAGTTTCCTTTCGAGAGTGTAGTATTTTTCTCCGACCGAGACTTGTCGTCTGGGTGGAAATAGGTAAGACCTATTTATACAAGTCGAGATTGAAACGTACTCTGGCCTCATGAAGGAAGAGAGTAAAGGGTGAAATAATGGGAGGAGGTGGTAACCGCATGGTTTAATGGGTGAAAACGTTTTTCACCTTTATTTCCTCTTTTATTTGACCGCTTTATTCCTTTTCACGCTTTCTTAATGTGAGCGTAGTGTACGCCGCATGTTTGTGACCGCCAAACCAAAACCCTAAAGAAGCATCCCCGGTTTGTGTTGATGTCTCGAGTGTTGGTTGCATCTTGAGTGCAAGTGGCGCGTGTGGCATGTGCCAATGGCATGTGCGGAATGCCTTGGTGGTAGGTTACACGGTTTGCAAGTGGCGCGTGTGGCATGTGCCAATGGCATGTGCGGAATGCCTTGGTGGTAGGTTGCACGGTTTGCAAGTTAGGCTACCCGGTGTGTGCGTTTGGCTTGTGCCAATGGCATGCGTGGCCATTAGGGCCGTGACCTTGATAGGGAAACCCGACTGAGCATGTTGGCATGTGCCAATGTCATGCGTGGCCGTTAGGGCCGTGATAGGGAAACTAGCTAGCGAGCATGTTGGCATGTGCCAATGTCATGCGTGGCCGTTAGGGCCGTGATAGGAAACTAGCTAGCGAGCATGTTGGCATGTGCCAATGGCATGCGGGGCCGTTAGGGCCGTGACCTTGATAGGGAAGCTAGCTAGCGAGCATGTTGGCATTTGCCAATGGCATGGCATGCTTGATTAGGGGGGCCATGTTGGCATTAGGGCCATGACCTTGATAGGGAAGCTAGCTAGCGAGCATGTTGGCATGTGCCAATGGCATGCGGGGCCGTTAGGGTCGTGACCTTGATAGGGAAGCTAGCTAGCGAGCATGTTGGCATGTGCCAATGGCATGCGGGGCCGTTAGGGCCGTGACCTTGATAGGGAAGCTAGCTAGCGAGCATGTTGGCATGTGCCAATGGCATGCGGGGCCGTTAGGGCCGTGACCTTGATAGGGAAGCTAGCTAGCGAGCATGTTGGCATGTTCCAATGGCGTGCGGGGCCGTTAGGGCCGTGACCTTGATAGGGAAGCTAGCTAGCGAGCATGTTGGCATGTGCCAATGGCATGCGGGGCCGTTGACCTAGTTACATATTTTGCAAGCCTAGGGCGCTATGTTTGGCGTGGGCCAAAGGCATAGCGGCTTGGAAGTATGGCTTGCGACACGTGTTGGCATGTGCCAATGGCACGTGCGGCCATGTTGAACTAGTTGCAAGTCTTTCAAACCTAGGGCGCTATGTTGGGCGTGGGCCAAAGGCATAGCGGCTCGGAATTTGGCGTTGTTGCCATGGTGCGCAGGGTGTGGCTTGGTTTGGCATGGTTGCCATGGTGCGCAGAGTGCGGCTTGGCTTGGCACGGTTGCCATGGTGCGCAATATGCGGCTTGGTTTGGCATGGTTGCCATGGTGCGCAGTATGCGGCTTGTTTTGGCATGGTTGCCATGGTGCGCAGAGTACGGCTTGGTTTGGCATGGTGGCCATGGTGCGCAGTAGGCTTGGTTTGGCATGGTTGCCATGGTGCGCAGAGTGCGGCTTGGCTTGGCACGGTTGCCATGGTGCGCAGTATGCGGCTTGGTTTGGCATGATTGCCATGGTGCGAAGATGCGCTTGTTTTGGCATGGTTGCCATGGTTTTGGCTTGGTTTGGCATTGTTGCCATGGTGCGCAGAGATGCGGCTTGGTTTGGCATTGTTGCCATGGTGCGAGATGCGCTTGTTTTGGCATGGTTGCCATGGTGCGCAGAGTGCGGCTTGGTTTGGCATTGTTGCCATGGTGCTAAGATGCGGCTTGGTTTGGCATTGTTGCCATGGTGCAAAGATGCGGCTTGTTTTGGCATGGTTGCCATGGTGCGCAGAGTGCGGCTTGGTTTGGCATTGTTGCCATGGTGCGCGATATGCGTCTTGGTTTGGCATTGTTGCCATGGTGCGTAAAAGATGCGGCTTAGTTTTGGAATTAGGGTTCTCCGTGTTGAAAACCCTAACTGGGTATTTTGAAAAAATACCGCTATTAATTATTTACACCTGAGTTAAATGCTCTTATTTAATGTGTTGCGGGTAACACTAGGTCATGGGGTTTTACGATTTTACCCCTTGTCTAAAAACCACCATCAACATTAAGTCCCCGCTTAGCTCGAACAGGTGGCTTTGTTGCGAGGTAAGCATAAGATGGTGACAAACTATTAACAACAAACCGTAAAGAAAATTGAAGGAGGCTTGTTTGACCTTTTATAAATAGGATTTGGAATCCTTGCCTCTGGTAGTTTTGCACAAGTCAGGAGGCTAGCACAATTGGTGGGCCCGATGCACCTTAGGCGACGTTGGGAAGTTGGCTTGAGTTGGGAAACTGAGTGTGCTAGCTGGTGGGACCGGCGCAAGGTGTAGGAGCTGTGCGTGCTTGCAGGCGTGACTTGGGAAACTGAGCGTGCTAGCTGGTGGGACCGGCGCAAGGTGTGGAAGCTGTGAGTGCTTGCAGGCGTGACTTGGGAAACTGAGCGTGCTAGCTGGTGGGACCGGAGCAAGGTGTGGAAGCTGTGCTTGCAGGCGTGACTTGGGCGGTCTTTGGGAAGTCGGTGCAATTGGTGGGGCCGGTGCAACTTGGGCGACATTGGGAAGTTGGGAGCCCTTGTGGGCCCGTTTCTTACACGCACGATTTTTTGGTAAAGGGAAATCCTTCCCTATTTCAGAATCTTCACGCCTATATATATAAAGTCCATTTCTCCCATCTTGCACTTTCGTCTTTTCATACCAGCGGCAGAGTCATAAAGAGGAACCGGCTTCCAAGCATGTCTGCCAACACTTTTGTTGTTTCCCTTTCGCGTAGGTGTAAACCCTAAGAGTAAGCGCTTGCAATGATATTGCGCGTGTGATTTCTTGGCGTGCTTCTTGTAGAAAATATTGTATATATGCACCCAAGGGAAATCTGCGTATGTGATTTAAACCCGCAGGAAAGTGCTCCATAAATAATTTTGAACCCGAAGAAGGATCTTTGCACGTACTTGAGCCCGCATAAAATACTGCGTATATAATTTTGAACCCCGAAGAAAATCTTTGCGTGTGCGGTTTCGAACCCGTAGAGAATACCGTATATGAATTCGAAGAAGAATACCGTATATGTGCTTCATATGACTTCGAACCCGTAGGAAATATTGCATATATGAATTTCGGTCTGAAAAGAAATCTGCGCGTGCGATTTTGAACCCGTAGAAAATGCTCCATATATGATTTGAACCCGAAGAATGATACTGCGTGTATATTTTTGAACCCGAAGAATGATACTGCGTGTATATTTTTGAACCCGTAGAAAATGCTCCATATATAATTTGAACCCGAAGAATGATCTGCGTGTATATTTTTGAACCCGTAGAAAAATGCTCCATATATAATTTGAACCCGAAGAATGATAGTGCGTGTATATTTTTGAGCCAGTAAAGAATACGCCCTCTTTTTTTTTTTTTTGTTGTTGGGTGCGATTATGGGTCAGGGAGATAATTTCGTCTTTCTTCGTATGCAGATATCTCGTTACTAAACTGTTATGAAGAGATCCGATAAGATGTTACCTGAACAAAATTTCGCCTCATCGAAGGATGTTCATAGTTCCAAACCAAACACGGATGATGAATTCTTCGCCCAAAAACTTGTCTCTACTCGGAAAAATCACCCAGGTTTCGTGCCAATTTTGTTAACCGGTGGTGAAGATGAAAAGAAGACACGTTCGGTTCGCCCAGAGAACACCATACGGTTCTGTCTTCATAAAGGGGTATATTCCTCTTCCAACATTGATTTGAGGATGTGTCAAAGCCCATTGCGTTCTTTTGATAGATGGGTTGAGTTCATGGTGAGTAAGGAGCACATAAACACCAACCCGACTCGAGCGCAGATTATTGATCTTTGTGGTGAGGCTCTCGCCGGTATCAACGGGTGAGGAGCAACAGGTTCTTGGTTGGAGATGTAATCAGGAGAGACTACATTATCGTGGTAACAAGGAAGGTTGGATGATATAGCGAGCAAACTTTGCAGGAAGGAGTGGCGTTGAAGCGAACGTTGAAGCGAAGCCGCTGCTGGAGAACACTGATGCGTAGCTACTACGGAGAGAACGTTGATGCGGAGCTACTTCGTAGAGAATGTTGGAACGACGTCTTGCAACTTTTAGAGCCTTGACGGTTACCATTTTGAAGTCGGGGCCGCGTCACGTTCTGTCAAACTCGACATCCCTCAAGAGAACGAGAGGTTAGGAGTCCCAGGTTTCATCTATCGATCGTGCTTTCTAGGAGAGGTTGGGATTTGGGAACGGCTTCCACTGGCCGGAAGCGCCCGCTTCCCGATGCGGTGCGGTTGAGGGGTGCAAATATGTCTTGACGCTACGCCTTGGAGAAACATAGAATCTCACATAACCTGTCTCATCATAGATCGTACGATTTTGTGGGCGAAGTTCCCATTGTGCGGGTCCTGACGGGAGAAGGGTCTCGTGAACTCGGGAGAGTTGTTGACTTCCCTTGCTTTCGATTTTTGAGAAGTCTATCCGATCTTCATGTGTGACGAAATTGGATTGCTTATCCCCTTCTATCGGGCGTCCAAGAGCAACGCGAGCCTCTTCATCTATAAACGCATGTCCTGCTGAAGTATCTTTTGTCTTTTCATCAAATCAACAGTGCTAAAAGAAGGTCGACCTCTTCCGGATCTTCCAGTATCTTGCCCTGATGATGGAGTAGCGTCTCTGGTGACGGTTGAAGCTGCCATGCTTGAAGAACCATTGGGGTGGCGGAAGCGGCTTTGGTTCTGGTGATCGTAAGTGTATCGTGCAGAGATGACATGGTTTTGATCACGAAGTCTTTGGAGCCATGGCGCTGTTTCGAAGGGCAAGGATGGTCTTTGGAAGGGCGCAAGATGTTAGCGCTGGAAGGATGCAAACCGTTAGCACAGAGTGTGGTACTGCGGCCGGCATGCGCGCGCGGCATGTGTGCCTCGGCATGTGCGTCTCCGGTAAGCATGTCGGCAAGCACGTCCGGTAAGCGCGTCGGCAAGCGCGTGCCTGGTAAGCGCGTCGGCAAGCGTGTCGGCAAGCGCTTCTTTTCTTTCTTCTTCTGTTTCCTCTTTTGAAAAATGTCTAACTCAAGTTCGCAGGAGGAATCCGATTCGGAGGATGATTCCGGGGTAGAGCCACACGAAAACTTGCCTTTTGTGACCAGGTGACTTGGAGATGGGCGTTAGCCAATTGCCGGGCACAGATGTGGTTCAAACGGTGGATGATTCTCTCGATGGTGCCGCCGTAGACATGGAAGAAGACCCTCTCGCGAGTCGTGAGGCCAGGTGCGGGCGCCATTTTTGATCCCCCGTACTTGGTTCCTTATCCAGGTCATGTCTTTGGTTGGCGGCTTCAGCGTGCCGGCTAAGCATGAGGCGTTGTACACCAGAATCTGGGAGAAGTACGGACATATGGCCACAACCAAGAAAACCACTAGTCGATTTGCGCTGGTTAAGCGTGTGGAAGAGGCTTTACCTTCCATCGAGGATATGCATGAGGTGTTGGTCATACCGTTTCTGAAGACGTTATTGCCGACTGGGAGCACCATCACGACGTGTGTGTAGAAAAGGAGTTCAACACTTCGTGGTTTGTCGAAGGCCTTGCTGAGATCCAAAAGTTGAAAGATGCAGCAGTCGAAAGCCTTTCCGCCGAGGAGATTGCACGACAAGAGGTGGAACTCGAAAAGCTTTCCAAGATGTTGACTATGAAGAAAGCGGCTCTTGAAGATGCAAAGTTGACTTTCTCCAAGAAAAGCAGACTTTTGTCGGATGATTTTCCTTGAACGTTTCTTTCATAGGTTTTGTGAACACGCCCCTCTCTCGTGTAAAGGCGGCTTTTGGTAGCATCGTGATTAGTTCCCAATTGCTGGTAGCATCTTGGCCGAGTCTCCAGTTTTGGTGTAGTTTTAACAACCGATAACCGGGTTGTCGGCGGTTGAGTCGGACCGAGTCGCAAGTCCCCAATCGCCGGTAGCATCTTCAACGAGTCTCCGATTTCAGTGTAGTTTTAACAACCGATAACCGGGTTGTCTGGCGATTGATTTGGACTAAGTCGCAAGTCCCCAATCGTTGGTAGCATCTTGCCGAGTCTCCGTTTTCAGTGTAGTTTTAACAACCGATAACCGGTTGTCTGGCGATTGATTCGGACCGAGTCGCAAGTCCCCAATCGCTGGTAGCATCTTCAACGAGTCCCAGGGCCAGGTGTAGTTTTACAACTGGTAATCAAGGCGTCTGCGATTGAGTCGGATTGAGTCTCCTTCCCCTACCATCTTGACATCTCGGGTCGAAGAACGAGATCGACAGTCCCCGACATTGTAGCCGATAGATCAATCCTCCCACCGTGGTCGCCAATTATTTATGGGTAAGAATCGTTTCGCCGATTTGGTAATTTCGGTAGGTGAGTGAGAAACTGGTTCAAACCCTAAACAAATGTCTTTGCACGTGAGCACTTTATAGATTCGAGAGATCAATCTGTACAAGTCCGGCCTAAACCAAGAAATGGCCGTTCCGGACTTGCTTCGGTCACAAAGTGGAGGAGAAGGGTTGATTTGGGGAGGGAAGCAAAGAAAGGTGTTGAGACCAGAATAATTGGGAGAGTAGTATCTCGACTTGTATCGTAAAAGTAGAAGCTTGGGAAGCTTGAAAGAGATGAAAGCTTTTGGGAGAGCTTGCAAAGTTGCCTTTCCGAGAGTGTAGTATTTTTCTCCGACCGAGACTTGTCGTCTGGTGGAAATAGGTAAGACCTATTTATACAAGTCGAGATTGAAACGTACTCTGGCCTCATGAAGGAAGAGAGTAAAGGGTGAAATAATGGGAGGAGGTGGTAACCGCATGGTTTAATGGGTGAAAACGTTTTTCACCTTTATTTCCTCTTTTATTTGACCGCTTTATTCCTTTTCACGCTTTCTTAATGTGAGCGTAGTGTACGCCGCATGTTTGTGACCGCCAAACCAAAACCCTAAAGAAGCATCCCAGTTTGTGTTGATGTCTCGAGTGTTGGTTGCATCTTGAGTGCAAGTGGCGCCGCTAGTGGCGCGTGTGGCATGTGCCAATGGCATGTGCGGAATGCCTTGGTGGTAGGTTGCACGGTTTGCAAGTTTTGGCTACCAGCGTGTGCGTTTGGCATGTGCCAATGGCATGTGCGGAATGCCTTGGTGGTAGGTTGCACGATTTGCAAGTTAGGCTACCCGGTGTGTGCGTTTGGCATGTGCCAATGGCATGCGTGGCCATTAGGGCCGTGACCTTGATAGGGAAACCCGGCTAGCGAGCATGTTGGCATGTGCCAATGGCATGCGTGGCCGTTAGGGCCGTGATAGGGAAACTAGCTAGCGAGCATGTTGGCATGTGCCAATGGCATGCGGGGCCATTAGGGCCGTGACCTTGATAGGGAAGCTAGCTAGCGAGCATGTTGGCATGTGCCAATGGCATGCGGGTCCGTTAGGGCCGTGACCTTGATAGGGAAGCTAGCTAGCGAGCATGTTGGCATGTGCCAATGGCATGCGGGGCCGTTAGGGCCGTGACCTTGATAGGGAAGCTAGCTAGCGAGCATGTTGGCATGTGCCAATGGCATGCGGGGCCGTTAGGGCCGTGACCTTGATAGGGAATCTAGCTAGCGAGCATGTTGGCATGTGCCAATGGCATGCGGGGCCGTTAGGGCCGTGACCTTGATAGGGAAGCTAGCTAGCGAGCATGTTGGCATGTGCCAATGGCATGCGGGGCCGTTAGGGCCGTGACCTTGATAGGGAAGCTAGCTAGCGAGCATGTCGGCATGTGCCAATGGCATGCGGGGCCGTTAGGGCCGTGACCTTGATAGGGAAGCTAGCTAGCGAGCATGTTGGCATGTGCCAATGGCATGCGGGGCTGTTAGGGCCGTGACCTTGATAGGGAAGCTAGCTAGCGAGCATGTTGGCATGTGCCAATGGCGTGCGGGGCCGTTAGGCCGTGACCTTGATAGGGAAGCTAGATAGCGAGCATGTTGGCATGTGCCAATGGCATGCGGGGCCGTTTACCTAGTTGCATGTTTTGCAAGCCTAGGGCGCTATGTTTGGCGTGGGCCAAAGGCATAGCGGCTTGGAAGTATGGCTTGCGACACGTGTTGGCATGTGCCAATGGCACGTGCGGCCATGTTGACCTAGTTGCAAGTCTTGCAAACCTAGGGCGCTATGTTGGGCATGGGCCAAAGGCATACCGGATCGGAATTTGGCGTTGTTGCCATGGTGCGCAGGGTGTGGCTTGGTTTGGCATGGTTGCCATGGTGCGCAGAGTGCGGCTTGGCTTGGCACGGTTGCCATGGTGCGCAGTATGCGGCTTGGTTTGGCATGGTTTCCATGGTGCGCAAAGATGCGGCTTGTTTTGGCATGGTTGCCATGGTGCGCAGAGTGCGGCTTGGTTTGGCATGGTGGCCATGGTGCGTAGTACTTGTTTTGGCATGGTTTCCATGGTGCGCAGAGTGCGGCTTGGCTTGGCACGGTTGCCATGGTGCGCAGTATGCGGCTTGGTTTGGCATGATTGCCATGGTGCGCAGTATGCGGCTTGTTTTGGCATGGTTGCCATGGTGCGCAGAGTGCGGCTTGGTTTGGCATTGTTGCCATGGTGCGCAGTATGCGGCTTGGTTTGGCATTGTTGCCATGGTGCGCAGTATGCGGCTTGTTTTGGCATGGTTGCCATGGTGCGCAGAGTGCGGCTTGGTTTGGCATTGTTGCCATGGTGCGCGATATGCGCTTGGTTTGGCATTGTTGCCATGGTGCCATGATATGCGGCTTAGTTTTGGAATTAGGGTTACGTGTTGAAAACCCTAATCGGTATTTTGAAAAAATACCCCTATTAATTATTTACACCTGAGTTAAATGCTCTTATTTAATGTGTTGTGGGTAACACTAGGTCATGGGGTTTTACGATTTTACCCCTTGTCTAAAAACCACCATCAACAGTTACTTACCTCTTTTGGTAGGCAATTCCACAATAAATATAGAATATTACCTACACAATAAAAACAAGAAAAATACCCAAGTAAAATCAAAGAAATAAAAATTAAATTAAATTAAATTAAACAAAAACTTTAAAAAAAAAAGAAAAAAGAAATAAAAAATAAAAATCTAAAACCTAACCTAAAGGCAAGTCCGCGTCGGCGGCGCCAAAAACTGATGTAGTTTTTACAGTGATAAGTACAGATTCGTTGCTCGGACTTTTTTTAAAGATTTGGTTTTGATTATTAAAAGAAAATACTAAAACAAACTAAATAAAATTGATTTTTGTTACCAAGGAGAGATGAGTCTAGGGCTTTGGATTCCGCTACTTCTAATGATGGTAAACTCAATAATTAAAACTTTGGCATAATACTCCTATTTTACTCAAAACAATTTTCGAACTCAATCTCATGCTTTGGAAAATATAACACTACAAGCTCTTTTTTTTTATGACTTTCGTCGCTATTCTAAGGCCTAATCCTCCTTCGCTTATAAAAGAACGGTAGAAACTACCCAAAACAGTTTTTACGAAGCATGTAAAGAAGAGAGAATTTTTTAACAAATTAAAACACAATTTTGGAGTAAATATGCCAAAGAAATTAATTACTAAATATTACCCATTAAAAATAGTTTCCTCCAAAACCCTAGAAAAGAAATTTAGCTGCTCATAGATCGAAGATTGGAGAAAATTTCATTAATCATTGTATTAAAAATAATAATAAAAGTGCTTACAGTGATTTTCAGTAATAAAAGACTGTCTCTGAGGGTCTTTGTTTTTCCACTGTTGAAC
Source organism: Papaver armeniacum (assembly GCA_023531295.1). Lineage (NCBI taxonomy): Eukaryota > Viridiplantae > Streptophyta > Magnoliopsida > Ranunculales > Papaveraceae > Papaver > Papaver armeniacum. The sequence continues at coordinate 69,205 of JAJJWW010010334.1, forward strand.
AACGATAGATGATTGTCTCTGTCGTTGTTTTTAAGACTGCTCCCTTTACGACGGCTTTTGGTGGTGCAATGTTCTTGGTGTTCTTGGTATCTTTGCAGCAGCAAGTAACTTTTTTCTCTTCTCTTTTCTTTCGATTCTAAGCCTCTATTTCTCCTCCAAAGTATCCCCAAACTCTCCTCTCTGCTTCCGTACGACCCTTTTTATACTCGACAGCTCCCATAAATCTCGTGTAATAACTTCCATTGATCTCCTTTCCTTTTTTTCTTCTTCACGGGATTCTTTCTCTTTAAACTCTTGATTCGATTCCATTTTTATCTCCCAAAACACGTCGACTACCTTGTTTTGAACCAATCCCGTGAAGATCTCCTCCAAAATATTGCACGTAACTCCCATATATATCTCGGAAAATATATCCCGAGTATTCTCCGGCCCTGTTTTGCTCCAAACAAAAATCCAGCCCAATTTAATCGAGTTTGATGGACCTACCAACCCTGTTTAGTCCAAACAGGCCCTGAGCAAATGAAATCTGTGATTGAATCTCGCTAACCCTCTTCCAAAATCCGATCAAACTTTTCCGCCTGAGAAAGCTTATTTTCCCGCCAAAACCAGTGGGCTATGATTCTTCTTCTGCTGATTTCCTAGCCACTTCTGGTCGGAGAAAAGACCATCATCATCCTTGTTTGGACCTAGAGAACAAACCCATTCAATTCCAGCGATTGAATCTCAGTAAAACACCTTCAAATCTTCAACCCTAATTCTATTGCTCTTTTCACGCCAAAATTTGAATTTCAAATGAAGAAGATGACTCTCCCCTTATCCCACAGCGGTGTCCCTTTAGCAATTTGGGCTACATTTAGCAATTCTTGGGGTTGCGAATAGCAATTTGTGGGGTACAAAGATGACTTTTGGGCTGTATATAGTGAAAAACTTCTGGGTGACTTTATCGACTCTTCTGGGACATTTCTGGGGGTGCCTTTAACACTTTTCTGGGTGCTTTTAGTAGTTTCTCGAGCAACCATCTCTTACTTCTCATATTCACTTCTTTTCTTCAATTTTTATACATCACTAAGGCTGAATGCCTTTCAGATAGAAAAGAAGTAAATAATAAGTCGCCTCCAACAGTAGTTGCACATGAAATGACACTTTAGCCCTTTTAAGCGACGTTTCCTCTTCTTTTGCTCCAAAGTACCTGAAATTCAAAATCAAATAAAAGATACATAATTTACAAGAAAACATAATAAAGAAAGCATAAACAATAGATAAATATCAAGGTGTTTTAGACACCTATCACTTACGAACTTTTCTGCGACAGTTTTGTTACACTTTTTGTGACATTTCCTGGAATCTGTTGGGATGCTTTTCTGGGAGTCTTTTTTAGGGTTTTCGCCTCCAGTGTCTATCGTACGTTCAGTTGGTGCATATAGCTAATGGAAGCAGTTTGAATAGGTAGCTTGACAACCTGGTAAACATGGTGGTGGTGATTTCAACAAACTAGTAACTCGAACATATTTCCGCTACGTTATTTGGGAACCGATTTCTTATTTTTTGCCTCTATCAAGAATCGAATATGTTACCTCTATGTTATCTACGAACTCGATTTCTTAGAACTTTTGACTCGTACATGTTTCATAATTGAACATCCTAGCATAGTTTTGATGATGTTTTCACTCCATATTTTTTCGCGGACCGAAGGTCCTGGCAACAATTTCATCGATCTTTGTAGTGATGCAGTTTCAGTGGCTTCCGAAGGTTATAGTTTCAGAAAACCTTGAACTATAAAGCTGGACTGCAGCAGTTGGGATCAATTGGACTACAGTACTGCGATTCACTAGACTGCAGCAGCTATGATCAGCTGGACTACAACAATTGCGATCAAAACTAGACTGCAACAGTTACAATCAACTGGACTGCAACAGATATTGTTTATGGCGTCCAAACTGCTTTCTCACGAACAATATTCTGAAGTTTCATGTACTACTTTTCTCAACTGGAAAACACAATTCCTTTTCTCTTATTCTCCTTTTTCGGCGCCAATGTTTGTACCCAAAAATATTTCCAGGCACATAACATACTTGGTTTGATGATCATGATCAAAACTAATTTTATAAAAAACAAGCACAAGTAAGAGAGACACGAATTTAACGTGGTTCAACAAGTTTTTCCTATATCCACAGACGAATCCCCGTAGGGAGAGATATTATTGATGTATGGATTACAATGATTTCTGATTGCTTTTAGGGTTTACTGGTGTATTTCTATGTATTAGGGCGTGTCCCCTTTAGGATTGAGATTCCCCTTTATTTATATAGTTGAATATATGGGATAAACCCTAATTTCGAGATAAACTTTACATAGAATTAACTTAGCCAACAAGTTATCCGTAATATTCCAGATTTTCCCTTCAGAACCTTGGTCAGTGATTTATCCAGACACTTCCAGAATCTTCTTTTAGGGGTTTTGCACTGGGACGGTAGAAACATAACAAATTGACATGGGAGAGTTTGACCAACGAACTTGACTTTGACTGGAAAGGTTGACTTTTTGATGTTGATTACGGTCGTCGATCTTCGACCGGCAGACTTCCTTGACTAGAAACATGATTGGAGACTGGATGGCTGGAAACATGGATATAGGCTGGATGACAGCATGTCTGATAAGATGGTTGTAACCTGGATGGCAGCGCGGTTGACAACATGGCTGGAAACGCAACTGGTATCATGGCTCCAACAGTTGACCGACTGTTGACTTTGACCATTGACTTTGGTGGTTGACCGGATGACATGCTCAGTTAGCCTTTATGCTGAATTGGTTGGTTGAATGAAAGATTTGAAAGATGGCCAAATGGTGGTTCAAACAACAATCTGGCCCAATATATGGCATTTTTACCCATGGTACAAACAGAAGGGAAAAAAGATGAGGGATCGAGAGATAACTGGGTAAGTTAAAATACACAGTCCTAATATGAATGCTTATAATTCAACTAAATCTAGAGATAAAACTAACAGGTGATTTGGTCTGGTACATCCCGATAATTTAGACAGAACCGATACCCACACACTTATACAACCGGTTATGATTTCATGTCCCATTCTCCGTATTCGTTTTTCCAGCTCTGGCTCAGGATTTTCGTTTATAGTCCGGTTCTCTGGTACCAGTCCGGTTCTTTTGCACCCTTAGATGTACTTATGCCACATTCTCTACATTTATAAGGGGTGTCGTAATGTTAGGAAATTCCTAACTTATCCTTTACCCTTGTTCAAATTATGACTAATATAATAACCTCCTTCTTATACCTACCTACTACTTTATTTAAAACTCTAATTCATAAACACAAAAACATAATTTTTCCTACTAACCAAATTTTATCTTAAACTCTTCTTTTATCCTCTTATCTTCTCTTCTATTTTCACAATCGTTTTAAATATGGATTTTAGAAATTTGTATATTAGAGATACTTTCCGACTAACCCTTGTCTTCTTAATTTGTACGTATGTGGTTGATAAGTTGAGTGAATAGTAATCATAAAAATTGAAGTTGCAAAGAGAAGTTCGGCTAGGATTTTTGCGATAAAAACTCTGTCGAACTAGCCGAACCTTTTGGAAATGCAGAACATGATGAACAATTCGGCTATTTTGCAACAAAAAAAATATCATAGCTGAACTTTTAATTTCCTAGCCGAACTTTTTATTTTCCTAGCCGAGCTTTCTGATTTCCTAGAAGAATTTTTAGGTAAAAGTTCGGTTACATCGCAATTTTGTTCCTCTTAACAGGACTTTTCTCTGAAAGCCTATATACTGAGTTCGGATCAATGTAGTCAATCTTGGCCGAGATGGCCGAGATATCGCCGATAATATCAGTTTCGGTGTTTATCTGAGATGTTGATATTTTCAATATTTCACCGTTATTCGCCGATTTCACCGAAACACGATATTGACTACATTAGTTTGGTTAAATTATAATTTTTTATCCTAACCAAATTTTTCTGTGAAAACCTATATATTGAGTTCGGTTAAGTCGTTGAAAGAAAAACCCTCATTATAACTAAGTTTGGCTACCTATGCCTTCAAAATCATTAGCCGAACTACATTTGCAGATATAAGTTTTCTACTTGTTCTTCAGATCTTCTAACCCAACGTGTTAGACTTAAACCAAATCAAGATATAAAATTTCTCATTTTCAGAAAATTTTGGGCAATTCAAGCAAGAAAAAACTAAATTATAAGTATGTTTGGGTAGTTTGAATGTCTAAATACAAAATAAAAGAAAAAAAAGAATTGAGTTTTTCCTAAATTCTTATATTCTCCTTCTTCTCTCTCAATAACTTGATTTTATTTTATTGTTTTAATTTTACACTAATCATCAATTAGTTTAACATAATCATTTAACTAATCATTACACACACTTAATTATGAATGATAATTTTGATATTTACATAAATATTTTATGGATGACTTTAGTTTACTTCTTAATGTATATTACCAACAATAAAATCATGGTCCTCTCAAAAAAAAAAAAATTTTTTTTTGATGGTCCCCATAAAATCGTTCATGACTATCGAGCATGATTGGAGAATGAATGGCACGAACACATTGTAACAAGGTGTTTTATAGATGCATTCTTGTTGTAGAACCGTTTTTGGGGAACTAATCCATTTTGGAGGGGGGCTACTATTTCTTTTTTGGACGAATATTTGAAGTAAATTTGAGTCACCCCTTATCCATATATTTATTTTAGTACCAAAATTACCCTTCCTAATTAAGTTAGTGTAATGATTAGTGAGTTAAATAATGAGGGAGAAGAAGATAATGAAGATGAGGGTTTTGGAAGAAAAAAAGTTAGATCTTTTTCTTTCAAAGCCATATCAAGAGTATGATGTTTTGGGTACTCACGGATACTTCAAATTTAGTTAATGGTACTTGAATTGGCCAAAACATTCCTAACAATGAACAATTTAAAAATTGATTTCGGTTTGGTTAAAAACGTTCGGCTACGACATCTGAAGAACATGTATCCGAACTCATCTAAAAGTGTAGTTCGGCTAATGTTTCTGAAAACACAGGTAGACGAATTCATCTTTAGTGGCGTTTTTTCTTTCAGAGAAAAGTTCGGTTAGGAGAAGAAAATTGCGACGTAACCGAACTCAATATATAATTTTTTCAGAGAAGAGTTCAGTTAGGAGAAAAAATTGTGGCATAACCGAACTTTTTGCGACGTAACCGAACTTTTCTCTGAAAAAGAAACCTTCATTAAAGTTGAGTTCGGCTAATTCAACAAAGTTTTTCACATAATTTCTAGTTGAACTTCTCTCTGCAACTTCTATTTTCAACTCATTTTGATGATTACTTCTCATTTTTTCAACCAAAAACAAATGACAAACAATGTGTTTGTGAGAATATCTTTGTTAATGATTTAAATTAAGCTATATATAGAGGTGGTGGTGGTGGTGGTGGTTGGTGGTGGTGGTAGGTGATGGTCGGCGGTGGTGGGCGGCGGTGGTGGGAGGAGCGAGGTGGAGGTTATATATATAGGTGGTTTTAGATTAAATTAGGTTAAGCGTAGGCTAGTCATTTCCACACTTCATGACAACCCTTATAACTATAGGGTGATATTCTTATCAAATAGTAGTCCCCTCTAAAATGGAGTAGTGCCCAAAAA
>JAJJWW010010335.1:0-170439 GCA_023531295.1 Papaver armeniacum
CTAAGCTATCCTTTATTTTCGGGAATGACTTGCGAAATATCGCAAGTGTACAAGTATTCATTTTCAAACTCTCCTAAATTTCGCTAGGTCTTCACAACTTTCGTGTTTTGGCTGTCGTCATTCATTGCGTCATTTATATTACTCTTTTTGCGACGCCCTCGTAATGCTATTGTTTATTGATCCCATGAATATTGATGTCGCGATATTCTGATCCTACAGTCTGTATTCCCACGCCTCCAACTTATGAATAAGTCAGGTACTTGGAACAATTCCTTTGGTTCGTATTCCAAATAGTAAAGGAACAACAAATCTATTTGGTAGCAACTCTCTTCAACCAAGTGATGTGAGTTTGACAAAGGCTCTTCTGTTTATCTCAAAACTCCGTCGTCGGGTTCTTAGATCTATCTTATTCTCAACTACCAAAGGTAATTGTTAAGATTTTGCAATCAATACTTTTAATCACAAAGAATTGTATTGATGCCGATCTACACAACTAATCAATTCAATCTACCACAAGGATAAACCGATTATAGTTGGATCCTCTATACCGAAACAAATATTGTGCACACCAAAGATTATGATCCCCAAATCAGAAATCTTCAATATCTTCTTTGTCTTCGAATCTTCTTAGATCTTCAATAAACGCCTGCACACAACAACTTGAATCTCTTGTGATCAATCACGCACAGAACGGAGTCTGTTAACAATGGATTATCACAAGAGGTCTTTAGATCTACAAACAGTTTAAAGATCCATGTCGAAACTTCAATCTAGTTTGAGTGAATCTTATATCAGAAGAGAAGATTTTCAAGCATAAACAAACTAGGTGCAATCAAATCAAATCAATTGAAAACACAAGATAAACCGCAATTATCTAGTTTCCCACCAACGGTACTAATAGAGCTTTTCAATCCCAAAGAAGACTTTAAACTGAGCGGCCGTAAGAGATTTAGCCTAATTAGGTTACTCTCCTCTCCGAATAGGCGGCTTCACCAGTAACAACACAACCGAGGAAGTTTGTTGTCACGAAGGATTAGTTTGCTAGAAATGCAAACTCAAGTATTTATAGACAAGGAAGTTTGCACACCAAGGAATTTCCAAAACAAAAAATATTCTCAAGATATGCAATATATTCCAAATTCGGTTTCCATAATTCCTGGAAATGCTCTGTCCAAAATAATGACCTAAAATCTCTTTGGAAAATCTTCAACTAGTAAATGCACATTACTAATTCTCGTTTTCCTAAAATAAAATTAAATACCTTAATTAAAAGATTCTTAACTTATTTATGTTTCGATCATGGGATTTTCTTCCTTTAGCTATTAAGGAATAACTTTGAACAATTAAAGATAAGCGTTATCGCACATGTTCAAAGTATGTCGACATCCTTACTCGTAAGTCCTCTTTAATACATACAATCTTGAAACCGATTTGCCACACTTCCAAACAAGTTTAGAATTGGTTCATCCGACCTTCAAGAACTATGTGATTGATTAAGAACACTCAATCACCAATCATGGGTTTAACGGTTCTACCAAAACGAATTTTGGTTCTACCCGCATGTGAGTACTTGTGCATAGTCACACTAGCTTCCGAAATTCGGTTGACTAGGTACTAGGATTGGTTCCCCACATATATATGGTATCTAACTTGAATGTGTTGCACATGTCCATAGGATCGGTTCCCCTCTTTTCTAAAACATGTTGCACCTCATACAAGGATCGATTCCCTTTGTGATGTGTTACACCTCTTACTAGGATCGGTTCCCCTTTACCTAGAGTTGGTTTTACACAAAATCAAAAACTCGATCATATCATCTCAGGTGATTACGTAAGATCGGTTTCACTAATAAAGTCATACCAATAGATAAGTCAGGCCTTTGTGAATAGTTTTACCAAGAACACAAACAAGTCATGAGCGGTTATACTAATCACACATATTGGTTGTTCACAAGATATGCAATGAATAACAATACCAATAATGCTGGCGATTTCCTTTTCGATTCACAAAACAAGTTCATGAATTTACTTCCTTAAAACACATGTAAAACATTGTTTCTAGGATGAAATCCTCACCTCATACCCATACATAATCACAATAGAACTTAAACGATTATGTCGATGTCTTATCTACAAAGTTTAATGGTTAAGCAATAAACCTCGCATCGTATTCCTTAATACTATGTCTAACTAGAGTGTTCATGCTTCGCAGCTTTGTTTTTAATATGCACGACTTGAAAGATACGTTAGGGAATGAAACAGTTCAAGTCAAATATCACTAACCTCAAGTGGGAGGATGATGTTGTCGCTGTAGCTTCTTACTTCTTCACTTCTTCAAGTCTTCGCAATACTTGTAATGTCTCATATCCTAATACTTTCAAGCTAACTTATACGAAGTTGACTCTAGTACATAATCAAGCGACTCTTTAAATGAGTTTTGATTCACTAAAATATGACAACCAAACTTGACATACCAACGCTTGGTGGGTTCAACCGAGCTATGCTCTAACACAATAGACTTTTCTGTAAGACAGATTTGTTTATCAAGTCTTCGACTTTGGGTCGTAGCAACTCTTGGTTGTGGGTGAGATCAGCTAAGGGAATCAAGTGCGTAGTATCCTGTTGGGATCAGAGACGTAAGGAACGCAATTATACCCTGCATCAATGTGAGATTGATTAGGGTTCAACTACTGATCCAGTCCAAAGTTCATTGGTAGTAGGCTAGTGTCGCGTAGTGTTCAAAGTTGGACTAGGTCCGGGGTTTTTTTGCATTTGCGGTTTTTCCTCGTTAACAAAATTATGGTGTATGTGTTATTTCTTTCTCGCATTATATTTTGTTATATAATTGAAAACCTTTGGTTGTTAATTGATCCTTGAACATTGGTCTTTGGTATCGTTTCAAGTTACTTCTCTAATATTCAATCGGGCTCGCAAATTTCTATTTGCTTTGATTGCGCATTGAATAGAGACATAGAGATATTAAACTCTTGTATATACTTTTGTCTAGATTGAGTCTGACTGTCTAGTTGATTCTCTAGAAAGTATATTGGAGTAAGTCCTCTCGATTGTCAAACGAATTGTTGGGTGTGGTTGTTAGACCCCCGCATTTTCAGTTATACAGTGTCATAGTATTATTATATAGAATCAAAGTCCAATTGCATCACAACTTTGAAATAATACTATGGTGATATGTATCACTCCCCCTTAGTCAATACTTTCATCTTATAATGAAAACTACTCCCCCTTACATAATTATCCGTAAACCATATGTATGTAGTGTGAAATACCAAATAATTCCCCCCCTTTATTGGCAAAGGTACGAAAACTATGAGATCATAATGAATTCTCAAACGATAATTCATGACTAAAAGAGAACATATCAACATTGTTTCGATGATTTCACATAGTCTAAACTTAGTGTATTTATCAAGGAGTTTATAAGATACAAGTTAACTCCTACAAAATTCCACAACCGCTCTCCCCAGAAAAATATGGAAATTAAGCACAAGTTCATTTAAGAACTCCCCCCCATTTGATGTCATTCCCAAGAGAAAAACATGAGTGACCTTACTTTTACAAGAAAATAAGGATTTCTTTGGACGTTAACAAATCACATGGATTTGTATCCAGTAAACTCGAATAAATTAATCACAAGAAGATCTTATAGATTAATATAGCCGGAAATCACTCAACCTAAGAAAACTTACAGAGCCATATGTTATTTTCACATAAAAGTGGATCAGGGAAAGATCAATACTGCGGAATTTTCTCAACAAGTTCACTCTATCTTTTATCAATATTTGCATAAAGACATAATAGACTTAAGTTTTGAGCATATATGAGATAAACACAGTTCATGAACGTAAACGCTTATGAATCTCATAAAACTTTTGCAATATATAAAACCAATAAAGATTAAATACTGCGAAATCATCTTCCAAATAACTTAGAATTTAAATAAATAAATCTAAAACATTGCAAGATGAAAATCGTTGGAAATAGTTATGTGTAATCACAATAATTGCTATACCAAACCCTAGTTATCCTTCTTAAACATAAGAATAAATTCTCTGTGAAGAAATTGTTGTTATTGAAAGATCCAAGTCTCTCCAGTTTGAAACTACCCATAAGGCATTAATTTATAGCTTATCAATCTCAGATGCGGACTCCTCCTTCTGGTTTTCGTTCTTATGGTTCTTCATTTTCTTTCCGAGATCACGGTAGAGGTAACTTTCATTCACCTAATTAATCTAGTTTTCCTTCTTATGCTAGAGGTAATTTCGATTCCCATGTTAGATCATATAACCCACACAATATCCGTCCTACATACACACCACCATCTTCCTTACAGTCACAAGCATCATCTTCTCAACCTTCATGTACATCTCCCACTACCCCAGACTCATCACCTTGTCAAATTTGTAATAAGGTTGGTCATTCTGCACTTAAATGTCGTCATCGTCTCAATTTTGTTTATCAAAGTGCCAATACCGCTAGCAATCTCATGGCTATGCTAGCTACTGCAAATATTATGGGTGAAAATCCCTGGTTTGCTGATGCAGGGGCTAACAATCATATTACGTATGATGAGTCAGAGCTTCAAGTATCTAGTGCTTATGATGGTCTTTGAAGCGATTCATGTTGCTAATGGCGAAGGTATGCGATCATTCATACCGGTTTTTCGTTAAAACTACAAATAATCATTGTTTTAGATTGAACAATATTCTTTTAGTACCTCAATCTTCCGCCAATCTTCTATGTTCGTAGATTTTGTATTGATAATCATTGTACACTTGAATTTACTTGACTAGTTTTTTCATTAAGGATCTCTCATCCGGGAAGATCATTTTTCGAGGCCTTCAACCCACTATATTTTTTTATTCAACTACACATAATGCTACCACATCCACATTCTCTGTCATCCATAAAGCTACAACAACTCCTAAAGCACTAACAACAGTAAGCCATAAGTTGCCATTTTCCATTTCTACTAATTATAGTACAAAGCCTCTTGAATTATTTCATGTTGATCTTTAGGGTCCAAGCCATGTATCTAATGTTTCCGGTTTTCGTCATTATGCAAACATTGTAGATGATTATTCCAATTATTTTTGGATTTTATCTTTATTTGAGAAGTCAGTTGTTTCTTATATTTAAAGCTCAAATTGAAAATAGTTTGAATTAAAAAAATATTGGTTGTTAGAACTGATGGTGGTGGTGAATTCTTGAATAAAGAACCTGAATCTTTCTTAGTTGTTAGTGGTATAGTCCATGAGGTCTCATGTCCTCACATACCGGAACCAAATGGTGTTGATGTGTTAGATTATAGCTCGGTTGAAACCCGCCAAGCGTTGGTATGTCAAGTTTGGTTGTCATATTTTAGTATCAACTCATCTAAAGTCGCTTGATTAATTACTAGAGTCAACTTCGTTTATGTTAGACTAAAAATTCTAGGAATGTTGAGACTTACAAGTATTACTCTGAAGACCTGAAGAATGTGAAGAAGTAATTGCAAGGAAGACATCATCTTTCCTCTTGAGGTTAGTAATATTGACTTGATATTGTTTCCATTCCTAACGTATCTTTCAAGTTGCTTTATATTGAAAAAATAACATGCGAAGTTATATTTATGACACTCTAGTGATTAGACTTGGTCATAGCATTATGTTCAAAGTATCAAGGAATTATATTGAATTACGAAGTATAACACTTATCTTTTGAACTTTATAAATACGACATCAACATAATCGATGTATTTAGTTACTTGATTATGCATGGGATATAGGTGTGATTTCATCATAGGAAACTATGTATTATTACATTGGTTTAAGGAAGTAGATGTATGAACTTGTTTCATAATCCAAAGGGAAATCATAAGTGGGTTGGTACGGTTCTTCATTGAATAATATTTGGATGACCAATGCAAGATGACAAGGTAGAACCGATCTTGACTATGTTAAATATCAAGGTATAACCGGTCATATCCTATATTGTGTGACAAGGTGTAACCGATCCTAACTAGCTTTGGGAAGAAAGGTGTAACCGATCACAACCTACATTGGGAAGCAAGGTGTAGCCGATCATAATGTACTTTGGGAAGAAAGGTGTAACCGTCACAACCTACACTGGGAAGCATGGTATAACCGGTTACAATCCATATTGTGAGTCATGGTATAACCGGTCCCAAGAGCAAAACCGAGTTTCCAATATTCACATATTTCTTTATGTCTTGTGTGAATTTTGAATTAGGGTTTGCTAAGATAGGAAGCTTCTAGATGTCGAAATTATTTGAGCATTTGCATAACTCTTACCATTAATTTTTCAAAGATTTTCCTTGATGCTCAAGGTGATCCCGATCCGAAATTTTGAAAAACATTTAATTATGATTTTCAAATATATATGTTTTAATTACCAGCAATTAAAGCATATTATCTGGAAAAGATTTATTAGTTAATGTGCTAAACTAATAATAGAAACTTTCTAAGAGAGATTTCCGAAATATTGTTTGACATTTAATGGGAAATAGGAAAACCAAAATTAGGTACTTTAATGCATAGCTTGAGAATATTTTCGGTTTTCGAATTTCCTTGTTGTCCAAACAACCTTGGTCTATAAATACTTGAGCTTGCATTTCTTGCGAACTATCCTAAGAGCAAGGCAAACTTCATTTGTGTTGTTTCTGGTGGAGTCGTCTATTCGGAGAGGAAAGTAACCTAATTCGGCAAAATCTCTTACGACCGCTCGTTTAAAATCTTCTGCGAAATCAAGAAGCTTTACGAGTACAGTTGGTGGGAAACAAGATAATTGCATTGTTATTTTAGTTTCGATCATTGATTTGATTGACTAACGGTTATTGAAACTTTGATTGCACCTAGTTTAATTATTCTTGAGAGCCTTCTCTTCTGACATAAGGTTCACTCAAACTAGATCAGAGTATCGACGGGATCTTTAGAACTATTTGTAAATCTAAAGACATCTTGTAATAATCCATTGTTAACAAACTCCGTTCTGTGTGTGAGTGATTGTTGATACATGAAAAATAATACCCCTTAGTGGGACTAGGGTACCCCCAAAAGGGGAGACAAACCCAACATGAAACATGGGGACTAAGCCCAAGCCCAATGAGAAAGTGTCCATGAGACAAAAGGGACGAGGAAGGAATTAACGAAGAAGGAGGAGGTTATATTAGAGATGGAATGGCATTAGTGGTAATTATAGAGGCTTAGGACATGTGTCATGATGTCATAAAATGAGGGGCTTTTGGAAAGTTAATATAAGGAAGGACAAGGTACAATGGAAAAGAAAGTTCTTTCTCTTACCATTCATAGTAAGTGTTGGTGTGACTAGGACGGGTAGAACCAAAATAATATTCCAACCTCAATATTTGGCGACCACACCCGGAGGCTCGTGCCTAGCTCACCATGACACACCAAGGAGATACTAGCTCGAGTGCGTTAGAAAATCGATCAACCATCCGACCCCTCAACTTGGACGAAGTAACAATAGACAAGAATGAAGATAGCGAAGAAGAAGTACTAGTCCAAGACATCATCACACAACCAATGATGCACGAACCCCATAACGAGAGAGGCAAGCGCGACACAGAGAAACACACGCAAGTGACCCAGCATCAAGCCCCCATCCCTAGCCCTGCAAGACATACAAAAGGAGTTGGAGGAACGCGTACGAAGAAAGCAGGAGCTGGAGGATTGGATAGGACGAGCAGTGGAAGCGGGACAAAGGGCCCCCAAAGAAGTAACAAAAGACGAAGGACACAAAAATGGAAAGTTAGCGGCGTCACAGAAGAAATGGCGAAATAACTAGAACAAAACTACCACGTGGTAAAGAAATACAACCATTGTCTTATGAGTAGCCCCTACCCAGCAAGTATCCGCGAGTACCAATATCCCGAAGACTACGCGTCCACAAAATTAAAGACATATGACGGATGGGGAAACGCGCGGGAACACCTCAGCCGATTCTTATCAACAATGAATGACAAAGTCTCTGATGGGAAGATGTGCCTAAGAGAATTTCCCAACTCACTTTCATGCACGGCATTCACCTGGTACGACAACCTAAATGTGGGAAGTGTGGATTCTTGGACGACCATGTCCGCGCTCTTCCTTGGAAAATTTTACTCCGCTAAGAGGAAGATCACATCGATAGACTTGAGCCTGAGAGTGGTCGGCGGACGGGGAGAGGAAATAGGGAAGTACATCATGCGGTTAGGTGACTTTCACCGGACTGTCATGAAGATATCGAGAGAGCACTCGACGAAATATGTGTGCGCGGAATGATACCCGCTTTCAAAGGGAGTTTAATCAACTTCAGGTTCCAGACTTTCGTCGAGTTAGAAGAAGCAACAGAAAGGATCGCCGACTGCGTGGAAGAAACACACACCCCGCCTGGCACTACGTAGTCCACGCCATATCCGAAGCATCACGTAATGTGAAACTCAACACTAACAAGGAGAAAAGGGACCGGTTCCAAACACCCAATGGATACCTGAGGGGAAATAGATGGACTAGGCGAGACTCCAACCCACCACCCCCTTTACCATGCAGAAGAAAACAGGTAATCGAGCTTCTGAATCAGTGGGTCACAAGAAAGGAAATCAAGCTACCTCCAACAGTGGTAGATGTCAATAAAATGGATAAAAACGCTGGCAAATCCGCTTCCATCAGAGGTTAGGCCACCCAATGCTAGAATGTTTTGCCATAAGAAGCATCTTCGAACGCAAGCGCGTAGCTGGAGAAGTCGAGGTAGCAAAGAAATCAATTGAATACGATCCCCTTCCCCATCACTAAGTCACCGACAGACAAAGTACACACAAAGCAAGCATTAAGGCGCGACCACGTTCCGCCACCCGCGGTCAAAATCAACCAAGAATAAGAGGGCAGCATCCTATGAGAAAAGGCAAGTTGTGTTCCTTCTGTCTTTTGTAAACAACAACAATATAGAATGAAAGGAAGCATTACGAAAATCTTGGAATGGCATGATCTACAAAAGGCTACGGGAGTGCGAAAGGCGCCGGTCGGTGACAAATCTACAAAGGCTACGGGAGTGCCAAAGGCGCCCGGTCGGCTGACAAATCTACAAAAGGCTACGGGAGTGCCAAAGGTACCCGGTCGGCCAACGAATATACAAAGGCTACGGGAGTGCCAAAGGCGCCCTGGTCGGGCCGACGAATTTACAAAAGGCTACGGGAGTGCCAAAGGTACCCGGTCGGCCAACGAATATGGAAAAGGCTACGGGAGTGCCAAAGGCGCCCGATCGGCTAACATTCACAAAATATTATGGGTGCGCCAAAGGTGCCCAAAAGGCTGTCAAGATCTATATAAGAAACGAGCACGATTATCTCATCCCACCCAACTCATCTGAAGAAAAGAAAAAAAAGAGAGTAGGCGCGTTTAACCAACGCCCTATCCCGTCCCACCCACCTCATTTGGAAAAATAAAGGAGGGAGTAGGCGTGTCTAACCAACTCCCATCCCACCCCATCTCACGCAAAAAATGAGGGAGTAGGCGCGTTTAACCAATGCCTATCCCATCCCACCCAACCCATTTGGAAAAAAAAATGAGGGAGTAGGCGCGTTTAACCAACGCCCATCCCATCCCACCCAACTCATTTGAAAAAAGAGAGGAGGGAGCAGGCGCGTCTAACCAACGCCCATACCATCCCATCCCACCCAACTCATCTGGAAAAAGAAAGGGAGGGAGTAGGCGCGTTTAACCAACGCCATATCCCATACCACCTAACCCATCTGGAAAAAGAAAGGAGGGAGTAGTAGGCGTTTAACCAACGCCTATCCCATCCCACCCACCTCATCTGGAAAAAGAAAAAGAAAAAGAGGAAGGCGTAGGCGTAGGCGCGTCTAACCAACGTCCATCCCATCCCATCTCACGCAAAAATTGAGGGAGTAGGTGCGTTTAACCAACGCCATATCCCATACCACCTAAACCATCTGGAAAAAGAAAAGAGGGAGTAGGCGTCTCTCTAAGCGAAGCTATAGGAAAGAAGGCGCATAGACTAGCCTTTGTTTGATATTTGCATTTCTCTCAATTGACTTTCTAGCTTCTATTCTACTACGAGGCAAAAGTGGGACCTAGCTGCGATCGTTCATCCTCTGCCCTAAATAAAGTAAAGGTGAGTTAACCAACGCCCATCCCATCCAACGCATCTGGAAAAATAAAGGAGGGAGTAGACGCGTTTAACCAACGCCCTACCCCATCCCAACTAACTCATCCGAAAAAGAAGGGGGGAGTAAGCGCGTGTAATCAAATGCATACCCCAACTTAACCAAAGCATAATAAAACAGCAGACTAGGAATAATAAACTTGGAATTAACCAAAACAAACAAATAAACAAGCATAATCCGTCAAACAGAAAAACCACA
This sequence comes from Papaver armeniacum, assembly GCA_023531295.1. Lineage (NCBI taxonomy): Eukaryota > Viridiplantae > Streptophyta > Magnoliopsida > Ranunculales > Papaveraceae > Papaver > Papaver armeniacum. Next base: position 10,399 of record JAJJWW010010335.1, read on the forward strand.
CATAAATATCCAATGATAAACACATTTGTCCAAATAAAAAGAGGGGGGAAAGGGCGCGTAATAATTAAAGAATAAAAAGGAAGAAATGCATCAAGCCGACTGGAATGCAGACCACTCTTGTCGCTTATTCGAGCTCTACACGCCCCGCCTCTTCCGCGGTCTCTACTCGTATCACCTCATCGCACGCGACCCCAACATCAGCAATAAGCCAGTTCAGCGCCGTTTTTCTAGCGACAGTCGTCTTCGAGCGCTCCACTAGCTCCCCCTCTAGCTGAGAACTTCGCTCCGGGAGATGCACACGAGGGTCATTACGATCCTTCACCTTCGTCAATATCTCGCTCAGACACCCCACTGGGAAATTGAGATCAATTGCCGCACGAATGGTAGTCTCCCAGCCCTGCATCACTTTCTCATCGATAGGATCATCCTTCACCTGCGTCAGTTAGTCAGCGACCTCAAGGAGATTTCTATTCATGTAGCACAAATTTCGCATGTCGAGGAGATCCGCTTCACCATGTGACCACCACCGCGCTCCCGGATGTCCCTATAAGTGGCAAGCAAAGACGGATGGCACCCAAAAAAGCAGGAACCAGCCGTATAGGTGGAAGGATCGACTCCAAGACGCAACACTCACCACCTTGGGAAAACGGGACTGGGCATCCTCGGGGATCATCAGTGTGTTAGGGACGTTAGGACGCCTCTATGTGGAACCAACCGTTGCAGAATTGTTGTCATCCATACGGGGGCATTTCCCGACCCTCACCACCAGGGACCACGCGTCGCACACCATCTGCGCTAGAAGCCTCGGGCTTGGTGGTCTCCTTACGTTTGTTGCCCATATTCTACGACCCAAAGAAAGACGCGCGCTAGTAAATACGCGGAATAAATGACGACGAGACGCACATAAAGGAGAAACTAACCTCGGGATTGGATGAATTAAGTGGATCGAAAGGTTTACGTCGAGATGCGGAAGAACCGAGGAAGACGATTCGGAGTCGCTTGCATAGGACTGAAAAATAAAAAGTGAATAACATTGCGAAGGAACGCTCATATTTATATAAAAAAATCATAGAAGAGAGAATAAGAGGAGTGAGAAAACCAAAGACACGTATTAAATAAGGGATTACGTAAGCTAACTTTAGGGTCATATGTTTGGTGGTGCCACGTGGGTCGAAGACCCACTAAACACCGACATGTTCGACCAGAGACGGACTCATTGAATGGAACACGTCACTAGGAGACGTCGGTTCCTCACCCATGACACGAACAGTTTCAGCCCGCAAAGGATTAACCGATGATATGTGAAGGCGCGGGTTACCCATCCAGCCCCCCTACAGTTGGACTCAAGATCCCGCACCAAATCCACAAATGAAGGAGTTAGACTACCGCCAACGCCTCGTGGAGGTTGCGACGCAGTTCTCCGCCGAGCCTGCGTAGGATGCATAGGCGAGACATTAACGGAAGAAAAAGGGTGGGAAACAGATGATTTAGCCGGCTCTCGTTTAGCCTTCTTGGCAAGGCTCTTATCATACCAATCACTCTTGGGCATGTTCAGATACTCCTCCATCAAGTAAGAAGGCGCTTTCCACCCCACATGATTAGATAGAGGAGCTTCCTGAAAATGCAATGCCCGCTACTTGAAAAAAAAAAAAAAAAAAAAAAAAAGAGGGAGAAAGAGAGGGAAAAGCAAGGAAGACGACAAACACCTACGCCATTAAGAGGCCAACGGCGGCCTAGGCACATGCAACCTAGGAGGCTTACGATCGAGAAAATAGCTTCGACCCTTTCTTCGGCCTTATGTGATCACAAACTTCAGGAGGATCCCAGGAAATCACCAATGGCTCCAGAGGCCAACCTTTAATACCTGAGCTAAGACGGTTTGCCGCGGCTATGGCACCATCAAGCTTAACCATGCCGGACGCATGCAATACTCGAAGATCCTTATAAGATAGATCATTGGGAGGAGATGGGTCGCGCAAAAGGAAATTCAGAGCTCGACGATGTAAGAGAAGCTGATACTCGTGAGCCCCCTCGGTAAATGCTAAAGGGCGCTCAAGCAAGGTAGCCAATATCGGTTGTACATGCCGATATTACAGGTTTTTATCGGATATCGGAAAATACCTATACGATACCGAAAATATCGGCGATACAAAAACGGAATGATATTATCGGTTGTACAGGTCGGTACGGACCGATATATCGGTTTTACTTGTACACCGATAATATCGGTTTCGTGAATAAATTTTTCATCAACATGCATCTAGTCTTTACAGACAAGTACAATATCAATTGGAAAAGGTAAAAATCCCTAATTTATTTATAATATAAAATCAATGACTATATGGTAGGATATAAGATGGAAACCATATTTCGATTGCAAAGCGAGAGAAATATAAAAGATAAATATGAAGGATAATAAAAAATATTTAATAGGCATTATGGGACAACAATCACAACATTGGCTAATAAAACACCTTGTATTTTGGAAATTTGAGATGTGTGTATGATTCGTATTATTTTTTATTATGGTTTTATAATTATTTGAAATTTTATATTAAATGATGTATCACCGATAAAAACCGATATTATCTTTTGTATAGGTGTATCGGACCCGCCGATCTGAGACCGATACGCGATATTAACTACCTTGCGCTCAAGAATGGGTTGTAGAAAAAAAAAAGGTTAATTCTCGATCACTCAAACGTGTCGGTTCCTTAAAAACAAAGCGATCGAAATTGGCGGTAATATCTTCATTTTCGTAACCACTTGAAAGTGGAAACCTCGGGAGGCGCCCGATCATACCCAACTTGCCTAGTCGCACGGTCGGGATTGTAAGACATGGAAATAAACTTGCATGCGTGAAAACTAGGAAGATAACTTAGGGCAACACCGCTATCACCGAATCAAAATCGACTCGATTAAGAAGCTGCGTTGAGTCTAGCTCCGTAACAAAGGATGAAGTAAAATCATAATGCTACTGGACCCGATCGATCGTCATGGTAAGGAAATGGTGTGAAGCTCTTGGCCACATCCATGTACTGAGCTATATCGCCCTTTGGCACCTTCCCCTTGTCGTTCCAAAGAGCCATACGCGAATAGCCATAAGAGACAGGGACCTTCTTAACAGTGTCGTCGTCCTGTTCAACATCTTCCTCACGATGAACCGCTAAAACATGAGGATCATGCGCATATTCAGAGAGGTGCTCCCAAGACCACGCTTGCATGAAAGAGGCCGGAATGTAAGTCTCAACCTTGTGAGCAGCGTTAATCGTGCATTTAACATACTGGAAAAACAGTCTAGATGACAGTATAAGCCACCTAAGAACATGGGCGCACGAGGAAAAGAGACACCACGGGATAACAACACCGCCATGGGTACCAGCTCACTTTTGATCGTATCCTGAGGGCTATACTCAAACACATCGTGGCAAAGCCAAAACAAAATGTAAGCAGACAGTTCGACGCGAGGATTCTCTTCTTTCCGTCGAGGGTGTAAGACCTTACCATCCACCAACCGCGGAGCCCAATACTTGATCCAGAGAGGAAAGGAGGCGCGTCGATTGCATTTGGTGACCAATTCACAACCCGTCTGAGCTGCAAGAGCTGATGAGCCGTGAATTGCCTCATGAGGGCGAAAAGAACTGGCAAGTAAGCGCTCTCCTGTTGGGCACGTCGAAGGAGGTTTCTTCTCTTTAAACACTTTAGCCTTTCCCTTAGCAAAGCGGCGATGGTCCCCTTTTTTACCAATGCCGGTGGCCTTCTCCCCTTTTACCGCTTTACTGGCATTTGATCTGTCCTTACTAGCTCGTTTCGAGAATCATCTTTACAGTCTAAAAGATAGGCCCATAACCACCTGTCCTCTTCAGTCAGAGCCTGGAAGACAGCCGCTTCATCATACGAGTGACTGTCGTGAATAGGTAACCCTGTAAGAGTGACTGTAGATGGTGGATTTTCGACAAAGGCTAAAATCTTAAAACCATAATTGTACATACTCCTGATCCAGCAATGATAAGTGCCAAATATTGCATATTTATATACCTTTTTATTGGCATTTTACTCATCTTTTGTGCTCAGAATCCAGATATTATCCCAGATTCGGTATTTTATTTGTTTTCAAGAATAAATATTTGTATTAATTAATTTTGTGTTTTTAGGTAGTAAATAAAGCTCGGAGAAATCGAGGAGCCAAAAGAGCGAAGAATCGGAGGCAAGTATCTATGGAGCAGAAAGTCGAAGCCCGCGCGCGCATCAGTCGCAACCCAACTTACAAGACATGGACTCGAGCTAGCCAAGACCCGACCCGGATCCGAGCCCATCTCTTCCAAGCCGTTGAGATCTCGCCTAACTACATCCAACGGTCGCTTCCTCCACGCGCATCGAAGTTATTTGCTCCGTGCAACACCAAACCGCCCCAATTATCCCTCGGCCGTCCAGATCTCTCCCAGCCGCATCCAACGCTCGCTTCAGCTGGCACATCGATCTCTGCTGCGCCTGCTTCACAACGAAATCCCCAACACCTATACCCTATCGAGAAAACCCATTTCTCTTCCATCTTTCTCTTTCTTCCTCTCCGTCTCCATAAGAGAAAACCCGAGAGCGAGCTTTGCTCTTCCGCCACCTCCTTCCCTCTCCCGACAGCCAGCCGCTTCCACCACCTCCATCATCACCTCTCCTGACACCATCCAACAACTGCAACAGCCACACCTTCTTGCTCTCCCTCTCTATCTCAAATCATCTCTCTCATAGCTTCTCTAACCCTAGAAGCTAGGTTAGAGATAATTGGAGTTAGGGTTCCAGCCAACAACCCGCATGGTCAATTCAGAGGTGATTGACAGGAGGAGACAAGGGATGGAGTGACGTGGGTGAGAGAGTATTTTTTGATTTGTTTCGATTTTTGAATTAAAGTATTAGGGTTTGGTATTTTTGTTGTTGTATGTATAAATTGAAGTGAGTGGTGTGTGTGATAGAGGATGCCCGGGCTAGCTGAGCACTAATTAGGGTTACTTGTGTTTAAATTGTTCTTAATTATGTTTTAAATTAAGTTGCTAAGGTTTTAGTGAAACCCTAATTCCATGTTATGAATTCAACTGAGTTTGAGTTTTCTTGAGTGCTTAATCATAAAGATAATCTCAGTTCTAGCATCCAATGTTCTTCTCTCACAGTGCATGCCAAGTATACATTGTAGTTAGGCAAAATTACATTGGCTATGCTTCACTCAAGCCTTAGAGTTAAAATGCTAATTCTTTTGACTAGTTGTGCTTAATTAGACAACTAGTGCTCTAGGTTAGTGCCTTAGCTGATAATTGAGTTATCATTAGGTGAAACTCCTTAGCTAAGTGATAGAATTTACACCTTATCCTTAACTGCCATAGGAACAAGAAACTCCATCTAGTTGAACACATACTAGGAATTTAGAGGTGGATTTGATAACCCTAGCACCCATTTCTTCTCACTGTGTGTATTTCACTTTACTTCATTATCCTTCAACTTAGCCGTATCGGCACAAAACCCCTGTGTTACACATTACCACCTGAAATTCAGTTAAGTAAGCCCTCTTGATCAATCATAGCACCACAAGTCTCTGTGGTTCGACCCGTACTTGCCACGTCTCCGATAGACGTCGTGCACTTGCGGTTATTATTCGTAGGCATTAATATAAACCCATTTCCAGGCCTACCAAGTTTTTGGCGCCGCTGCCGGGGACTTGGCGTGTGCCCTGTTGATTACTGGCCTGCCTTTACTGATTGCACCCTGTACATATCCATTTTACATTGTTATTTCAGTCTTTGATTAGTATAACTTAGTTAATTTTTGTAAACTGCATCTGTAACTTAAGGAATTCTAGTATAACTTAGTTTAATATCCTGCATATCTGCCTCATCTGTAGCTATATATTAGTTTAAATTTCACTTTGATTCTTAGTTTCACTACATAACCTGCATATTAGTTAGTTGTAACTTTTCATTCTCAGTTAGTCCATTCCCTGTGACATAGTTCTCTCTCAGCATTCCTTTTGCACTTTGTCCACTGCTGCATGTTTAGTCAATCCCAGTCAGTCCAAGAAACTCTCAGTTGCATATGCCATTTGCTTTACCTTCCTACTCCTAAGAACTAAAACTCTCCTCTGAGCAGCATGTACACATACTGAGCAAGCCAAAGGAAGGGAAGACAAGAAGCAAATCAAGCCAAAGTGGAGAAGAGAATGGAAAAGACTTGAATCTTGTATTGCCCTGAGCATCCCTTCTACGTATAAGGTTCATGTGAGTGATTCCTTGGTATTTAAATTATACGCCTGTTAGCTAGTATGCCATGACTGTGTTTAGCATTGTATGGAAGTTTGCATGAATTCTCTGCCTGTACACTTGTGAGCCATAACAAGCATCTTGTAACTGAACCATGTTATCTGCTGAACCTTGTGTAGCCTGAGCATAAACCTGTGCACATTTCCTATTATTTAATCACTTGCCAAGCTAGTCACCTTGAGTGGCAGACCCTGAGCATTACCCTGTCAACCTTGTTGCATCTGTGCATCTGTGCAAACCTGAGTGTTTTCCATCTGTGCTTGTACATTCTGTGACCCTAATTGCCATCAGCTCTGTGCTTAGCTCCAGCCCCTGCAGTTGTAGAGCCTAAGCTGCAACTTGGTCTACTGAGCATCTTTGTCTGTGCACCTTTGAGCCCTGAGTTCAACTCCAGCCCCTGCAGCTGTGAGTTAGGGCTCCAACTTAGCTAACAAAAAATTGTTGCAAGCCTTGTTGACATCAATGGATTTGGTTGAGGTCAATCGACCCGATTGACATGACCTGTGAGCCAACCTGATTAACCCTGAGCTTGTTCTTTTGCATCTGTGAATTGTGAGTGCATTGAACTCGTTGCCTTAACAAGCACCAAATCCAGCCCCTGTAGCTGTAGAGCTTGAGTGTAACCTGAGCATAACCCATTGTGCATACTCTGCTTTGCATGATAGGCTAGACACCTTGCTGCATGTTGCTCCATCTCTGGAATTATTGACCATACTGTGACACTTGAGTGACTGTGGTAAACTTGAAGCCTGTGATTGAGTCTTGGCCTATACATGACCTGTAAATCTGTAAACCATGTTTTGCATGACCCTGTGTTTGCTGATAGGTGTAGAATACACCGTATTTACTATCTAGAGTTTATGCTTTCTTTGCTATTTTTATTGTGAATTATGCACTTTACGCGTGCTTTTGAGTTTTATAGGTGCAATGGAGTCGCACGGAGGAAAAGTAGAAGAAATTACTCTATTTGAAACAAAAGGGCGAAGCTGTCATTTCCTAGGCGAGCACTTTCGGGACCTAATCAAGGTTAAGGGGTATTCATCTGGGTGTCCCTTATCATCCATGAACAAGTGTAGATATCCAGAGGGGCTGCAATTATGGGGCGCAAATAACTACCCAATCATTTCTAGCCCTAAATTCCGAGAAGCCAATTCTCAACTCAATCATTGTGTCGAAATTGAGGAAAGAAAGAAAAGCAGCAGTGCCCATTGTTACTGCTGAGAAATTTGGATCTGAGAAGATGAATCAGAGAGATGGCTGCCGTTTTACTCACAAATTGGTCGAAGTAGTTTTCAATGAAGAGTCAATTGAGCAATTAGGTGAACAAGATAGGTTCGATTGTGGTGGTTTGATCTAGGGTTCGGAACTGAGTGATTTTGGTGCTGTTGATAATCACTGAGAAGAATTTGAGAAATTGAAATCTGAGAAGAACAAGAGCATAGATTGAGAAGCAGGCAAGTCAAGGTTCTGATGATTGTGTTGATCGAACACAGGAAGAGAGAAATGATGGTCTCTGTGATGAACTCGTAGGGGGTTGAATGGAGAAACAAGATGAAGCAGAGATGGTGTTGAAGCTCAAAGAAATTGAGGCTCGGATTTGTTGGTGGTTGAGATGAAGAAGAGGAAAGAATTAAAGTGGGTTGAGGTTTATTGTTGATTTGCAGGTCTGGGTTCTGGTGGTGGATTGTGAACAAGAAATACAATGAAGAATGAAACTACAAGATGCAATGGTGTTTTTGGATGGGTTTATGATTGAATTCAGGTCTAAATTGGTTTTGATTTTGATCTGTGATGAATGTTATGGAGATGAGGAGATCTGTTGTGCTGAGTCTGTTATTGCAGGGTCCTTGTGTTGATGAGTGAAATGGCTCTGATTGAAGCTTGTTGATGGCTCAGGGCAAGAAGGTGGGAGCTGTGGCAGACTATGCAGTGGTGGCTAGAGAGAAGTTACAGGGTTAATGGTATAAGGGATGTGTGGTTGCTTATTTAGTGGAGTTGGCTTGTGGTTCTGGTGACAGTTGCAGTTGAGCATGGTGGAGCTTGGCGGTGATGACCTTGTTGCATTTCTTTGTGTTGTGTACAGGCAAGGTGTAAAGGGGTTTTGGATGATTGTGGAGCTGTTTCAGGTAGAAGCTGTTGAGTTGCAGGAGGAGCTGAGAGAACCTAGATGTATGTGTAGGTATATGGAAGATTGCAGGTGGTGACAATTAGTCTGAGAAATTACAGATATGGAGTAAAATGCTATTGAGTAGCAGAGGCCATTGCTAGTGCAGGTGCTTGAAGCTTTAACAGATGAAGGTGGTGTTGTTGGGAGCTGTAGCTCAGGCTAGTAAAGGCATTGAAGCTGGTAAGCCTAATGAGTGATTGGGTCTGCCTGAGACAGATGGTGCTACAGAAAAAGATGGATATGTGGGTTATGTGAAGCTCAGGGAAGCCTTTGCTATCAAGCTGAGAAAGGTTATTGACAAGATTGCAGCTATGCTCTGGTGGTCTTGCAATGTTGGCAGAATTGTGAAGATTGCAATGGAATGAAGTGCAGGTAACGAGTGATGTGACTGGCAGTGATTTGATGTGTTGCAATGGGATCTCAGGCTGAGTAGTGTGAGGCTGATGGTGTTGTGAGGTGGTTCAGGGCAATAGGATGTGGTCTAGTGTGCATTACAGGGGAAGATGGAATGGTTGCTGTCACAGGAAATAGTGGAAATTGCAGGTTACATTTGGGATTTGGTCTTGAGATGTGCAGGTGGAGCTAATGTTAGTGTTGCAATGGTGGTTTGTGTGGATGGCCAGGGAACTGGTGATTTCAATTGGGATTGAGCTGGGATTACAATGGCTTTAGAGTTACAACTGATGCAGTGAAGTATGGCACAGGATGGATGACATTGCAGTGAGCACAATGTGAGCTGCTGGTATGGATGAATGATGCTTGTGATGTTTGAATGAAGCTGCAGTTGGAGGTGTTCTTGAGTTTGTGACCATGGAGATGAGATTATCTTTGAAATTGATAGAAATCGAGTTGCAAGTGTTGGGAGTGGCAATGCATGGCTGGGTAGGAGTTAAGCTACAGCACAAGGATTGTGCACCAGAAATCAGCCTGTGCAAAAGCCTGGCCTGGCTTGGCTAATCAGATCTGACTGGCACTACCTGACTCAGGTCTGACTCTGAGTTGAGTCATCTGATTTGACTCAGTGATCTAGACCGAATCGGCCGTTGACCGACCGACTTGACCCGGTCTTGACTCGTTGACCGGTGGCCGGGTGGACTTTGCCGGCCACCTGAATATATTTTCCGGCCAAGTTCCGGCCACAATCCCAGTTTTCCGGCGACCACCTTTGGGGCGTATTTTCTACACGGGTTTCTCCTCCTTTTGGGCTTGGTGGATTTTCACCTAATGGACTTTGAAGACTAAACCTAATTTTAGAAGTTGGAGAAAGCTATAAAAGGGAAGGTCTTCTACAACATATAATATCTTATTCTTGGAACTTTGGAGAGCCGTTTTTGGTTACACAACTAGGGTTTGCTTTTGTTCATCTCTTTCTCTATTCCATTGATATTTTTGTGATGAACTCCATAGCTATGAGTAGCTAAATTCTCTATTATTGGTTAAGGATGTAGTCCGATTTCTAAAACTTGTGTTTGCTTTATGTATTAGTTTTCTCTCTTGTTTATCGTTCAATTTCTGCGGTTTCTATGATCACATGATTGAAGTATTGTGATAGGATTATGGTGTTTGATTAGTTAAGTGGCCAATTAATTCAACTTGCATCTTAGTCCATAGCTATTTTAGGGTTTTTCATCAAGCGATAACCTTGAATACAAGTAGCATGATATGTTTACGGTTTGTAGTGATACACTCTCGTAATCATATGTAGAGTTTGACCATTGTCCGAATTGTTTTGCGCAACGCATGACAATTGCGGTGATTAGCCTATTTCGAAACTTAATGCTCTAGGAATTGAACTTGATTAGCGCAAGGCGTTAGGTTATTCTTTAGGTAGAATTCACATGTCTGTGACCCTAATGTGTGTGTTGATGAACTTGAGAAATTAATAGATTATCTTGCTTTCTTGATTCTCTAGGCTTTTGATAACACAAGAGATTAAATCGTAATTCTATTCATATATGCAAGCACATGTCTAAGATTGAAGATGAATTCCTTGACCAATATCTCTCTCCATTGATTACTTTCTACAATCTACTTTGCTTTTAATTTGTTTTTATTGTTTAAATAGAAATAAGAAATTCCCCCAATTGGTTACTTTAAGAAATTGATTACGAAATAACTACAATCGCCTCTCTGTGGATACGAACTCTTTCTTATCACATACTTTAGGAAAGTGAAATTATTTTTGACGCATACGACAACGATCATTTGCAAGCATAACCCTGAGATGGGCTGCACGTAACCTAGTCTGAGCATAAGCTAACCCGTCTTTGCGCATAAGCCGTGACTTTGTAAGATCTTGTGTCATTTTTGAAGGTTTGCATTTCTCAGTGCTGTGTCTCTCTCAAGCAACATCATCCAGCACTCCTGTGTGCTAAAATGTGAGTGCCATCTTTGTGTAATCTGTGCATAAACTGAGCTGCACTCAAACCAGTGCATCATTTCAAACTGTGCACAAAACTATTGCATAAACTGAGCTGCTGGGAGGCTTACAAAGCTTGTTCTTTGCATCAAACTGAGGCCCACATACTGAGCTGTTCAACTGGGTTGTGCAACAAAACTGCACCTGCAAATAACCTGGGCTGCATAAGCTGAAGCCCAAATACTTGGCTGTGCACCTGGGCTGTTAACCTGTCACTGACGAGGTGTCAATCTCGCAAAAATAAATTTCTCTACTTCTCTTTAACTAGCAAGTAGTATAATGTAAGTAGGATCGTCCCAAGGGAGGTATGAAGTTCAAGTTGTTATGCAAATACTCTTAGCAAAGATGATTTTGTTGTAGAAATGCTTGAAAATTGTAAAATGTATTCAAATATGAGATGTAATTGATTAAAGGTTCATTCTAGACCACGGAATACAAACCAAATTGATAGATAGCTATATTCTTCACATTATCATGTTACTAACAACCCTAGAATAATTAGTACGCTCAACTATTCCGTTATTATCTCCTAGCTCACCGGATACGGAAGCGCTCGACTACCGGTTCCTACTTGCCAAGTTTCCTAGAGGTACGCTTACTAGGTTTGACTTAAACAAGTGCTCTAAGTTCTGTGAGATAAGGTTGCTCCTAGTGATGAACTCAAAAGCATGAATCACCTACTAGTGTTGATTTCTACATATAGGTACTTAACAAAATCCCATCATCAATACCTATATATTGCTACTTGCGTTTATCTTCTCTAGACAATTACGGGTCGAAGAAAATCTAAACTAGCAATAGGATTATGAATCAACTATTTAATTTCGAACTTAAACAATCAACAAATAATCCATAAACAATAATGGCATGGTAGAAATCAATCAATAACATAAATAAATGCAAGAGAACAAGTTATTTCATCAATTATAGATTCATATTTCGGGCTTCGAAATCGCCCTTAATCAAAGAGAGTTTTAGTTACTCATAATATTGGAGTTCATCATCAAATAATAATGGAAATAAAGTAAAGAAGATGAAAATATTAAATGAAAGCAAACCCTAGCTCCGGCTCTCTGCAAAACTCCAAGAAGAATACGTGATAACAAAAGAATAGCAACCTTTTCTTTTTATAGCCTTCCCACTTTCCAAAATTAGGTCTTCAAAGTCCATCACCAAAAAGTCCACCAAGCCCATGAACCATGTGTGAGAAACCCATGTGAAAATATGTCCCAAAAATATGCTCGCCGGAAATTGGTCGGAAATTGGCAAGAAGAACTCGGATGACCGGCTAATTCAAACCATCAGCGGTCAAACGAGTCACCTTGTCGGGTCAACTGAATCAACTCGGTCAAACTCGGACCGATTCAACTCAGTGATGACATATGAGTCAGGTAGATGAATCAGTTGGCTATAATGAGGTGAGTCAGGTCTTAATCACCTTGGCCCAAGCCATTTATTTGGTCCGAGCTTGTCTTTGCATCACCATGGCGCAACACCACATTGATTCCATAGTGGCATATCACCTCCACAGCTGCAGCAACCTCACCTCTTCCCTGTAATCTTCATCTTATCACAGCTGCCACTGCCCTGTATCACAGGCTCTTCCTTATCTCAGGCTTGCAAATCGAACCCATCCACCAATTCAGACCAGCCTTTCTTCTCAAGTCCTTCACTGCAGTACTCCATTTCATTGCAGCAGCAGCTGCAAACCCTACAACAACAACTAGCCATTGTGAACTCAAACACCACCTGCAAATCCCTGCAATTCCTTGCTCTCAGTGGTAGCACTACATACTTATTATCACCTGCAATGCCACCTTCATATCCAGTTCACTACCATGAATCAATGGCCACAACTCACCAACACACAGACAACATCAGGGTCTTCTTCCAGTTTACCACCACCTCTCGTGACACCCAGCTCATTCATCCAGTTGAGGTTCAGTTTCACAACCTTATTGCACCAGCTACAACTTCATAATCTCCACCTGCAAATCCCTGCAACATCACTAGCTCTCACTGCAATGCTTCCACTGCATTCTGCGACTCCAGTGCACCCTCTCTGACATGCCACGCACTCCAAACATCGCCGAGACCTGAAGCGCAACCATCCACCTCCATCAGTACCCAACTCTTCCTCTAAAACTCACAAGTCTGCTGCCCATTCTCAGCATCCAAGCACCAGCAATAACAACAGCTCACAACATTTCCACCTGTAGCTTCTTGTTGCTGCAAACAACCACCATACTCTGCCTGAGAATGCCAACTGAGCTCCAATACCATCTCCTCCACCTGCAACAGAACTGCCACAGCAAGCACCACGGCCTGCACTGCACTCACTCAACCTCAGCAGCACATTTCTTCTTTACATTCTCAGCCTGCCAATCAATCTCTGGCACCACTTCCTCAGCTCAACAACACTGCCGACCAATCAACACTTGTCATTCCATGCATCCTAGGCATACATCTATTAAGCAATCATCTCTTCTAACTCGTTCTGCATTCTGCGATTTCGCGTAACTTCACTAACTTCCACTCGCAATTACACAACAACTCCATGTCTAGGGCTCATTACAACCCATCTGATTCAATGGATGATAACATCTTGGCTTCTTAGTTCCTCGTAAACTCGGTTCAATCCACCTTCCTTGAACAACATCAATAACTGCATTACAGTCCATTCATTCACAACACACACACAACCACCTGAACTGCAAGCTCGAGCATTTCTACTTCAGTGCATCACCATCATATTCATCTTCAAAACCAGATCCAACACAAACCCATCAGCTCAAAGTTTCAATTAATCATCATCACTCGGTTCGACAACATCGATTCTTCTACATCTGCAATTTCCTACTAGAAATCAAAACCCTAGCTTCTCAATCGACCCGAGATGTACACATCGGACCCAAAATCTGAACCAACCTATCTTCAACTGCAGAGTTCTAGAAGCAACAAACTCAACAATGAAATGAACCACAACACCACCATCATCTTCTCTCAAATCGACAGCAAAAACCCCTTTTGTAGTTCCCTTTCTCAAGCCTCTAATCAGTAGAACTCAATTCTCTTTTAATCTCTCAATCTCTCTGTTAATTCATCCCTCACTCTCTCAGGTCGACAATGGAGTCACCGTTTTACAGCAACCTCTGTCTTGATTTCAGGCAGTGGAAGACAATGATGAGAAGAATTCTCTTCTACGAATTTCATGGTATTGTAAGAGGGGCAATGGATACAGACCACCCAGATAAAATAGATAAGGGGACACCCGAATGACTCTAGGCACCCATGCATCGGATAAGGGCCACTAAATGGCAGCCCCTATGTTAATCCGCTAGACTCCCCTGTCATTCGCCTGCGCCTTAAGCTCCACTTGAACGCTTTGTTTCGCCTTTCGAGTTCCTCCACCAACAGCATTTGCACATGAGATGAGACTTTTGCGTTGTTTCTTCTTCTTTTATTCCAAATGAGTCCAAAGTACCTAAATACTCAAAAACAACCATAAGATACATATTTTACAAGAAAACTTAGCAAAGAAAGCATAAACAATAGATAAATATTAAGGTGTTTTAGACACCTATCAGTCACCCAACCTGGGCTGCTTCAACTAAACACAGCCCACATAAACCAAATAGAAGCCCAAATACAAAACCAAATCAGCCCACAATACACACAACCTGTGCAGCAAACTGAGCCCACAAAAACATAAGCTGAAGCCCAACCACTGGGCTAACTGACCTGGGCTGATCATAAGCTGAAGCCCACAACCACTAGGCCTTACTTTGCATCTGAACCCAACTTAAGTTGAACTGCTGGGCTTTGCACAAATCTGAAGCCCACACCCACTAGGCTTTGCAAACAACCTGGGCTCTGCACACAACCTTCAGCCCACATAACTTGGCCTGCATGGCTGGAACCTAGTTCCACTGGGCTGTACATTCCCAACAAACCAAAGCCCACCAAAACCAAAGAAACCCAACATAAACCAAACTAAACCCAATAAACCAAACTGAGTCCACTACAACTGGGCTTTGAGTTCAATTTGAGTTGTTAAATCATGTCAGGATTTTGGTCTGCAACTGGGGATACAAACAAATCCATTAGAGAGCTTGCTTACGGGCATGCTTCACAATATGAACTCCCCACATACCATAGTGATTTTAGGGAATTTTATGCGCCTTCTCAGGGCCCTGACCTCACATACCCTAATCATTATGAGCACATGCATCATCCACAACAGGTTGAAAATGAACACTTTCCTCATACCAAGTCATCACTTCTAGATCAATTAGAAGCTCAAGTTTCTGCTTTAGAAAGGCAATTACATGAGCAATCTGTCAAATCTAATCCCCCTAGGCACTATGCAATGTATACTTGTACCTTATGTGGTAGCTTAGACCACCCTGCCGAGAATCGCTACATTTTACATGAGTTTAGGCAAGTCTAGGGAAAGCCATGATAATCAAATGTACGAATTGTCTAGAAGTGACTATGACCATGCACACATGCATCATCCATCATCATGGGAAGTTGAACAATGTTATACTCACCCAACTCCGTGTTTGCAATTAGTAATGGAAACGCTCATGGAGCAAAATGCTAGGCTTGAACTGAATGCAATACACGACCATCCATATAGCAACATGTCTGAATTTCCCTTCTCTAGTGAACCATGTGCACACCCATGTAATGATCATTCATATGAAACATGCATACCCACTAGTGAAAATTCTCCTTCAATTGAACCTAATCTAGAGGTAGATGAGTATACTGGAACTCAAATTTTGAATGGGGAGATGAATTTTTGTTATGATGATGATGATGATGAATATGAAGAGCATGCGTATTTCGAAAATGTAGTAGAATCTTTTGGTTCAGAGACGTTAGGCGTCTCTTCTGTGAACCCTATGAATGATGCTTCTTCTAATATTCATACATGTGATGCTGATTTGGAACCTGTGGAATTGTCCTGTGAAAATGAGCATGTTATACCACCTGTTTGTGACCTAGGAATAGCTAAATTATCTGTTGACACGGATGATTCAATGCATGTGCCTAACTCCATGCCTAGGTTACAGCATGATATCTCTCCTGGTTATGTTATGCATGAGAATAATGATGAGTATGACATAGAGATTGATGAATTGTTCTATGCAGGTGAACATGATTTACCCTCTTCTGACTTTAGGAAAGTGTGTGATGGTACAAATGATCTTATACATGAAAACAACTTAGATGTACCTAATCTCTCTCCTAAGTCACAAATTGAAACTCCTCCACCCAACCTAGGTGTAGTTTGTAACAAAATTGCAAAACCAACTTTTCTGAAAATGCCTAACTTAGGCCTAGAACTTTGTGCTTCCCAAGTCCTCTTGGACTATTTTTCATCAAAGTATAACACCTTTAGGGAACCACAGTTGGAATGTGTATATCTGCATGTTATTAGCAAAACTCATTTTGAGTTAGACCTTTTGCATGATGTACCTTTAAAATTGCAAGATTTTGTGCTCTCAAACACACTGTTGACAAGTTTAGGTTTGGGGAAACTCATTCACACACAGTCTTACTTGCACTCTCATATTATATTTGTGTAAGACTGTTGATGTTTGTACATACCGTCTTTTGGGTTGATCCTCAACTCTTTAGATTGTTGGTATATGGTGAATTTTCATTGTATATAATCCAGTAGGACTTGTTAAATTTTTCTTTTCTTGAATCGGTTGAGTCTTCTTGTGCATATATTGTGCTAATCTGATATGATCTCCACTGAGAATGTTGGATTCTAGCCTTAACAAATGAAGCTCTAACCTTGCTCCCGCCGACATCCGGTAATCTCTTCCCTTTTCTCTTATCAGCATAGTTCTCTTGGTATGTGACTGTTTAAATTTTTTCTATCTGTCGACACATTGAGGACAATGTTTGATTTAGGTTTGGGGGTGCATTTGCATATAGAGTTTTTAGTCTTTTTAATCTTTTATTGTCATGTAAAAAAAAAAAAAAAAAAAAAAAAAAAAACTCTCTTTTTGTAAATAAAAACCTCCAACTTTTAGAGATTTTAGAGTCACTAGCATGCTTCTAGCTATGTTTACATAGAGCATCTGACCGAAATAACAGAAGTTAGAAGTACAGGAGAACACAATCGGGTTTCTTAGTTGATTAGAGCGTTAAAGTTGGATTTAACCATACCGGAGGGCGAATTAGGTGCTGTTAGATATTCGGTAGTAGAATTGTGATCACCCATAGTGGAGACTACCCATTTTACATCAAGTGAGGCACCAACCTTAGAATTTTTTGCAACTTTCTAGAAAAGCTGTTAGAGTGTGTGTCACCGTACGTCAATTCCGGGTAGGAATGGTGAGCTACCCAACTTCGCACCAATTTCAAGCACTACTTTTGATATCTTGAGTGCTAGTTTTTGTCAATCATGAGGGTGACGTCTAAAGATAAAAACTCCTTCTAAATATCGATTTGCGTGTTAGCATCACTCTCTCTCTCAATCAACGAGACCCATAGAAACACATCATCGTCAAAGGCAAACGGAGCATCATCAGAATATGGAAAGAAAAGTTGAGATAGTCCAAGGTTTATATGCAACAAAACAAAGAAAAGAAAATAGGATGAGAATTAATGAAGTTTGTGAAAAATTGAGTTTTATTGTCATGTAAAAAAAAAAAAAAAAAAAAAAAAAAAAAAAAATTGTCAAGTTTTTGTAAAGTTCAGAAGTTCGTCATCTACAGTTGAAGACCGAAGATTGAAGACGTTTCTATGGTTCCTATGAGAGAATGATGTTAATTGCCGATCGGGTGAGAAGGTAAGTGAGTACTCCCATCCTTGCTAAATGGTTGATTTCCTTTCTTAGAGATCATCAGAAAAGATTCTTTTTGTCCACACTTTTGTGGAGTCTCCAGAAATTATTTCGGAAGGTTAGCCTTCTTACCTACAACGTGTGCAGGATTTCTCTCTTTATTCCTGCCTGCACACATGAGAGACTAAAAAAGCGATCTTTTTGAGTGCAATTATCATAAAACCCTAATGGTGAGGCAGAAGTCGAGGCTTATGATCACAATCGAATCCGAATTCTTTCATATGGTATGGTTACTTCTCGCAAAGCACTTAAGGATGAGAATGCGTTCTTTGGTAGTTCTAACTTCTTGTTACTAGCATGCGAAACTCTATATCCTCATAGCTCCTTGGATGCTTGAGACTCTTTTACACTCGAAGTTGGAGAAGGTTTTGTGGGTACACCTCGGTAAACCCTCACGAGACTACAACTCGTCCACTAGGGACACCTAGGGGTTTAAAGGCTTAGTGCATACGCTAAATGCATTCGAGAGACTGCGACGGGGTATAGTTAGGATTTCCTAATTTCTGTTTCACTTGAGGACAAGTAAAATTCAGGTTTGGGGGTATTTGATGAGTGCCAAATATTGCATATTTATATACCTTTTTATTGGCATTTTACTCATCTTTTGTGCTCAGAATCCAGATATTATCCCAGATTCGGTATTTTATTTGTTTTCAAGAATAAATCTTTGTATTAATTAATTTTGTGTTTTTAGGTAGTAAATAAAGCTCGGAGAAATCGAGGAGCCAAAAGAGCGAAGAATCGGAGGCAAGTATCTATGGAGCGAGAAGTCGAAGCCCGCGCGCGCATCGGGTCGCAACCCAACTTACAAGACATGGACTCGAGCTAGCCAAGACCCGACCCGGATCGAGCCCATCTCTTCCAAGCCGTTGAGATCTCGCCTAGCTACATCCAACGGTCGCCGCTCCACGCGCATCGAAGTTCGCTGCTCCGTGCAACACCAAACCGCCCTGATTATCCCTCGGCCGTCGGATCTCTCCCGGCCGCATCCAACGCTCGCTTCACCGGCACATCGATCTCTCGCTGCGCACCGCTTCACAACGAAATCCCCAACACCTATACCCTATCGAGAAAACCCATTTCTCTTCCATCTTTCTCTTTCTTCCTCTCCCGTCTCCATAAGAGAAAACCCAGAGCAGAGCTCTGCTCTTCCGCCACCTCCTTCCCTCTCCCTGACAGAGCCGTTTCCACCACCTCCATCATCACCTCTCCTGACACCATCCAACAACTGCAACAGCCACACCTTCTTGCTCTCCCTCTCTATCTCAAATCATCTCTCTCATAGCTTCTCTAACCCTAGAAGCTAGGTTAGAGATAATTGGAGTTAGGGTTCGACCAACAACCCGCATGGTCAATTCGAGAGGCGATTGACGAGAGGAGACAAGGGATGGAGCGACGTGGGTGAGAGAGTATTTTTGATTTGTTTCGATTTTTGAATTAAAGTATTAGGGTTTGGTATTTTTGTTGTTGTATGTATAAATTGAAGTGAGTGGTGTGTGTGATAGAGGATGCCTGGGCTAGCCAGAGCACTAATTAGGGTTACTTGTGTTTAAATTGTTCTTAATTATGTTTTAAATTAAGTTGCTAAGGTTTCAGTGAAACCCTAATTCCATGTTATGAATTCAACTGAGTTTGAGTTTTCTTGAGTGCTTAATCATAAAGATAATCTCAGTTCTAGCATCCAATGTTCTTCTCTCACAGTGCATGCCAAGTATACATTGTAGTTAGGCAAAAATTACATTGGCTATGCTTCAGCTCAAGCCTTAGAGTTAAAATGCTAATTCTTTTGACTAGTTGTGCTTAATTAGACAACTAGTGCTCTAGGTTAGTGCCTTAGCTGATAATTGAGTTATCATTAGGTGAAACTCCTTAGCTAAGTGATAGAATTGACACCTTATCCTTAAGCGCCATAGGAACAAGAAACTCCATCTAGTTGAACACATACTAGGAATTTAGAGGTGGATTTGATAACCCTAGCACCCATTTCTTCTCACTGTGTGTATTTCACTTTACTTCATTATCCTTCAACTTAGCCGTATCGGCACAAAACCCCTGTGTTACACATTACCACCTGAAATTCAGTTAAGTAAGCCCTCTTGATCAATCATAGCACCACAAGTCTCTGTGGTTCGACCCGTACTTGCCACGTCTCCGATAGACGCCGTGCACTTGCGGTTATTACTCGTAGGCATTAATATAAACCCATTTCCAGGCCTACCAAGCAATCAAATGAGTATTGAGGCTCATGTCTCTCATTGAAGCATGAAAGATCATGCCGCAAGAAACTATGACCGAGAATACTGTCTCTCAGAGCATATGTGGATGTGCAGTCTCTCAACTGAGGCAACGACATATCTCATGAATTCTGACCAATTTCAGTAATTACTTCTATATAGAATCGAACGATTGGACGGCTCCTAGACAGCTTGCCTACTAGTATAGAGCAATAACGTCTTCAGGATGTAATAATGTTTTCCCTGACTATATAAGAGAAATATGACGCTTCAACAAGCTCATAATGCTCAATTCTCAAATAATTAATGCTCCTAGACAACATGCCTGCTAGTATAGAGCCATCAATTAATTATTTCTAATCGTTAAATTCATTAACTGGATATTCAGAAATGTTCTACGATCTTCATAATATTTCATTACTTCAATTCGTGGTTCTTCCCAGCAGAATTCCATGGGTTAGTGATAAATATTCAACATACGGGCATCTGAGCCGCTATCGAGTAAGCCCCGACCAAAATGGTACGAGTGTATTCAACAATAATGCACTAACGAGCACCTGAATGCTCGAACGAGCATTCCAAAATACGAAGGAACGATGAACCTATGAAAAATATGAAGAAAAATAATAATAAAATATTAGCTAAGGCGCTCGGGGACTGGGCCCACCGGCCGGCCAGTCATGCCGTGGCCAGTCCCACGCTTAGTTCTTTATTTTATCATATTTTATTATTTTTCCTCGATCTCATGAAAATTCATTCATTTGAACAAAACTCCTTCGTTTTAAGGAAACTCCTCAGTTTCATGGTGTTTCCTTTGCATCAAGGAAATAATATAAAATTAGGAATAGTATCACGGGACCGGGTTCACTAGCCGGCCGTTCATGCCCTAGTTGTGGCCGGTCCCACTCCTTATGTTCCTTATTATTTTATTATTATTATTATTATTTCCTTCATCCCATGAAATTCCTCAATTTCATGATATTTCCTTCACACCAAGGAAAAGATATAAAATTAGGGAAGGTTCACGGGACCGGGCCACTAGCCGGCCAACCATGCCCCAGCCATGGCCGGTCCCACACGCCCCTTATTTTATCATTATTGTTATTATTGTTTACTTCATCTCATGGAAACTCCATCACTTCAAGGAAACTCCTTAGTTTTAACAAACTCCTTGATTTCATGATATTTCCTTAAAATCATGAAAATAATATAAAATTAGGAAAAGTGCCACGGGACCGGGCTTATTGACCGGCTGGCCGTGCCTTAACCATAGCCGGTGCCACACTTCATGGTTCCTTATTTTATTATTATTATTTCCTTCATCTTATGAAATTTTCTCGGTTTGAGCAAAACCTTGATTTCTTCATATTTTCTCAAAATGTTGCTCAAACGCGCATCAGAAAATATCAAAATTCTCAGGACTGAGGCACGAACACTTTGGTGACATGAGCATATTACCTTGACCAACCAAGGTTGGCTCTTTTGGTTTTGCAAGCTTGATCCCATATATTTTCAGAATTTTACCTAATTTGTTCATATTAGGTTCAAACTCTTCCAAACAACTTGGAATTTCATAAAATGATCGTCAATCGATCCCATGACCAACCAGGGCCGGTTCCATGACTTCTTGGTCGGTCCCTCACTCCGTCATAATTAGGTTTTGTCACCTAAGGCTCGGACGAACATTATTTTAATAAATGATTAAACCAGCATTTAATCATCCTTTCACCAACTGGTCTTCAAGAGACTTTGGTATTTGCTCACTCGAGCATCTGGGCGCTACATGGTCGACCCATCATCCCATGTAGCCGGTCCCTCTTTCACTCCGTGGTTGATTTTTAATAAATCATCAGTTGATCAGCAATTGATCGAAATTAGGGTTTCGAATCCAAGGTTCATAATTCCATATTCAGGCACTAATAATTTTATGTTGATCCTGTAATCAACACTTTAATTATTATACTCGGTTCAGTTGCCAGTATTTTAAATTAATAATTCATCAAACGAGCAACATTTGCTCAGATGAACAATATTTGCTCAGACTAAGGAATATCGAACTATCAATATTCAACAATTCATCAAATGAAAAATATTTGTTCACCTTAACTATCAACATTCATTCGACAATTATACCTCTGTCTCAACATACACGTTCAATTCATGAGTCCTAGAATATTTGCAAAGCACGTTCAACTCAGCAATACAAAGACTCATCGTCTCATAAAGTCAGCAACTGACTAACTAAATACACGTCTGCCTTGCAGACTCCACAATCACGAGACATCAATCGTGTCACATGGGGGGATATCAACTAGGGTTTTGGTCTGGCGGTCTACGGCACGTGTGTTCATACACACGATGAGAATGTGAGCAAGTCGTGCAAGCAGTTATAGGAGTTAGCAAAGTAGTGGGTGGAAAATCAACCAAGTCTCCGCACGATGAGCAACTGGTTTTAACACGATTACCACTTCCCCACTCTTGGACTCCAGCAACTGTCACACTTCATGGGATCAAGGTGTTTACAATTCTTGCAATATAAATAAGTCTCTGAATCATGATTGAAACAACAGACGACAAGAGAATAAAAACTCAGCGCCTGAACAATTACTCTCAACAGAGCAAATTCAATCAATTAGAACTTATCTTATTTCTTCACGCAGAATACACAACACACCTACAATTTCGATCACCATTGATCTCACACATTTCTCATCTTCCCTCCTACAGATCGACCCATCCTCTCTTGTGACCGAATTGACACTGGAACGGCCATTGTCTTGGTTTAGGCCAGAGTCCTACAGATTGATCTCTCGAATTCAAAGCACTCCATTTTGCAGTGCATCTATGTGAGGTTAGACAATTTGCTCAGTTCAAGGAGTTTCCTCCGCACGGTCGTCTCCTCAATTCCTTAAAAACCAGCGAATTTTTTTCCCCATCTACAATGACTACATCCTCCAAGACTATGGTTGCCTCCCCCCATGCGGTGAGAAGAGTATGAACGGGAGGCGCCCAACAACAAAGAGCCAAGTCATATCGCGCTTACATTTCACCACTTCTCGTTTGAGAGACGAGTTGATAGCCTCATCAATACCTGCCTTACGAAGGACCGCTGCATGGTCAGGATTAAAACGGATGCAAGATGTCCAGTGCGGCCATATAAAGGGTGTAGCAGATGAGGAGTGAATCTCAATTGTGTGGAGATCATAGTCACCACGATGAATAGCCATGCGCGGCACCCCTTTGAACGAGAAACCAACCAAAGTATCAGCCTCAGGATGCATAAGCCACCCAGGGGTAGATGGGTAAGGAAACACATGAAGATTTAGGAGGCGCGGGACTAGGATGTCGTCCAAAGTAATGGCACGCTTACCATCACAGAGGCCCCTCAACTTCAAAACGCGTTTCAAATCAGGACCGCTGGCAAATTCTGAGATCGTATACGACTCACCATCCGCTGGAGGGGGTATATTGATCTCTTCCAACTTCGCGTATTCAGTTTCATCGAAACCAGCTCTCATCACTTCCTCGAATTCTTCGAATTCTTCCTCCAAGGAGCTACTGCTGGTAGAACTACTAGACATGGCGCGTGTACGGGTGTTTAGAATAAAGAAGAGTGAAAACGTAAGGATGGAATAGGTAGAGGGCGTAGGTCAGTGGGTCTATATATAGAGGATCCTAAGACTTGAACGTGGCAGTTACAAAGTTGGGAGAAAAACCGACAGAAACTGAAAAGTTACTGCACGATGCGGAAGGTCGAGCACCACCTAAGATCGTGGATTAGGCAAAAATGGGTTCTCCATCCCTAATTTCTAGGAGGGACACATCCAAAAAATCAATTGACTACTGGGTTATTTTACAATTAACCCAATAGTCAGGGGACTAATGTTGATACATGAAAAATAATACCCCTTAGCGGGACTAGGGTGCCCCCCAAAGGGGAGACAAACCCAACACAAAACATGGGGACTTGGGGACTAAGCCCAAGCCCAATGAGAAAGTGTCCATGAGACAAAAGGGACGAGGAAGGAATTAACGAATAAGAAGGAGGTTATATTAGAGATGAAATGGCATTAGTGGGAATTAGGGAGGCTTAGGACATGTGTCATGATGTCATAAAAGGAGGGGCTTTTGGAAAGTCTATGTTAGAGCATTGATCGGTTGAACCCACTAGCGTTGGTATGTCAAGTTAGTTATCAATTTTAGTTGCCAAAATGCATTCTTGATTTAGTATACTAAAGATAGTTTCAGACTAGATTAGGTCTAAGAAGTTAAGGATGAAGACTGAAGATTACAAGAAGACATCAACAAGGACTTCATCAACAAAGGTATGTGGCAATTGATTTCATTTGGATTCTTGTTCAATTCTACCTTTCTAATCTATCGAAACAAATGCTCACTCTATGGAACAATTCCAATGACGGTTAATGTACATTTATGTATAAATACTCGAGGTTATTTAAGCCACGACTTTTGTGACAATAACCTTTATCCCTGGAAAGGTTCTCATGTTATAGTGAATGAGCTTACGAATTCAACGAGCCAAGAATCACTCAATTCTGAGTTATAACGATCAAGTTATGAGTGATTTATTAAAGTAACAATTATAAGTGTTGTTGTAATTATTACAGTTCGTTCGTAGGAAACAATCCATGGACTGTTTGTAACGTTTCACGGACTTGGGCCCAATTATAATTTGGTGATGTTTCCTTATCTAGGCAAGATGGCTATTAATCCAAACATATTTGATTACCATATTAAAGTGTTTGTGATAACTTTTAATTCCTGCCTAAGTTAAAATGTGATTTATTCACATAAATACAATATTTGCTAATTAATTATTTTGGCAAGAGTTGTAACTTAGGAAAGACTCACAAAATTATGAGAGTCTTGAAAAAGGAAAATAGTTATGCTTATCTTTCAAGCTACCTTTCACTATAAATAAGGGGTTCGTGAGTGCTACACGTTTTCATCCCCATTGGAAAATTGGTGTAAGCTCATAAGGTTGTTTTCCATGTCTTCTGTTCTTCGTGAACAAGAGTGAGATAAAAGTACTTGTATTGGGGATTACAAAGCCGGGTTGGATTAATCTTCGTGATTGATTATACAACTTGTAATTTAGGTTTTTCACCTCTTGTCTATTCTAAGGTTTTCTCTTCTGATATAAAAGTATAAAACCATTCAAGAGTTTTTGATCATAAACCCTAGGTTTTGATAGATTTCAGTTTTCGATCATATACCAACACTTGTTAGTCGAAATCGGAAGCTAAAAAGAAAACTTCGATTAAGGTATCTCATAAAAATCCTTAAGAAGTTTTAAACAAGATATCTCTAGATTTATTCTAGTTGTTCTTGTTGTAGAATAATTAGGTTTCTCTTCCATTATTGAAGAGTGTAATAATCCCTAATCTACAAGTTTGTTTTGATATTACTTTTACCTAGTAATTGTTTTTATCAAAATAAACACAAGATTTCCAAAACCTTGATTCACATCTAAAGGGAAATCAAACCGGTGTTTTGTGCAAACAAAATATCGAATTGTATCAATCATGTTGTTGTATCTTCTAAAGAGAGCCTTGGGTTCTGCTAGAAGATTTACGAGAAGAATTCCTAAAGGAAATCGGTGTTGTGCTAGGAGTTCTATTTGTGCTGAAGCAGTTATTACATCTAGTCCGAATAGGTAGTAGGAATTTTGTGTAACAACTTATAATCAGTGTGTGTTTATTCTGGACTAGGTCCCAGAGTTTTTCTGCATTTGCGGTTTCCTCGTTAACAAAATTTCCGGTGTCTGTGTTATTTCTTTTCCGCATTATATTGTTTATCTTTATAATTGAAATATCACAGGTTGTGCGTAAGTTCAATCAATTGGGAATCCAACCTTTGGTTGTTGATTAAATTGATTGACACTTGGATATTGGTTTTTGATACCGTCCAAGTTATTTCTTATATTCAATCGGGCTCGCAAATTCCTATTTGTTTGATTGCGGATTGAATTGAGAAATAGAGATATAACTCTTTGATATACTTTTCTCAAGATTGAGTCTGACTGTCTAGTTGATTCTCTTGAAAGTATAATAGAGTAAGTCCTCTCAGATTGCCAAACGAATTGTTGGGTGTGGTTGTTAGACCCCCGCATTTTCAGTCTATATAAGGAAGGACAAGGTACAATGGAAAAGAAAGTTCTCTCTCTTACCATTCCTAGTAAGTGTTGTCATTAGGTGTGACTAAGACGGGTAAAACCAAAATAATATTCCACCCTCAACAGTGATCACCAGAGGATTCAAGTTTGTGTTGTGCAGGTTATTGAGAAGATAATTGAAGATTTAAAGACGAAGAAGATTTTCTTATTAGTTTTCGTATCTTGTGAATTTTGTGGACACATCTTGATCGGATGGGATCCAACTAGATCTTGTTTATCTTTGATAAACTTGTGATTATCTAGTTGATAAGATCGACATCACTTTATAGTTACTCTTTGAGTTCTATATTGTTTGATTGCAAATCCGGAAATTGATTATTTCGGTAATCAAGTTTTGGATTGATCTAACCATACAAAGGAGTTTATTAGATTAAACAGAAGAGCTTTTGTTGACAACTCAAACATATCTTTTACCAAAGATTGAATAGAGTGGTTACCAAACAGATTCATCCTTTGCTGTTTGTGAAAATGTGGGTACCAAAATACACCACCAACTTTTTCTTTGGCAACCTCTATGGACTAAACTCGAATAAAATTTCGAGAGTTCAACTTAATGAATCTCAATTAAAGAATTATACGAAGAGCTTATATCTCTTTCTCTCACAATCGAAAGTTTTTCGTAACCAAATCCGTGAATCTGATTATGTGTGAGAGTACTTGGACGATTACAAAGATCAATATCTAAGAATCAATCAAATCGTATCCAACAAACCAGGATGGATATATCTACTTTGATTGATTAACGTATGACATGTGATATTTCAATTATAAATATAAACAATATAATGTGGAAAAATAAATAATACAAACACCTGAAATTTTGTTAACGAGGAAACTGGAAATGCAGAAAAACCCCAGGACCTAGTCCAGACTTGAACACCAAACTACAGTAAGCTGCTACAGACACTAGCCTACTTTCAGAACTTCAGACTGGAATGTGGTTGAGACCGAATTAAACCATCACAGCAGTTCTGTTACAGTCGCGCTCCTTACGCCTCTTTAGCTGACGTCTTTTACATCTTAAGAGTTGTTTCAACTCAATTGAAGACTTTAAACCAATTTGCCTCCTACAGATAAGCCTATATGTGATATTCGTTCTGATCATAGATCAAGGTGAGGTAGGAAATCGATTGCAATAGACAAAGTCTAAAAACCTCAAAATTCAGTCTTATGACTCCCGAAGAGCAGCCTAGATTATTATTCACCTCACAAATCGAAACTTGTTGAATCACAAAGTCTGAGACGAAGATACTTTTTAATTTCTATTTATCTTGTTTGAGTGAGTAGCTCAACAATCAAAACAAGATCAGGATACTCAAACTGTCAAGATAAAGATAGTTGGACCTGGCTTCACGAATCCCCAAGTGAAGTCATTTTAGTCGCTAAACCCCAGAAGGGTTTGAAGGAAAGGACAACTCTAGTTTATAACTAGGACACACAAGAATAATGTCAGGATTCAAAAATCTTAGTTGTTTGAGGTTCTCCTTTAATCGACTTTCAAGGTCAAGTTTGCTTTAGGTTTAAGCTAAGATGGCTTTGGAACCAAGCAATCAATAATCACCGTCAGATGAAAAAGTTGACTTTGATATTAATATAGTAAAAGAATATACACTTTGGTTAGGATGAACCTGTTGAGGGTGGATTTTCGACAAAGGCTAAAATCGTAAAATCAGGATCTTGCATATTTCTGACACGGCTTCAGACACGTATGAGAAACTCATATTTTAGGATTCGTGAAAGCTCATTTCACAATCTATGACTGAGCGTACACGCTCTCAGAGCCCTGCATGAATATGTGATTCGTAAAGCATCTCAACTGAGCTTTTCGACACTTTGCATATTTCATCAACACTTATGTATAGGAATCAATAGTGATTGGACGGCTCCTAAACATATTGCATGCTAGTATAGAGCATTAACGTCTTCAGGATGTCTCAATGTTCCCTGACTATACAGATTTAACATTCAGAACGAGTATGATGTCGCTATCATCTCATACCTCGATTCTCGAATAAACACAACGCTCCTAGACATATTGCATGCTAGTATCGAGCAATTCATAAATTAATTCTAGCACAATATTCATCAATTTAATTCTTAGAAAATAATCTATTTTATCTCATTACTCTGTTTCATGACTTATTCTCAGCTGAATTCCATGAATTAGTAATAGATGTTCAATTTATCTCATTACTCCGTTTCATGGCTTATTCTCAACTGGATTCCATGGATTAGTAGATATTCAATCTATATCATTACTCCGTTTCATGGCTTATTCTCAGCTGAATTCCATGGATTAGTAATAGATATTCACTATTCGGGCATTTAGGCCAGCAACACCGAGAAAGCCCCAAAAAAATGGTGCAAGTGTACTTAACAATAATGCACGAACGAGCACCCAAATATGCATAAGTGAGCATCCAAATGCATAAACAAGCATACAAAAATATGGACGAATGAGGAAACCTATGCAAAATAGGGAAGGAAAATAATAATAAAAAAGTAAACGAGAGATGCGCACAGGACCGGGCCCACCGGCTGGCCGGTCCCACGCCTCCTCTTTTATTTTTATCTTATTTTATTATTTTCCTCATCTCATGAAAGCTCCTTTGTTTGAGCAAACTTCATCGTTTGAGCAAAACTCCTAGTTTCTCCATATTTCCTCACACGATGAAAAATAATAATATAAAACATGGAAGAGCACGGGACCGGGCACACTGGCCGGCCGGCCATGCCTTGGCCTGGCCGGTCCCACGCCTCTCCAATTCCTTATTTTATTATTATTTCTTCTCTAATCTCATGAAACTCCATCGTTTGAGCAAAAGCCTAATTTTTTCATATTTCTCCAATATTGCTCAAACTACCAAAAAGCCAAAAAGTCAAATGGTCACACGACCAGGCTTCTCACGGCAAAAATTAAAATATCATTATTTTAATATTCCCAAAATAATGGTCGCACGAGCAAAGTTCGACTTGCTCATTCAAGCAAAATCGAGAGTTTCAGTCAATATCAAACTCTTCTGAAAATCCGAAATATTGCTTGAATGCACATCAGAAAATATCAAAATTCTCAGAATTGAGTCACGGGCAACATGGTGACACGGGCATGCTACCTTTATCGACCAAGGTCGGCCCTTTGGCTTGCAAAAGCCGGTCCCACACCCTTATATGGTTTTTGACCTAATTAATCTTCAATAGTTGATATTGGGTTCAAACTCTTTCCAAACACTAATAATTTTATGTTGATCCAGCAATCGACACTTTAATTAATTATATAATATTCGGTCCAACTATCAATATTTTTAATTAATATTTTTATTTGGTCCCGCTACCAATAATTCATTAATCGAGCAATATTTGCTCAAACGGGTAATATTTTCTTAAACAAGCAATATTTGTTTAAACTAACAATATTTGCTTTGCCCATCTATCAACACAAAATTGCTTAAGTTAGAAAAATACACGATCAACTGGGTTCAGATCCCACTTCTAGCAATATTGATTCAACTATCAATATTTAATTGCACAACCGAGCAATATTCCTTATGTTGATTCAACTATCAACATTCGAGAACTCTACTGATCTTCATTGGTTCATCAACCAATATTTGGTTCGTCAGTCGACCATTATAATCTTTATTCGTCATTCGATAATTCATGACACAGACGAGTGCTCAACAACATATCATATTAACAAGTCCGTGATCGAACAATCTCATTGGACGCTCATCGATTCAAGTTATCGAAACATCATTATTATCTCAACGTATTTCCATCATTGTGTCCCAGCAGACACCTTATGATCAATCCATGAATCTCAGAGCATATCATATTTGTTCATTATGCTTGATTCATCAAGGCTAAGACTCATCGTCTAGTCAAGTCAACAACTGACCAATTAAATACACGTCTTCCTAGCAGACTCCACATTCATGAGACATCAATCATGTCACATGGGGGGGGGGGGGTATTCACTATGGTTTCGGTCTAGCATCCTACAACACGTGTGTACACCCACGATGAGAAATGTGAGTAAGTCGTGCAAGCAGTTGAGGGAGTTAGCAAACTAGTGGATGGACAATCAACCAAGTCTCCGCACGACATGGAACTGGTTTAACCACGATTTCCAACTTTCCCACTCTTTCACTCCAGCAACCGTCACACTTACTGGGATCAATGTGTCTACTATTCTTACAATACAAATAATTTCCTAGATCTACGATTGATGGACAACAATTTCGATCCACAAGAAATTATCACTCAATCGGTCAAAACTTATCTCATCCAAACTCAACAATTCACAAACTTGCAGAAACCTTCAACATATACTGAATCCTCGATCATCATTGATCTCACACATACTTCTCAGCTTCCCTCCTACAGATCGACCCTCATCCCTCTTTGTGACCGAATTGACTCTGGAACGGCCATTGTCTTGGTTTAGGCCAGAGTCCTACAGATTGATCTCTCGAACTCAAAGCACTCCCATGCAGTACATCTGTTTGAAAAAGGTTTAAGCAATTTGCTCGGTCGAGGATGTCTGCCCACACGCTCGTCTCTCCTCTTTCCCCAAAAAACAGCAAATCGTTTTCACCCATTAATAAAACCGTAACTGAACCGTGTACAATGTCATGTTCATGTAGGTTAGCCGAAACTAGCCAATTGAACAATAAGCTTAACCATTTTCATATAACACTTTGAGACTTTTCTTGAATCACACATATGATCAAAAATGTCTAGATAGTGTTTTTAGAGAGTTGTTCAAATCCCGAATATCTCATAGAAATAATTCTGATGCATCTGAAAATATTCGACAAGGTAAACACGTGTACCGGGTACGTGTACCTGTTCGTGAATGTTCTTGTCATAGTACGTGTACCGGGTATGGATACCCTTAATACAAAATGAGTTCAGGAACTCACAGATCTTTTATGGTATGCATACCTAATTTGGTTTTAAAACTAACAGTTCCGTTTGCATACTTAGTATGCGTACATTTCCTGGTTCACGATCAACAGATTTTTTATAGTATGGATACCGGGTATACATACCAAAAAGTTGCTGCCGAACTGTAGCTACATCGGTACGTTTACTGGGTACATGTACTGCAGCTCTGACTTATAGCAGTTCTCCTAGTATGTAAATTGGTATGCATACTTCCTATATCCAGATTAACAGTAGTTTTATATCTCTATAATAATCAATTTGAAACATCCCGAATAACATCAATGACACATATCATTGTTCCAGGCTATTTTCAAATGATTAAATCTTGAATCATGATTAGTTTATAAGCAATAAATTGTTCTAAACCAAATTCATCAAGTATGGAAAAATGTTCTTAAGCTTATATAGTCATATTTCGAGAAGATATACAAGATAAACTTGACTCGAAATTTCTATTATGCATGTAATGTCTAATTTAGTCATGCGACAACGTCTCAAAGATATAAAGGTGAAAACTTGAGATATAATCTTCACTTACCTTTTGATGTTGAAGTTCTTCAATGCTCCTTTTGATCTTTGCTTTCAAATGGTAGAACACAGTGATATCCGAATCTCAACTATACACTTCTATCCTAATCCGAGACTGACTAAATGTAGACTAGAAATCAAGATATAGTTTTGATCAACTAAATTTGACAACAAGATTGATATAGAAACACTTGTGAGTTCGACCAAGCAATGCTCTAACAATCTCCTCATTTGTCATTTTTAGTGACAAAACTATCAATACATATGGATTAAAAAATAAAGCTTCAAAACTCCAGAATCCACCATGCTTGATTTCCTTGGTTCTTCGACTCCTTGAATTCTTCGTTACTTCAAGTTGCAATTATTCTGAACGTGTTAAACTCAACATCGTTGTTGTTGAAGATCCGTAGCGATAACAAATTTGAAAAGAGATTTTCAATCGTCGTTATACAAAAACATAGTATTATTATCTTCTCCAAAGTTCAATTGTATCACAACTTCGAAGTAATACTATGGTGATATGTTTCTCCCCCTTAATCAATACTTACATCTTTTGCATAACAGGTGAAACCTATAGATATTGATTCACTCCCCCTTACATAATGATCCGTAAACCATACGACTTAGTCTCATTAAGAGATAGAATAAAATAGACTTCTAAGTGATAGATAAGTTTTAGTCTCCACATACCATTTGTTGATGAAGTTCCTCCAAGCTCCCCTCAGTAGATCTTCGTCTTCAATCGATGAACGCCGTGAAGTCTAAAGCTCAACTACACATTCTATCCTAATCCGAGACATAACTATAAGTAAACTAGAAATCAAGACTTATAGTTTTGATCAACTAAACTTGACAAACAAGATTGAGATAGCAACGCTTGCGAGTTCGACCGAGCAGTACTCTAATGGTTTTGAAACCAACAAATCTTTTCCGGTTTGCATACTAGGTATGCGTACATTTCCTGGTTCACGATCAACATACTTTTTATGGTATGGATACCGGGTATGCGTACTAAAAAGTCGTTGTCGAACTATAGCTACACCGTTACGTGTACTAGGTACACGTAATGCAGCTCTGAACTTATAACATGTCTCCTAGTATGTTAACCGGTATGCATACTGTCCTTTATCCAGATTAACAGTAGTTTTATATCTCTCTAATAATCAATATGAAACATTCCCCAATTACATCAATGACACATATCACTGTTCTAGGATATTTTCAAATGATTAAATCTTGAATCATGATTAGATAATAAACAATAAATTGTTTTAACCCAAATTCATCAAGTATGAACAAACGTTCTTAAGCTTATATAGTCATATTTCGAGAAGATATACAAGATAAACTTGACTTGAAATTTGTATTATGCATGTACTGTCTAATATAGTCATGCGACAATGTATCAAAGATAAAAAGGTGAAAACTTGAGATATATAGGTGGTTCAGTCTTCACTTACCTTTTGATGTTGAAGTTCTCCAATGTTCATGTTGGTTTTCGCCTTCAAACGGTAGAATGTAGTGATATTTGAATCTCAACTACACACTTCTATCCTAATATGAGTCTGAGTAAATATAGACTAGAAATCAAGATATTGTTTTGACAACTAAATTTTCCAACAAGCTTGAGATAGCAACACTTGTGAGTTCGACCGAGCAATGCTCTAACATTTTGGAATACGATCAAAATGAGTAAAACAACTTAAGATATTTACCTCTATCTTGAGATTCATGTGTGTGACCAAAAGGTTACTTGGTATCACAATACTGAGGAAACTAAATAACTAGGGGTAGTTTACTTGGTATCACAATACAAAATTGGCTAATGTTCTTTGTATAGCGGCTTAATTCTAAGAGTATTCAAAACTTGACTAGGTCCCTGGGTTTTTCTACATTTGCGGTTTCCTCGTTAACAAAATATTGTGTTGTGTTATTTACTTTACTTCAGGATTATAATAATTATTATAATTAAGTAAATAATATTATTGTGCGTTAATCCTAATCACTTGACATTGATCCCATAGAATCGGTTTTATTACCGTAACTATTGTCAAGTGAATATTAAGTTATCGTATTGTCCCGACTATTGTCCATAGGTGATCACACTTGGTATCATACTTATAGGTTGATATTTAAAGACTGTGATGTATTTAGGTACCCTCGTCTTTTCATGCTGAGTCCAAGCACAATCACCTTGTTGATGTTGGTAGGACCCTTTTAATTCAATTTGGTTCATCTGGTGTGTTCTGGGTAGATGCCTTTCATGCCGCTAACTACACTATAAATAAGTTACCTACTAAATCTATTGCTCTCAAATCCCCTTTTGAACTCTTATTTCACAAGAAACCTGAATTTTCCTTTATGCGATATTTCGAATATGTATTTATCCTTGGTTACGGCTGTTAGATCATAGCTCGGTTGAACCCACCAAGCGTTGGTATGTCAAGTTTGGTTGTCATATTTTAGTGAACCAAAACTCATTTAAAGAGTCGCTTGATTATGTATTATAGTCAACTTCGTATAGGTTAGCTTGAAAGTATTAGGATATGAGACATTACAAGTATTACGTGAAGACTCGAAGAAGTGAAGAAGTACGGAGCTACAACGACGACATCATCCTTCCACTTGAGGTTAGTAATGTTTGACTTGAACTGTTTCATTCCTTGGCGTATCTTTCAAGTCATGCATATTGAAAACATAACTGTGAAGCATACATGATTATACTCTAGTTAGACGTAGTATTAAGGAATACAATACGAAGTATAACGCTTATCTTTTGAACTTTGTATATAAGACATCGACATAATCGTTTGAATGCTATTGTGATTATGTATGGGTATGAAGTGAAGATTTCATCCTAGGAAACAATGTTTTACATTCGTTTAATGGAAGTAAATTCATGAACTTGTTTTGTGAATCGAAAGGGAAATCGCTAGGCTTATTGGTATTGTTATTCATTGCATATCTTTTGAACTACCAATATGTGTGATTAGTATAACCGCTCATGACTTGTTTATGTTCTTGGTAAAACTATTCACAAGGCCTGACTTTTGTATTGGTATGACTTTTATTAGTGAAACCGATCTTAAGTAATCACCTGAGATGGTATGTTCGATTTGTTGTAATTGGTATGACCAACTCTAGGCAAAGGGGAACCGATCCTAGTAAGAGGTGAAACCGATCACAAAAGGGGAATCGATCCTTGTAAGAGGTGCAGCAAATTTCTAGATATTGGGAACCGATCCTACGAACATGTGCAACACGTTTTTAGATATTGGGAACCGATCCTATGGACATGTGAAACAAATACAAGTTAGATACCATATATATGTGGGAATAGATCCTAGTTCCTAGTCAACCAAATTTTGGAACCTAGCGTGACTAATTCCAGTACCCACATGGAGATAGAACCGAAAATTGTTTTGGTAGAATCGTGAAACCCATGTTTGGTGATTGAGTGTTCTTGATCAATCATATAGTTCTTGGAAGTCAAATGAACCAATTCTAAACTTGTTTGGAAGTGTGGCAAATAGATTCCAAGATAGTAAATATGAAAGATGATTTACTAAGTTAAGATGTCGATATACTTTGAACATGTGCAGTAACGCTTATCTTCTATTGTTCAAAGATATTCCTTAATAGCTAAAGGAGAATCCCGGATCGAAAATAAATTGAGAATCTTTTAATTAAGGTTTTTAATTTTATTTTTGGAAAATGAAAATTAATAATGTGCATTTACTAGTTGGAGATTTTTTAAGAGATTTCTGGTCATTATTTGGACAAAGCATTTCCAGGAATTAGGGAAACCGAATTGGGAAATATATTGCATATCTTGAGAATATTTTCGGTTTTGGAAATTCCTTGGTGTCCAAACTTCCTTGGTCTATAAATATCAAAGTTTGCATTTCGAGCAAACTAATCCTCAGAGCCAGCAAAACTACCTAGTTGTGTTGTTACTGGTGGAGTAGCCTATTCGGAGAGGAAAGTAACCTAATTAGGCGAAATCTCTTACGGCCGCTCGGTTTAAAGACTTCTTTGGGATTGAGAAGCCCTATTAGTACCGTTGGTGGGAAACTAGATAATTACGGTTTATTATTAGTTTTCGATTGATTTGATTGACCAACGGTTGTTGAACTTTGATTGCACCTAGTTTGTTTATGCTTGAGAATCTTCTCTTCTGATATAAGATTCACTCAAACTAGATCGAAGTTTCGACGGGGATCTTTAGACTGTTTGTAGATCTAAAGATGTCTTGTGATAATCCATTGTTAACAGACTCCGTTCAGTGTGTGATTGATCACAAGAGATTCAAGTTGATTGTGTGCATGTGTTTATTGAAGATCTAAGAAGATTTGAAGACGAAAAAGATTTCTGATTTGGGTTCATAATCTTTGGTGTGCACAATACTTGTTTCGGTTAAAGAGGATCCAACTATAATTGGTTTATCCTTGTGGTAGATTGGATTGATTAGTTGAGTAGATCGGCATCAATACAATTCTTTGTATTCAAAGTATTGATTGTAAAATCTTGACAATTACTTTGATAGTTGTTATTAGATAGATCTAAGGATCTGACAAAGGAGTTTATTGGGATAAACGGAAGAGCCTTTTGTCGAACTCATATCACTTTGTTGAAAAGAGTTGTTACCAAACAGATTTGTTGTTCCTTTACTGTTTGGAATACGAACCAAAGGAATTGTTCCAAGTACGTGACTTATTACAAGTTAGAGGCGTGGGAATACAGACAGAGCTAGGTGAACTATAGGTTTAGTTGCTTGGTCTCAACTATACGAAGTTGGTTTGATTTTGTATGGCGGCTCAATCCGGAGAGTATTCAATTCTGGACAAGGTCCCGGGGATTTTCCGCATTTGCGGTTTCCTCGTTAACAAAATCTTGTTGTGTCTTTTACTTTTATATTTCCGCAATTATAATTGTTTTTATTATAATTAGAAGTAAAATACACAAACGTTAATTCCTATTTACTTGATAATTCCGAACCTTTTATCAAGTAAACATACACTTGTGATAATTCCTATTGTGTTTGGTTAAGTCCGAACCTTTTATCAAGTAAACATACTTCGTTTTTGTATTGTCTCGATCTTGTATCCATAGTCAATCACACAAGTTATCTTGTTGTCGTATTGTCTCGATCTCGTATCCATAGACGATCACACGAAGTGTGAACCGATTAGTTGTATTGTCTCGACTCAGTCCATAGACAATCACTTTCGGATAAAGGACTTATAGGTGGAAAAGTTTTAGATTGAGGTATATTTGGGTACCTTCGTCTTTTCAATTCGTATCAGAGCAGGCAAACACGAAAAGATCTAACAATCTGTGTTTAGTACGATCCAACCTATAAGATATGAGTCAAAATAAGAAAAGCAAAGCTAAACTTATGAAGGACTCCGTTAACGTATGTCAAGATAATGAGAATAATATCTCAGAGAAGGTCAATGGAAATTGGTGTCGTAAGTCTTTTCGAAAATCAAAGAAAAAGTCTATGACTAATAACTTGATTGCGAATCAGGTTCTTGATCAGAAAAGAATGAATCCGAAACTCAAGAAACATGTTTTGGATCCGAGTCCAATCTCTAGTGAAAAATCTTCTATTTCCAAGTGTGAAAAGAGATTAAATTCACTAGTCTTCCCAAGTTCTGAATTTCGAAAGGTGTTGGAAAGATTTTTCAAACATGTTGAAAACTATTCTAAAAAGGGAAAAACCATTGACAGCCTAGATGATGTCCTAGAACTTATTGTTCAAATGAATGTAAGAATTTGTGAAGGAAAGCGTGAAACACTCAATCTTCAAAATAATTTGATAGATTATGAGGAACAAAAAATGGCTCCATGAAACGAAGTTCATCAACAGACTATAGAGTGTGAAATTCTTACTCAATCGCTGGAACATTCACAAATAAGGAATAAGATCCTTATTGAAGATCTTCTTACAGAGACATTTCGAAAGGTATATCTAGACAAGTGTTTAGAAAAACATTTCCAAGAAGGAATGGATACCTTAAAAGTACACATAGAATGTCTTGAACTAAAGACATCAACACTTTGTCGGATGGCAGATCTAGACCACACAGGGTCAAGTTCAAGGAACATACCATCCTGGGCACAAGATGTGATCAAGGATATTGCATCTCGCAATATTTCTAATGAAGAGTATGGGTTCGAAACCCACACAAGGGAACATGATCATGTCCCTAAAAGAAAGAAGGAAGAAATTCCTCAAAAGGTATTTAGTGAGGAAGATCCTCACCCCAAAGCTTAGTTGCGTTGAATTGTGCATCCTTACAATGTCAAATCTCTGATGTAAGGAAGCACACATATCTGGGGCAATCTGTATCCTGTCAATAATATCTTATTCAACATAGAGAGTTTACACAATCTACATAAAGATTCTGGTCTGTCTCCTTGTGTAGAAAAGTTGTATTGCAAACAACTCGTGCTAACAGGATAAGTTTTCTATCTAAAGTATCTCTTGATACTAATCTTGAAGAAATCTCTTTTTAGAGAAAGTTGTGTTTCAGTAATACATAAAATGCGAAAATCTTTTCAAATCTTGTCAGAATTATTTATTTAAGGCTGATATCTATGTTTGGTATGTGTTAAAGGTATTTCATGTATATGTACTCAACGTGTCTGAGAACTTATGCTAAAGGATGTATTCTCAAACCAGATCTCAAGCAAAACTTCTGAAAGCCTTGAGTGGAATGACTTCTAAGGAAACTTTTCATCTTGATGATACCTTCAAGAAATCTGGTTGTGAAGATATCAAAAATGAAAAGGTAGATGTGACTCATCTCCTTGTCCAAAACAGTTTGGATGCTAAGATTGATATTATCAATCTAAGTCAAGTCCTCCTCGATACTATTGAAACTCATCATAGACATGCAAAGACTACTAAGAACCGTTATCCGTAACCAAAGAAAGTGATTAAACTTGGAATCGGTAATAGGGAGTATGCTCGGAATATTAATCGAA
This sequence comes from Papaver armeniacum, assembly GCA_023531295.1. Lineage (NCBI taxonomy): Eukaryota > Viridiplantae > Streptophyta > Magnoliopsida > Ranunculales > Papaveraceae > Papaver > Papaver armeniacum. Next base: position 49,053 of record JAJJWW010010335.1, read on the forward strand.
AGGTTAATGCTTTAGCCTGTGAACATAATCAAGGTACCGTGTGCAGAATCCGAGATATCAATCGAGATGCTGTTGATGAAGATCCTGAAAAATTTGAGGAAATTGAAGATGATCTTTGAAAATTCTGTTGAAAAATAGACATTAGTTTTTGATTATTTCAATTAGGTCTATTATGAATAAAACTATCTTATTATGAATAAAATTATTAGTTTATAATTTTTCTTGTGATAGTTTTTGGTTTACATAGCCTGTGCTTGAATGCTTTATCTTATTGCTATGTATGTTTATCGGATGTTTGATTTTGTTTTTCATGACCTTGATATTCGATCTCATATGTTATGTACCCTTATGGTTTGGGTGACTTTTTGGTTTAGCAGGATTAAGTTCTAGCCAATGTTGGTAGGCTTTATCAAAGGATCATGAGGGGTTCTGTTTGAAACAATATGTGAAAAAGTCACAATATGTTGAATCTTTTGGTTTAGCATAAAAGCATATGTGTTTCAGGGTTTTCAAATTTTGCTTGCAATAGTTAAAACAGGTTTTCAACCTTTCTCTGGTAAAGGTTGGTTGTTGTTATTCTTTTGTCTTGCATAAGGATGACAACATAATGATATTTCGGTATCAATTCTCCCTGTAAAGAAGATGCAAATATTACTGGAGAAGAGGATGCGAAATTTGAGGTAATGACTTTGTTAGTTAATCGTTTTCCTGTTTAAAAAAAGCTTGATTTTATTGCGTAAATTTATTGTTTTTGCTTAACAAAATTTCGGTACAATTGATGTTTTATTCCATTATTTGTGTATGGATGTATGTGTGATTCAATTGTTTCCGGTTAAGAAAAACCATTGTTATCTTGCTTTATTGTTTGGTATCAATCGTTTAGGCTTACAAAATTTCGGTGCAATTGTGGTGCTTTAATGTCTATGTTGTTTCAATTGCTTCCGGTTGAGGTAAATAATTATACAAGTTGATTTATTTGGTTTGTATGAATTGTTTATGGCTTAACAAAAGAAAAGGTTTTCGTGATAAATTGTTTAGTCCAATTTGATTCCGGATAAGAGAAACTAAGTTAACTCTGATCTTAGTTAGACTTATCAAAGTGGAGGTTTCGGTTATTCAAGTCTAATCGAATGCGTTAACAAGAAATGCTAGTTAACTAACCTAGTACTTGTCTTGTTTAAAAATGAAAGGTCTAAGTTATATGGATAATTAGTACCCGATGAGAAAAATAGAGATATCTTTATTTTGGTCTTATCGAACAAGCGATTGTATTTGTACAATCGGTTTAGCAAAGGAACTAAGGTGCTTAGTCGATTTTTGGTTTGCTAAACTATTAGGGAAAATTGCTTCGGGCAATTGTTTCCTTGGTAACATATCAAAACAAAATTACTTTGTAGTTTCGGTTTTGATATTGGTTATCAAAAATGGTGTGTGGAACCCTCGTGCTTAACTCTTATAGGTTGCAAGTCTTTTGAGATTTGTAAGATCCTTTCGGTTTGTCTTTTATTTGCTCGTACCTTTGTCATTTTGTAACAAAAATGGGGAGAAATATATGGAGTAAACAAGTGATACTGGTATTGATTTATATTGATTGGTATCACTAAGGGAACGGACATTGGTGCTTAAATGTTTTATCTAACGAAAGAGTAAAGCATAGACTAAGGGGGAGTAGCATATCATATTGATAAGGGAATAACAAAGACGTGCGGATTGAAAATCTACCTATCTTACCTTTAGGGGGAGTATTAGCTTTGTTATTATAATGTCAACAACGACATTTATGGATTGAATGTATACAGGTTATTGTGTTGTTGAATTTTAGAATCAAGCGTATGTGTAATGAATTCTTGTAATTTGTTTATCCATATGATGTAAGAGTTTTGTCACTAAAATTGACAAAGAGGGAGATTGTTAGAGGATAGCTCGGTTGAACCCACCAAGCGTTGATATGTCAAGGTTAGTTGTCATATTTTAGTGAACCAAAACTCATTTAAAGAGTCGCTTGATTATGTACTAGAGTCAACTTCGTATATGTTAACTTGAAAGTATTAGGATATGAGACATTACAAGTATTACGTGAAGACTTGAAGAAGTGAAGAAGTACGGAGCTACAACGACGACATCATCCTTCCTCTTGAGTTTAGTAATATTTGACTTGAACTGTTTCATTCCCTAACATATCTTTCAAGTAGTGCATATTGAAAACATAATTGTGAAGCATACATGATTATACTCTAGTTAGACGTAGTATTAAGGAATACAATACGAAGTATAACACTTATCTTTTGAACTTTGTATATAAGACATCGACATAATCGTTTGAATGCTATTGTGATTATGTATGGGTATGAGGTGATAATTTCATCCTAGGAAACAATGTTTTACATTCGTTTAATGGAAGTAAATTCATGAACTTGTTTTGTGAATCGAAAGGGAAATCGCTAGGCTTATTGGTATTGTTATTCATTGCATATCTTTTGAACTACCAATATGTGTGATTAGTATAACCGCTCATGACTTGTTTATGTTCTTGGTAAAACTATTTACAAGGCCTGAATTTTGTATTAGTATGACTTTTATTAGTGAAACCGATCTTAAGTAATCACCTGAGATGGTATGATCGATTTGTTATAATTGGTATGACCAACTCTAGGCAAAGGGGAACCGATCCTAGTAAGAGGTGCAACCAATCACAAAAAGGGAATCGATCCTTGTAAGAGGTGTATCAAGTTTCTAGATATTGGGAACCGATCCTATGAACATGTGCAACACGTTATTAGATATTGGGAACCGATTCTATGGACATGTGCAACAAATACAAGTTAGATACCATATATATGTGGGAACCGATCCTAGTACCTAGTCAACCAAATTTTGGAAAGCTAGCGTGACTAATTCCAGTACCCACATGGAGGTAGAAGCGAAACTTGTTTTGGTAGAACCGTGAAACCCATGTTTGGTGATTGAGTGTTCTTGATCAATCACATAGTTCTTGGAAGTCAGATGAACCAATTCTAAACTTGTTTGGAAATGTGGCAAATTGATTCCAAGATAGTAAATATGAAAGATGATTTACTAAGTTAAGATGTCGACATACTTTGAACATGTGCAGTAACACTTATCTTTTATTGTTCAAAGATATTCCTTAATAAGTAAAGGAGCATCCCGGATCAAAAATAAATTGAGAATTTTTTAATTAAGGTTTTAATTTTATTTTTGGAAAATGAAAATTAGTAATGAGCATTTATTAGTTGGAGATTTTCTAAGAGATTTTCGGTCATTATTTGGACAAAGCATTTCCAGGAATTATGGAAACCGAATTGGGAAATATATTGCATATCTTGAGAATATTTTCGGTTTTGGAAATTCCTTGGTGTCCAAACTTCCTTGGTTTATAAATATCAAAGTTGGCATTTCAAGCAAACTAATCCTCAGAGCCAACAAAACTACCTAGTTGTGTTGTTACTGGTGGAGCCGCCTATTCGGAGAGGAAAGTAACCTAATTAGGCGAAATCTCTTACGACCGCTCGGTTTAAAGACTTCTTTGGGATTGAGAAGCCCTATTAGTACCGTTGGTGAGAAACTAGATAATTGAAGTTTATTATTAGTTTTCGATTGATTTGATTGACTAATGGTTGTTGAAATTTGATTGCACCTAGTTTGTTTATGCTTGAGAATCTTCTCTTCTGATATAAGATCCACTCAAACTAGATCGAAGTTTCGACGGGGATCTTTAGACTGTTTGTAGATCTAAAGACGTCTTGTGATAATCCATTGTTAACAGACTTCCTTCTTGTGTGTGATTGATCACAAGAAATTCAAGTTGATTGTGTGCAGGTGTTTATTGAAGATCTAAGAAGATTTGAAGATGAAGAAGATTTCTGATTTGGGTTCATAATCTTTGGTGTGCATAATACTTGTTTTGGTAAAAGAGGATCCAACTATAATCGGTTTATCCTTGTGGTGGATTGGATTGATTAGTTGAGTAGATCGGCATCAATAAAATTCTTTGTGATTCAAAGTATTGATTGCGAAATCTTGACAATTACTTTGGTAGTTGTTATTAGATAGATCTAAGGACCTGACAAAGGAGTTTATTGGGATAAACGGAAGAGCCTTTTGTCAAACTCATATCACTTTGTTGAAAAGAGTTGTTACCAAACAGATTTGTTGTTCCTTTACTGTTTGGAATACGAACCAAAGGAATTGTTCCAAGTACGTGACTTATTACAAGTTAGAGGCGTGGGAATACAGACAGAGCTAGGTGAACTATAGGTTTAGTTGCTTGGTCTCAACTATACGAAGTTGGTTTGATTTTGTATAGCGGCTCAATCCGGAGAGTATTCAATTCTGGACAAGGTCCCGGGGGTTTTCCGCATTTGCGGTTTCCTCGTTAACAAAATCTTGTTGTGTCTTTTACTTTTATATTTCCGCAATTATAATTATTTTTATTATAATTAGAAGTAAAATGCACAAACGTTAATTCCTATTTACTTGATAATTCCGAACCTTTTATCAAGTAAACATACACTTGTGATAATTCCTATTGTGTTTGTTTAAGTCCGAACCTTTTATCAAGTAAACATACTTCGTTGTTGTATTGTCTCAATCTTGTATCCATAGTCAATCACACAAGTTATCTTGTTGTCGTATTGTCTCGATCTCGTATCCATAGGCGATCACACGAAGTGTGAACCGATTAGTTGTATTGTCTCGACTCAGTCCATAGACAATCACTTTCGAAGAAAGGACTTATAGGTGGAAAAATTTTAGATTGAGGTATATTTGGGTACCCTCGTCTTTTCAACGGCCTTACACAACACATAAACTTAATCATGAGAGTCTTCGGTGTATTTTTTTTGTTACAACAATAATCATAAGGGTTATAGATGTTTATACCATTCCACTGGCAGAATTTATATTTCTTGACATATTATCTTTAATGAGCATTGTTATCCTTTACGGAACCATACACTGGTACCTTCTTCTTCTGAGCCAGTTATGGATGTTAGAGCATGGCTCGGTTGAACCCACTAAGTGTTGGTATGTCAAGTTTGGTTGTCATATTTTAGTGAATCAAAACTCATGTTAAGAGTCGCTTGAATATGTACTAGAGTTAAACTTTGTATAGGTTAGCTTGAAAGTATTAAGATATGAGACATTACAAGTATTTCGAAGACTTGAAGATGTGAAGAAGCAAGGAGCTACAACGACAACAATTATCCTTCCACTTGAGGTTAGTGATATTTGACTTGAACTGTTTCATTCCCTAACGTATCTTTCAAGTCGTGCATATTGAAAACATAACTGCGAAGCATATTTGAACTCTAGATAGACATAGTATTAAGGAATACAATACGAGGTTTATCGCCTAACCATTAAACTTTGTAGATAAGACATCGCCATAATCATTTGAATGCTATTGTGATTATGTATGGGTATGAGGTGAGGATTTCATCCTAGGGAACAATGTTTACATGTGTTCTATGGAAGTAAGTTCATAAACTTGTTTGTGAACCGAAAAGGAAATTGCCAGGTGTTATTGGTTTTGTTATTCATTACATATCTTATGAACAACCAATATGTGTGATAGAGTATAACCGCTCACAACTTGTTGTGTTCTTGGTAGAACTGTTCACAAAGGCCTGACTTATGTATAAGTATAACTTTTATTAGTAAAACTGATCTTAAGTAATCACCCGTGGTATGATCAGATTTTGTATGTCTGACCTTGTAAGGGAAAGGGAACCGATCCTTGTAAGGGAAAGGGAACCGATCCTAGTAAGGGAAAGGGAATTGATCCTAGTAAGGGGTGAAGTACATCAAAGGGAACCGATGGGGTGCAGCAAGGTTTATAACAGAAAGGGGAACCGATCCTATGGACATGTGCAACATATATAAGTTAGATACCATATATATGTGAGGAACCGATCCTAGTACCTAGTCAACCGAACTTGTGGGAAGCTAGTGTGACTATGCACAATACTCACATGGAGGTAGAACCGAAACTTGTTTTGATAGAACCGTAAACCCATGATTGTGATTGAATGTTGGTTTGATCAATCACATAGTTCTTGAAAGTCAGATGAACCAATTCTAAACTTGTTTGGAAGTGTGGCAAATCGGTTTCAAGGTTTTAAGTGTGAAAGAGAACTTACAAAGTAAAGATGTCGACAAACTTTGAACACGTGTTGTGAATGTTTATTTCTATAATTGTTCAAAGATATTTTTTAACGGCTAAGGGAAGAGAATCCCAGGATCGAAACATAAGTAAGTTAAGAATCTTTTAATTAAGGTTATTAATTTCATTTTGTAGGGAAATTACAGAATTAGTAATGTGCATTTACTAATTAGATTTTCCGAGAGATTTCGATCGTTATTTTTGGACAGAGCATTTCCAGGAATTATGAAAACCGAATCTGTGCTTTTATGAATATCTTGAGAATATTTTCGGTTTTGTAAATTCCTTGGTGTCCAAACTTCCTTGTCTATAAATACACTAAGTTTTCCTTTCTAGCAAACTAATCCTTCGTAACAACAGATTTAGTCTTTTGTTGTTGTTACTGGTGTAGCTGCCTATTCGGAGAGGAAAGTAACCTAATTAGGCGAAATCTCTTATGGACGCTCAATTTAAAGTCTTCTTTGGGATTGAGAAGCTCTAGCGCGACCCGTTGGTGGGAAACTAGATAATTGTGGTTTATCTTTGTTTTCGATTGATTTGATTGACTAACGGTGGTTGAAATCTAATTGCACCTAGTTTGTTTATTCTTGAGAATCTTCTCTTATGATATAATATTCACTCAAACTAGTTCAGAGTTTCGACAGGGATCTTTAGACTGTTGTTAGTTCTAAAGACGATCTTGTGATAATCCATTGTTAACAGACTCCGTTCTGTGCGTGAATGATCACAAGAGATTCAAGTGATTGTGTGTAGGTTTTTATTGAAGATTTAAGAAGATTTGAAGACAAAGAAGATATTGAAGATCTGACTTGGGTTTTATAATCTTTGGTGTGCACAATACTTGTTTCAGGTAAAAGAGGATCCAATTAATAATCAGTTTATCCTTGTGGTAGATTGGATTGATTAATTGAGTAGATCGGCATCGATACGTTTCCTTGTGATTAAAGGTATTGATTGGCTTAATCTTAAACGATTACCTTTGGGTGATTGAACATAAGATAGATCTAAGGACCCGATGAAGGAGTTTATGTTAAGATAAACAGAAGAGCCTTTGTCCGACTCATATCACTTGGTTTAATAGAGTTGATACCAAACAGATTTGTTGTTCCTTTACTGTTTGGAATAAGAACCAAAGGAATTGTTCCAAGTACGTGACTTATTCACAAGTCGGAGGCGTGGGAATACAGATGGAACTAAGTGAACTATAGGGTTAGTTACTTGGTCTTAACTATACGAAGTTAGGTGTAATTTTGTGTAGCGGCTTAATCCTGAGAGTATTCAATTCTGGACAAGGTCCCGGAGTTTTTCTGCATTTGCGGTTTCCTCGTTAACAAAATCTTGTTGTGTCATTTAATTTTATTTTCCGCATTATAATTGTTTTATTATAATTAAAGTAAATCACACAAACGTTAATTCCTATTTACTTGATAAGCAATCCTATTGTGTTTGGTTAAGTCCGAACCTTTGTATCAAGTAAACATACTTCGTTGTTGTATTGTCTCGATCTCGTATCCATAGACGATCACACGAAGTGTGAACCGATTAGTTGCATTGTCTCGACTCAGTCCATAGACAATCACTTTCGGAGAAAGGACTTATAGGTGGGAAAAGTTTTAGCTTGAGGTATATTTGGGTACCCTCGCCTTTTCAATTGGTATCAGAGCAGGCAAACACGAAAAGATCTAACAATCTGTATTTGGTGCGATCCAACCTATAAGAATTGAATCTAATGTCTGATGCAGTTAACGTTATGCAAGAGTATGAATACTCAAATGTTGAAGATGTTACTACTTCGTTAACTCATGATCCAGGAGTTACGAAAGCATCTATGTCTATCTCTGATGAAAGAGAAGAAGATGATAAAGAGTTGGTAAAACTCCTAAAGCCTATACAGTCTCTGTCTTCTAAAGTGCTCATTTTGAAAGACAGAGTCAAATCTTCTTAAACAGGAGATCAGAGAAAAAGACATTCAACTGAACTGTCTAGACAAAGAGAAAATAGATCTCGCTGCCAAACTATAAGCTATTGGTAAATCTCTTACAGATAAAGAGACATGTCCCATGATTCTGACTAATGATGCCGTTGTGATTTTTTCTGATGAGGAAACTAAAAGTCCGTGCTCGACTTTTACAGATTGTGATAAAACCGGGTTGATCACATCTGAAACAGATCAAGATGATGGTAGTTTGCCTAACTACATCAAGTTAGAAGAGGATGAGAAATCAACTTCTAGATCCACTGATGATCAAACGAAATCTTGTCCAAAGGAAACTTTGAACCGATTCCGTGATGACTCTAAGGAATACAACTTTAAGTCACTTGACAGGAAACTTATACTTCTTCAACATAAGGTGGTAAAAATTTTGAAAGAAGTTTCTTGTCTTAAAAAACTGAAAGATTATTCCTCAGTAGAAAGACAGATTATGCTACATCCCAATAAGATCAACTCAATGGAGTCAAAGGAAAGAGTTGATAATCGCTTCTGGAAAAAGGTTCCTCTGCACCCATATCGAAACAGTTCTGGTTTTGATGAGGAACGACTTCAGAAGGAAGGGAAAGGGCGAATCTCTGCCAAAAGAAACAATCGGGATTTTCCGATAGTTGTTTCAGATGATCACACTAATGTGAATAATAAGGAAGTCCTTAGAATGAGAAAATCGTATGAAAATCTCATTGAAAGAATTAAGAGAGATCTAGATATCTCTGAGAATTCTCATATTAGTACATTTTCCACATGATCATATCTCTAGAGTTAGAAAAGATCATCATCTTGGGAGAAAATATGGCAGAAATTCCCTAAAAGAGACATGAACTATGTTTCTGATATTCACTGTAAGCTGGAAAAAGCTTACTCCGATGCAACTTAGTTGTATCGTATGTTGTGCTTTCTCATCCTTTCGTTCTCATAATCTTGGATAGGAAAGGCGCAATAAAACAGGAGCACATGTACCATTGTGTAGTTATTTATCAGAAAAATTCTATGATAGTTTATGGATTCTTCGCGAATCCATGGAAGTTAAAAATGTTCATGTTTAACATGATTTTCCAAAAATAGGTGATATTTGGAATTTTCGGATTTTTAATAATCCTTCCACCTTGAGAATTTCGGACTAAGGAAACGAAATATATTGTTTGATATTTTTGGATTTTCCAGAGGTCTCTTGGTCCGAAAGTTGACTCTTTTAAGAGGAGAAACTTTATCTTGTCTGTATTCGAAACCCTGAGAAATCCTTTTATATATTATTCATAACCGAGCATGCCTCCAGTAACTCGCAGTGTCTCAAAGACTAATAAGGAGGAAGCTCAAAAAATTAAGGATTGTCAAGGAATCAATACAGGGAGAAAGAAGAAAGGCATTATGTTTGATTATGACTCTGATAGCTCAGCTGGATCACAAGATGAGTCATGTCTGTTGACTTACAACCTTCAAGATCCAACCAAAACCAACTGGATTCGTTCTGATAGTATGATTGACTATATTCAAGGTTTTGAGGAACAAAGAACCAATCTCATTATAATGGTTCGAAATCAAGATTGGCTCAAGGATAAGATTGAGGAAACAAAAGCTGATATAGCTGATATGAAAAATCATGTTGAAAGAATTGAGAAACAAGAAGTGGTTGCGGACAAGTCTATTGAGACATGCTCTAAGAGTTTGAGCACTGAAGAGACCTCAGTGAATAACAAGAGCACCACTAGAAGTATTACTTAATCTAGTATAATAGACATCAATTTTTGATTTCTTTCATTGATTGTATTGGTCTATTATGAATAAAATTATTTGATTGGTAATTTTTCTTGTGATAGTTTTTGGTTTACATAGCCTGTGCTTAATTGCTTTTACCTTATTGCTATGTATGTTTATGGGATGTTTGATTTCGGTTTTACTACCTTAATATTCGAACTCATATATTGTGAACCCTCATGGTTTGGGTGACTTTTTGATTTAGCGGGATTAAGTTCTAGCCCTTGTAGGTTGTAGTTGCAGGAAATCCCACACTACACCCCTCACAAGAATTCACACAATCAAGTCATTTTAAGATGAACAATCATAATCTTTATTGATTAATCTCACAAATGTTACAAGATAAAAAGGAAATAAACTAAAGAATTAACAACCACTCTGAACTTTCTCTCTCCTAATGACTTGCTCAACACTCGAAAAAGATCTCTCCTTCTCTTAAGCCTGTTCGGCTCTTTATATAGGGCATTACATAGTGGATGACAGCTAAGCTGTCCTTTATTTTCGGATCTGGCTTGCGACATTATCGCAAGTGTACAAATACTAAATCTCGCAACACTCCTAAATCTCGCTAGGTCTTCACATCTTTCTCGTGTTCAGGCTTCGTCATCCGTTGCGTCATTTTTATTACCAATCTGCGATATCTTCGCAGTGCGTCGTTCATGGATTTCTCAAGGGTATTGGTGTTGCGATATTCTGATCCTACATCTTGCCTCTTCTCATGTCTTCTCTGCGAAGGATAGAATGTCATGAGAACTAGTCCTTTCAAAATGCCGCAGCTGTTCATTTTATCATATTTTTCTGTATTGATATGATTCTGTACTTTTATGCAGAATTTATTACACGTATCTCTTCTTCCATCCATTTCTTGACACGTCTTTTTCAACCACTATTTCTCAACCGTTTATGTCTACTCTTCGCATTAAATGTGTTTGCCTTTTCGAGAAACCTTCTCTCTATATATATTTTTCTTACTCTTCTCTTCTTCTTTTTTACTTTCCTTCTTGTTTTCTCTGCAACTTTTCTTCAACATCTCTCCGTAACTTCCGTTTCTGCTACTGTAAATCTTCTCCTTTTCACTTCTTTTGATTTTCAGTTTCTCTACATTCCCATACTTTGAAAATGCCTCCAGTTGGTCGTAAATATGAAACTTCTCTGGACAAAGTTCAGAAAGATTTCGAAGAGAAAGGTTTCATATTAACCACCATTCCAAATCAAGAATCTAAATCCATTCTTTCTGCCAAACTGTTTTCTGATCATTATTGTAATGATCAGGAAATCATAATTTCACTAGGTCAGATTCTCGATGGCCTTCCCATTCCTCTCTATGACCTTGATCTTCCCTTATTTTATGAAATTCTTGCTCATGCGAAATTCTCGCGAGCCATCTACCAACTGAGCGGGGATTGTATCCGCTTAATGCTTGAGTTCGCCAACCGTGATGCTGGTAAAGGGTCTCTTTATCCCAAAGAAGTCAGGGATCCTAAATTTGAGGACTTAGAGATATTCGCTGAAAAATATACAGTAGAGAGCTTCTTCGAAAACTATGAAGTAATAAACATGAAGAATGATATAGCTCACTGGGGTGCTCGCTTGAAGAGGAAAGAAAATGTTGCCAGCGATAAAATACTTATGCAAGACATCGACTAGCATTCGGGCAAGAATAATATTCCTCGTCACTCTAAATACGACAGGTGGTGCGTCTTTCCGCTAGTTTGGAAGGACCTTATATTTCAGGTTCACATGTGCTCCCTGCGAATCTCGCCAATTATCGACCTTGGGTTTTTAACTGGCCTGAAAAAGCAAAAGAGGTATACTTCCTAAATTTCGCCCAGTTTATAATCTTCACTCCTTTTTATACCTATTAATCTTGCGAACTTTTCAGATTATAAAGTTGAGAAAAAGCTACAAAAGGACTGCTAAGTCAAGTACCATAGCGGCGCTCCGTTCGATCACGGATGAAGTAAGAAATACTTTTCTTTATTATTTTTAACAATATTGTTTCCTCTGTTTCTTATCTTCATATGTGTGCGAAGGTTGGTGTTGAAGTTGTTGAAGAAGAAGAAAGTTCTAAGGTTGCGAAGACTAAAGGCAAGGGTAAAGGTCCTCTTCGCAAGGAGAAGTCCACTGCCCCACCTTTAAAGAAACGAAAGATTCACTCTCCCTCTCCTTCAAATCTTCAATCCAGCGAAAGCTCTTATGATGAAGATAATGATGATGTTGATACTTCTCTCGCAAAGGAGAATTTTCGAACTGAATCTTCTATGACATAATTGTCCAGCATCTTCTCTGACTCCGTGCAAGGGATTGGAGATGATCGTCTCTCTAGTACGTGCAAAGCTCTCGCGAGTATCTGCGATGCTCCTTTACTAGAGGGTGATGATTCTCTTCATGGGGTCTCCAGATCAGTGACTCCCAGCTTTCTAAATTCGCTTGGTGTCTTGGTATGTCTTTGTCCCCGTATTTCTTCATAATTTTGATTTTAAGTTATATCTTGATAATTTCTTCAATTTCCTTTATAGTCCGGGAGAGCTTCCTTCGTTGTTTCCTCAGATCTTGAGAAAAGGCGCGGTATTCTTGAAAAGAAGAATCTTCAACTTCGCAAGAGAAATGAAGAACTGGAAGCTGAAGCTGCTACTCTTCGCTAGAAGACTAAGCAATTAGAAGCTGATTCTTCCACTCAGAAGAATAAGATATCTAGTCTTCAAAGTGCCAACCAACAACTTTATGGTATGAGACTTTTCTCTTTTCCTTTGTTTTGTTCTCTCATTATCTTCCCTCATCTAATTTACCCTTTTCGCAGACGTCTATAACCTTTCTGATGAAGCCATTCTTCTTCACTCATTCGCTGACCCTATGGATAACAATGCCCTTCTTGATCACCTGAACAATTCTTTGAATAGTTTTTCAAATGACAAGATTAAATCTCTTCCTCTAAAAGAACTTCAATCCAAATTTCGCCTCTTAGAAATTGATCATAGATCTAGTTTATGCTTAGCCAACCAATTTAAGAGTCTTTATCTTAATTCTAAAGAGAAAATTAATACTTTAAGAACCAAAATCAGTGATCTCATAGATGATAAAGATCACATCGTTAGAAAAGGTGCTCAAGCATTAGCGAAATTCCAAAAGACTCTTCTTGAGGTTCAAATTGAACGAGATGAATCTATCCACAAAAATGCTATACTTAGCGAAAGAGAAAATCAAATTCCCTCCCTTCTTCTCATAAATAATGACGATGAATTTGCTTGGGCTGCGAAAGTTCTAGATGATGCCAGAAATAATTTAGGTGTTAACGTTAGTCTTCACGCTGAGCATACGACCTTGGTTAGGGATATGATTTCTGACAGAGAAGGTTGTTAATTGTTCTTCTTTATTTAATTGTTTGTGTTTCATGAACTTGTCGTTACGTTGCTGATTCATTGTCACATATTCGCAGGAGCTGAAGAGAGATTTCGTAAAAGAATTGAAGAACTTGAGTCTGAAAAGGAGCAGCTCGCAAAGAACCTTTCTTCTCGGGATGATAAATATTCTAGATTGAAGAGGAAACTACAGATTACTGTTGCTAATTTTAAGAATGATGCTATTCTCTTTCGTAATCAGACTATTAAGATGGTCTGCGACGACAACAGTATCCCTCATTCTGCATATCCTTGCCTTCTTGAAGAAATCCCCAAGAATGTACCTTCTCTAGATATCCCCGACAAGCGATGCTAGTGAAGAAGAGGAATCGATGGAGATGAAGAAGTAGAAGAATCGATGAAGATGATGAAGAAGAAGAATCAAACGAGAAATAGTTTGTTTTCTTCTTTCTCTTTTTGTAATATCTGTACATTCATTCTTTTAATCTTCTATTTTTTTAATCTTTTGCTGCGAATTTCTTGGATCTTCAAATACAAGCTCTACCTTTGTTGTTCCTTTCTGCACATGTTAAAAGAGCAATTCTTTTTTGCAATATAATTAATCAATATATTATCAACCTTTCATTTTATGAGCGCGTGAATCTATCATATGAAGACAAATGACATGTTTTTATTCTATACATTCCCATACTTGCCTCTGGTATTTGTATTCAAATGAAAGATTAAGCAAGCTACTTTCGAATAGCGATATGTATTCATGCCTCAATCTCGCAACTATTTCTGCTGAATTTTCGCAAGTAGTTATTTCTTGGTTACTTCCAAGATTTTATTTTTCTTTTTCTCTTATGTGGTCTTATTTTTCCTTCCTAGTTAAAGGTCTTATTGCACCACCTCTTGTCATTGCGACAAAATCGCAGGACGTCTTTGCATTTGCATGCAAAAACCCATTGATCTTGCCTTAACTCTTTCTTTGAAATTTTTGTTGCGACAATATGACATGCCTAAAAATTCTTGCGAAAATAAAGCCCCATGACATTGTCGTCTTGCGACGAAATCGCAGGACGTCCTTACACTTTCATGTACTGACCCATTGATCTCGTCTTATCTTTGTCTTTTTTATTATTGCCTCTTCAGGATTGTCGAACAAATATGATAAGCCTAATTTTTTTTTTTGCGAAAATAAAGCCTCATGACATTTGCGTCTTAAGACACTTATCAGCTCCCTAATGGAGGGTGCCGCCCTTATCTTCCCCCTGGTTGCCCCTTCAAGGAGGCGTACTTCTGCCATACAAGGATAGCTCCTCCCATCCGGTCTTAACAACAACCAATTGTTTTCGCAGCCTCTTATCCCTTTTGCCTATATGGCTTATGGTTACGAGACTTCACCCTAAGTGGAGTTTTCTTGAGGCCGAAAAGCATAAGCCAAGACTTGCCAAGAATGGCCGAGACACTTCAAATGCCCCGGGCACTCTTGGCTCAACCGTGTACCTCGGCGCCTTGATCAAATGCTGACTCCTTAGAAGCGACCCTCGGTCGTCCAACCTAAGTCATAAGCTTAGGTTGAAAATCCGAGGTACCTCTCCTGGATGGGCTTTATTGACCCCAAATCTCCATGACTCAGGTTCCAGGGGCGGTGTAACCTTTTCCCTGAGCCATGCAATAGGTACCCCCTTCTATGACGCACTTTAGGTCTTACATTTGCCTCTTGCGAAAATTTGATTTCGCGAACTAGGGTTTACGCCATAGTAGGTTCGCCTCTGTCTGATTATTTTGTCAATTCTTCTGCATATAAGCTCTTTTGTAATTTCGCAATCTCATCTTTGTACTGCATAAAAGATATTTTATTCTTCTGCATATCATCTCTTTTACAATTTCGCAATCTCATCTTTGCAACTCTTTTGCCAATACATAATTTTTTTTTTTGAATCAACCATACGTCTTCCCTTCTTCTCAGTCATAGAATCAACAAATACATTCACTCTTTAAGTCTCTTACTTCTGCTCCTCTCTGCCTCTGTATTTTTGAATTTTTCTGTCATTTTCTTGTCTGTTGCGAAGCCTTCGTCACTTCTTATCTTCATCATATATTGGTTTCGCAGAGGCGTTTCTTCTTCTCTCGTTCTATTACATCTACCATTAATCTTTCACTTTTTTGTTTTTCTTTGATGTTGTGTTTCCAATTCTTCTTCTTGCACTCTTTCTTCGCAAGATTCTATATCAATTTCATAACACTTCTTTCCTTCAATCCAATCTCCTTTTATGATGCCAATACCCGGTGGGATGAGGGAACTTGATACATTGATGGAAAGTCGATGCCACACCTAAAATCTCATGTAACCAAGGTCGTCCAATCAATGCGTTGTATGGTGATTCCACATCAACTACACAGAATAAAATTTCAGAGGACAATCCTTTTAGTGGAATTCGCATACGAGCTTCTCCTTTAGGCTTATTTGCAGTACCATTAAAACCATAGATTTTGTAAGTTGAAGGTATTAGATCTTCATCTTTCCCTCCCATAGTTTTATAAGTATGATAAAAAGGAATATTCACGGAACTTCTAGTATCGATCAAAATTCTGTTGATTGCCCATGAATTCTCAGCTTCATCATCTTCATCCTCGCTAGGTTTTGGGTTAATCTCCAATCTTACCACTAATGGGTTGTCGTGCATTTCTCCACCCTCGGGTACTTCTTCTGCGGTAAAAGAGATAGTCCGCTTTTGCCATTCTTCCAGGTGGCGATGTCTTCGCAATGTTCATTACTTCTCTATTATCGGCATCTCTTGCGAAAACCCTACCGAGAGTGTTATCATGAAAATCTTCAATTGTCTTGTACGAATGTACGATAGAGTTACAAATCGATTCTTTGCCTTTGCTCCAACTTCTATTACAAATGTCTCTCCTCCTTTTGTTGTATTTACTCGCAAATTTAAAGCGGCGGTGGTAATGGTTGAGACCGAGATTGTTTTTTTAGAAAATGATTTAGTTTCCCTTGGTCTATCATTCTGAGGATGATTCTTTTTATATTTCTGCAATCATTTGTTGAGTGTCCATGAAAATGGTGATAAGAACAAAATTCATGACTTCTGTCGCTCGGAGGTGGTTCACTTCCCATGTTCCATGGCGGGGGTATGTTTTCCATCAAAATTATAGCTTCCCATATTTTCTCCATACTAGCATTCAATGGTGGCATCTTAATTTCTTCCCATATTATCCTGTGATTTCGCTGTCCTCTATGATAGTTTTGCCTCTGACCTCCATAAGTTTCTTGTGGCTGATCAAGTCTTTGAATTTTGTAATTTCCACCACGGCTATAGAAGTTTCTTTCTCTCTCGAATTCTTCTTGATCACGACTTCCCATAGCTACTAGTTTCTGCTGACTATCTCCCATTATCCTTTCTTGTTGTCCTTGCGATGTGCTTGCCATTGTACTTATCAACTTAGGTAACAGGCTTGCGTTCGCTGCTTTTGAACTTGTGTTCTCAACTGGGTATGTTTCCATCTCATTTTTCTTTTCCTCCAGAGCAATATACTCCTCCTGAAGTTCTCGCAACTCAGTCATTGTGATCGTATTCTTGATTCTGAAAATTTGAATGTATAACAGATTGGTTGCGAACATAGCGTTAATGAATGATAGAATGAGATATCTCTCATCTACACGACCAGCCATATCACTACACATTGTCTTCCACCTCATGGTTAGATGTTTCAAACTTTCGCTAACCCTTTGCTTTAACCCAAATACATCTTCAATGCCAGGTCGCGAGGAATTGTTACTTATATACGCCCCTAAAAATATAGCCTGCAAATGGTTGAAAGATGTTATAGTATTCTTTGGAAGACCTTCAAACCATTTCAAGGCCTCTCCAGTTAAACTTGATGCAAAATATTTGCACAATACAGCATCATAGTTCTCCCATTGTAGCATACATCTCACATAAGCTATGATGTGTTGTACCGCACAATTTGTTCCATCAAAAATGCTGGTTAACGCAGGTAAACTGCACTTTGGGGGTATTACTCCTAATTTTACTTCTTGTGTGAATGGGGTTTTCACAGCTTCTTCTATAGCTTCATCTAGTTGTCTCTTACCTCCTTCTTTTTTATTATTTAACATTCCTCTCATTTCCGCTAACTCTCTCAAAATTTGTTCATTTACACCAGAATTTGGATCCACTGGTCTTTTTAACTCCGCCTCTCTCCTTCTGCGTTCATATCTATTTTGACTTTCTTGTTCATCATTTTCTTCTCGTCCTTCTCTGCGATCTTCTCTTTCATTTCTTTCATGAATTCGCACACCGTTATATCTCTCATTTTCTCTTCTTTGCCGCCTTTCAGCTCTCCTTTGTACTCTATCATATTCTTCATTGATATTACCATTGTTGCGATTTTGTTCACGCCTTATTTCTCGATTATCATGATTGTTCTGGCGAATTGCCTCTTGTAGCTCCTGTTCTTCCACTTCTGCTCTCAGTCTTTCCCTCTCGTAAGCTAGACGTGCTTGTTCAGTGTAGTGTCTTTCAATTTCATCTTCAATTTCTCGTTGCTTTCTCTGTGCTTCTCTCCCATGTAATATTCTCCTTCCTTCTTCCTGATTTTCTTCGCCATCTTGATTATTTCGCCCCTGACGTTGTCTATTTCCCTGATTTCTATCATTTTGCCCATTTTGAAGAGTTGCAGCACGTTGGATATAACGATCTTCCACTATTTATCTTCCTTCGCGACGTTCTTCGCCTGGATTTTGTACTCCCTCTCGAGTTTCTTCATTAGCATTTTCTATAGGCAAATTTTGTCTTATTTCTTCTCTAACTGATCTTGAACTTGACCTTGTAGTGCTTCTTGACCTTCTATTTTGTAATCTCATGTTTTTCATCCTCAACTCATGATTTTTCCTTGTCAGATTTGCACGTTCTTCTGCTTTTAACCGTCCTTCTTCATGTATTGTTTGCCTCAATGCTTCTAACACTGCAATCTCTTCATTTCCATGAATTATTCCTCCAATTACTTCTTGGTCTCTCTCCTCTTGTCCATTACCTCCTAATTGCTGCTCTTCTCCCATTTCATCAACAGAATCTGATCGCCAAGTATGTACACTCACTCTGTCATAATCCACAGTTCTATTTTGTATTGGTGTACTTTGAATTGGCGGTTGAACTCGATTTTCTCCATTGTTCCTTGTGCTCATTCTTGAAGATTCCTCCATTTCGTCTCTCCCTTCTCCAGCAAGTCTCCTACTCCTTCTAACAGTTGTTGGTTGTTTTGATGCACGTCTTCTTCTAGCCATTTTTCAATCTTGAGGAATTGTTGAAAATTATATGAAATTCTTTATCTACTATTCCAAATTCTTTCCAATCACAATATCAATCTTCAATCCCTGTTTCTAGCGCCATATGTAGTTGCAGGAAATCCCACACTACACCCCTCACAAGAATTCACACAATCAAGTCATTTTAAGATGAACAATCATAATCTTTATTGATTAATCTCACAAATGTTACAAGATAAAAAGGAAATAAACTAAAGAATTAACAACCGCTCTGAACTTTCTCTCCTAATGTCTTGCTCAACACTCGAAAAAGATCTCTCCTTCTCTTAAGCCTGTTCGGCTCTTTATATAGGGCATTACATAGTGGATGACAGCTAAGCTGTCCTTTATTTTCGGATCTGGCTTGCGACATTATCGCAAGTGTACAAATACTAAATCTCGCAACACTCCTAAATCTCGCTAGGTCTTCACATCTTTATCGTGTTTAGGCTGTCGTCATCCGTTGCGTCATTTTTATTACCAATCTGCGATATCTTCGCAGTGCGTCGTTCATGGATTTCACAAGGGTATTGGTGTTGCGATATTCTGATCCTACATAGGTAGGCTTTATCAAAGGATTATGAGGGGTTCTGATAGAAACAATATGTGAAAAAGTCACAATATGTTGAATCGGTTTTGGTTTAGCATAAAAGCATATGTGTTTCAACGGTTTTCAACTTTTGCTTGCAATTGTTAAAACCGGTTTTCAACCTTTCTCTGGTAAAGGTTGAGGTGTGTTGTTATTCTTTTGTTCACGCATAAGGATGACAACGTGGTGATATTTCGATATCAATTCTCCCTAGACGAAGATGCAATCATATTGGAGAAGTGGATGTGAAATTTGAGGTAACAATCTTGTTAGTTAATTGTTTTCCTGTTTAAGAAAATCCTGAGTTTATATTATATATATTTGTTGCTTTTGCTTAACAAAATTTCGGTTCAATTGATATTTATTCCATGATGTGTGTGTGGATGTGTGTTTCAATTGGTTCCGGTTAAGAAAAACTATTGTTATCTTGCTTTATTGTGTGGTATCAATTGTTTAGGCTTAAAAACTTTCGTTATAATTTATATGTGTGTGTGATTCAATTGGTTCCGGTTAAGAAAAACTATTGTTATCTTGCTTTTGTATGGTATCAATCGTTTAGGCCTACAAAATTACGGTGCAATTGCGGTGCTTATAATGTCTATGTTGTTTCAATTGCTTCCGGTTGAGGTGAATAATTATGCAAGTTGATTTATTTTGGTTTGTATGAATTATTTATGGATTAACGAAATAATATGTGTATGGGATGAGTTGTTTAGTCCAATTGGATTCCGGATAAGAAACTAAGTTAATTCTGATCTTAGTTAGACTTATCGAAGTAAGGTTTCGGTTATTCAAGTCTAATCGAATGCCTAAACAAGAAATGCTAGTTAACTAACCTAGTACTTGTCTTGTTTAAAATTGAAAGGTCTAAGTTTATGGATAATTAGAACCTGATGAGAAAAATAAAGTTTATCTTTATTTTGGTCTTATCGAATTAAGCGGTTGTTTTTGAACAATCGGTTTAGCAAAGGGACTAATATGCTTAGTTGTTTTTGGTTTACTAAACTAAATTGGAAAAATTATTTCGGACAATTGTTTCCTTGGTAACATATCAAAATAAGACTACTTGTAGTTTCGGTTTTGATATTGGTTATCAGAACATGATGTGTCGAACCCTCGTGCCTAACTGTACAGGTTTGCAAGTCTATTCAGAGATTTGTAAGATTCTTTTCGTGTTGTCCTTTATTTTTTTCGTTTCTTTGTCATTCTTGTGACAAAAAGGGGGAGAAATATATGGAGTAAACAAGTGATGGTGGCATTAATATTTATATTGATTGGCATCGCTAGGGAAAAGAACATTGGTACTTGAATGTTTTTATCTAACGAAAGAGTGAAAGCACAGACTAAGGGGGAGTAACATGTCATATGTTTGGTATAACAAAGATGTGCAGATTGAATATCTACCTATCTTCCTTAGGGGGAGTAATAACTTTATTATTATAATGTCAACAACGACATTTTCAAGGAATTAATGTAAGTAGTTTCACTGTGCTGTTGAATCGGGAATCAAGCGGATTGTAATGAATTATTGTAATTTGTTTATTCATATGATGTAAGAGTTTTTTCACTAAAATTGACAAAGGGGGAGATTGTTAGAGCATGGCTCGGTTGAACCCACCAAGCGTCGGTATGTCAAGTTTGGTTGTCATATTTTAGTTAATTAAAACTCATGTTAAGAGTCGCTTGATTATGTACTAGAGTTAAACTTCGTATAGGTTAGGTTGAAAGTATTAGGATATGAGACATTACAAGTATTTCGAAGACTTGAAGACGTGAAGAAGCAAGGAGCTACAACGACAACAATCATCCTTCCACTTGAGTATAGTGATATTTGACTTGAACTGTTTCATTCCCTAACGTATCTTTCAAGTCGTGCATATTGAAAACATAACTGCGAAGCATATTTGAATTTTAGATAGACATAGTATTAAGGAATACAATACGAGGTTTATTGCTTAACCATTAAACTTTGTAGATAAGACATCGCCATAATCATTTGAATGCTATTGTGATTATGTATGGGTATGAGGTGAGGATTTCATCCTAGGGAACAATGTTTACATGTGTTCTAAGGAAGTAAGTTCATAAACTTGTTTGTGAACCGAAAAGGAAATTGCCAGGTGTTATTGGTTTTGTTATTCATTGCATATCTTATGAACATACAATATGTGTGATAGAGTATAACCGCTCACAACTTGTTGTGTTCTTGGTAGAAGTGTTCACAAAGGCCTGACTTATGTATTGGTATAACTTTTATTAGTAAAACTGATCTTAAGTAATCACCTGTGGTATGATCGGATTTTGTATGTCTGACCTTGTAAGGGAAAGGGAACCGATCCTTGTAAGGGAAAGGGAACCGAGCCTTGTAAGGGAAAGGGAATCGATCCTAGTAAGGGGTGAAGTACATCAAATGGAACCGATCCTTGTATGGGGTGAATCAAGGTTTATAGCAGAAAGGGGAACCGATCCTATGGACATGTGCAACACATATAAGTTAGATACCATATATATATGAGGAACCGATCCTAGTACCTAGTCAACCAAACTTTTTGGATGCTAGTGTGACTATGCACAGTACTCACATGGAGGTAGAACCGAAACTTGTTTTGGTAGAACCGTAAACCCATGATTGTGATTGAATGTTGGTTTGATCAATCACATAGTTCTTGAAAGTCAGATGAACCAATTCTAAACTTGTTTGGAAGTGTGGCAAATCGGTTTCAAGGTTGTAAGTGTGAAAGAGAACTTACAAAGTTAAGATGTCGACAAACTTTGAACACGTGCTGTGAATGTTTATTTCTATAATTGTTCAAAGATATTATGATATCAAGATATAATTGTAAGAGCGAAGTTTATAAAGATGAGAGTTCGAGAAGTTTATGATATCAAGACATACAAGTTGTGAAAAATCAAGCGGTAAAGTACTTATACCATGGCCTTTGTATTTTATTTTATTTTCTCTTGTTTCAAAAAAAAAAAAAAAAAAAAAAAAAAAAAAAACGAAAATTTTAAAAAAAAAATTTAAAAATTTAAAAAAAAAAGACAAGAGAAATTTTTTAGGTTTGTTAATAGTTTTTATTATTTTGTTTTGTTTTTATTTTGTATTTGTTTTATTTCTTATTTCAATAAAAAAAAAAAAAAAAAAAATAAGAAAAAAAATATATAGAAAAATGAAAAAAAAAAAAAAAAGAGAAAAAAAAAGACAAGAAAAAATTCATTGTATCATATTTTGGTTTTGGGTTTGTATAGTTTGTTTTTAGTTTTGTATTCTTTCAATAAAGCCAATGGAAAGAAGGAATATCCATAATGAAGTTTCAAGCAACAAGGAATTAGAGGAAAGAATCGTATTGTCGAGATTCTACGAAGTTCAAGAGTTATCATCAAGAGTTGAAGACCGAAGACGAAGATGAAGACACCGATTGAAGACCGAAGACGTTTCTATGGATGCTGTGAGAGTGGTGCTAGCTGCACATCGAACAGATAACGAGGTAATTAAGCATATTCCCACCTTCGTTAAGTGGTTGATTTCCTTTCGAAGAGATCGTCAGAAAAATGGGTTTTCAAAAATTATAAAAGATGTGGGTTTTTAAAACAATTCGGAGAGTTTCTACCTTCCTACCATTCAACGTGTCGCAGGATTCTCTCTTCATTCCTACCTGGACACATGTGTGACCCATAACAAGCTGTTTATTATTGAGAGCAACTTCATAAAACCCTTTCTTGTGAGGCAGAGTCGAGACTTTCGATCACTCCGAACCCGAATTTTTGTCGAGAAGGGATGGTTATTTCTCTCTCAACTTTTAAGAATGAGATTGTGTTCATTTATGTGTCTAACTTCTTATGACTAGTGTGCAGAATCTCTATGTCTTCTTAGCGCGTTGGATGCTATCATTACGGAGAACTAGTAAGTTGGAAATATAGGTTTTGTGGGTATATCTCTAGTAAACCCTCACGAGACTATAACTCGTCCACTAGGGACACCTAGGGGTTCAAAGGCTTGTTATTTATGCTAAAAGTGACCGTAGCCTCGACGACATGGAGTTGTATGTATCCTTTAGAATAAGTTTTGTTTTGTTTGATTTGCTCGAGGACTAGCAAAGTCTAAGTGTGGGGGAATTTGATAGGGTGTAGAATACACCCTATTTATTATCTATTGGTTATGCTTTCTTTGCTATTTTTCTAGTAAATTATGTATTTATGATTGCTTTTGAGTTTATCATGTGCAATGGAGTCATTCAGAGCGAAAGAAGAAGAAAGCGTCCATTTTAAGTGTAAAGGGCAAAAAGGTCAATTCACATGAGAGTGACACTTGAAGCGGTCCAGATTGCGCAACGAGGTCAAGAATGAACCGTCAGTTCCTTAGAACTAACAGTCGAGTTGAGCAAAGAATTAGGATGTCGGTTCGCCGAAACCGACAAGGCGTATTTGAGCTGGTTGGCCCTTATCCATTTTACATGGGGTGGCTATATCCACTTCATTTCCTAGACGACCTAAGAATCAGAGAAATCATTTTCTCTTATCTCTTATCCCACCTTCTTTGTCTGAAGAAAGCATGGCGGCAGAGATGTTAAGAAATTCAGGGAGACAGTGAGAAGAATTAGGGCTTGTTGTGATTTGAATTCACAGAAATAAAGGGGATCTGAGATTGCAGTTGTTGTTGTGATTGATCTCATAAAGCTCAGAGAAAGGGAGGCACTGTTAATGGTGAGATCAAGAGAGAAGATGAGTTTTGAACAGACTGAAGATGATGCTGCTGAATCTTGAAGGGCGGTGATGAATCGATCCAGAAGAAGGGTGATTATATTCAATGGTTTTGGTTCAATTCTGAATATGTGTTGAAATTGAGAAGGAATTTGTTGGAGTTGAAGAACTGAAGTTGAAACCGTTGGAATCGATGGGTTGTACAAGAAATTGGGTTCCTGTTTATTTCGATCTTAGAAAGCTTTGATGAGAAATTGAGAAGGAATAGAGTCTGAGACGAATTGGGGTTTCTGCTTGTGAACTGCTGATGTAATTGAAGACCCGATGTTGAGCAATTGGAGTTACAAGATGGCTGCAGCTGGGAAAGTGAGTTGCAACTGGAGTTGAACTGCAGGTCAGTGTGAACAAGGCTTGGAAATGGCTTGTGATTCAGGAGAGAATGTTGTATTGCTGCTGCTGGAGGAGTTGGCTCAGGAAAGAATGAGGCATTACAGGTTATTGAGCTTGAGTTGCAGGTTGCTGTGTTGCTGCCAGGTTTGGATCGATGAGAGATTGCAGCTTAAGTTTGTGAAGATTGTAACAGAGTTGCAGTATTAAAGTTGCAGGAGCATGACCAGCTGCAGCTGCAACAATGGCTGGTAAATTGGCAGGGAAGGATTTGTTGTGCTGTTATACAAGGAGTGGATGTGCTTGAAGGGATTGACTGGGGCTGAGTGTTGAATTAATTCTTTGATATGGGTACCTTGTCAAGGAGGTGTTAGAAGGAACTCATGCAGCACAATCATTGTGCATCACAACTCCTTGTCCAGTCATCTTGGCTGTTCCATCTGCAGTTCAACACAAAAGTCATTTCATTTCATTAGGCTATATCAACTCATCAATACCAGCTCAGGCCATTTCACACCAAGTGCAAAGCCAGTGCATCAAAGCCAAACCACCAAAGATCGCATCCAACCGCATCCGCAATATAGCAACACATTTCCCTCAGTAACCATTATCCATTCCCCGGATATCGCACATTTCATTCTCGCATCTTCAATCATTGTAATAACAACTTCAATTCAGGTGCAACTAAAACTCCACACAACTCTCATATCAACTGGGGCTAATACAAGCCAACCACACGACAGCATCAGTGCCTTCGATTACTCTACCAGACCATTCAATCATTTAAGCTCAACCTCATCATTCCTGCATCTGAACTTCATCTGGCAACAACATCACACACAACACAAACACCATTCTGTAGCTTCTTTGTGTACCAACATCAATTCATCTCCAATTGCTCATCCCTGTAATGAGCTTAAACAAACACCATCAATACCATCTCATCCTCAGCTCAAATTCCAGTATCACCAATTCCATCTGTAACATCACTTGTAGCTTACTGCAATGCTAGCCCAGTCTGCTCACTTGTCGTAAAACACCTAATATTATATCTAGTATTTATGCTTTCTTTGCTATTTTCCTTGGGAATTGCATCTCTTTTGAGTGTTTTTGAGTTATTAGGTACTCTGGAGTCACACGGAGGAAAAGAAGAAGAAATCACTCTATTTGAGCAAGAAGGGAGAAAGCCTCATTTTGTATGCATGTGCTATCGAGAGCACAATGGAGGATGAGGGGCTTTCATGCTGTGGTGGCTCTTTTATTCACTCCTGTGGGGTGCCCCGAGTAATTCCTAATTACTACACAAGACCTGAATTTCAGAGAAAATCATTTCTCATCATTGTTTCTTCTCCTCTCTTCATCACTGCCTTCAAAGAGCTGCGGCTCCATTAATTTTCATGGAGGAAATTGAGAGTTAAAATGAAGAATAAGAAGATGTAGGTGGTGATAATAAACCCAGGGAAGAAAGAAAAGGGGATCTGTGATGATAAGGAGCGGATTGAGTGTTTCTGAGCTCGAGTTCAACAACCCAGAGATGGAAATAAGGGTTTTAGATGGATCGATGAAGATTAAATGGGGGTTTTCTGCTGGGAAATCGAGAGAAGGAAAGAGCTAGCTGCTGTTGAGATTAGAGAGATGGTTGAATTTCAGGGGAACGAATTTGTGAAAACTACTTAGGGTTTGCTGGAAATAAGAAAAGGGGATCTGGTGCAGAGACGAAGATGAATTGAGGTTAGGGTTTAGGCGATTAAACATGGAAGGGTGGGTATTCATCAGATTGGGTCTTGGTTTGAGCTTTGCTGCCGACTGATGGTGGTGATTTTGTTGTTTGGAAGGATGAAGAATTGGTGGAGAAAAGGGTTGTTCTCTGATTCATACAAGTGTTGCTTCTGTGGTTGTTTGTGGCAGTATATGGCAATGACTGAGATAAGTTAAAGTCCTGGAAGAAATGGAGTTTGGGTTATGAATGAATGTAAATTATTTGCAGTGGAAGCAGGCAGTGTTACTAAGGGATATGAAACAACATAAATTGGATGAGTTGGAGCTGTTGGTGTTATTTCTGAGCTGCAGCGAGTAAAGCTCAAATTGAGGAGTTGCAGGTGGAGATAAAACTGAGCCTGCCATGGAATTGAAGCAATGGGAAGCTGGTATGAAGCGGTAAGCTGAAACGGGTTAGGTCTGATGGTCTGGTGATGCTGGTAATGAAGGGATAGCGGTGGTAGTCCTGATAGACATGAATCTGGTTGGCCCCAGATGGAAGCAAGCAATGGCTGTGTGAGATATGAGGGGCTGAGACGGTGATGGTGATGGTACTGAGGTGGAGTTGCAGTTGTGAAGAGCAGGATGAAGTGTGACTTATGGGGTCTGTTAATGGCTTGAGCTGTTGGTGTTTGAATTGGTCATTACAACTGAAATGGAGCAAGGAATGGCGCTGATGGGTTTCTGAAGTTGTGTATGTTTTTAGTATTGTTGAATCTGTGCAGTGTTGCTGCCAGAGCAGGTGCTTGAGATATGCCAGCTGAATTGGAGTCTGAACTGGTTTTGTTTGTTGTTGTGCTGCTGCCAAGATGGCTGAGATGGCTGGAATGAATTGCCAGGAGTAGGGTGCATGTGCTGCAGCTGTGGTACTGCCATTGTCACAAGGGCTGTATTGATGTAGGTTGAAGTGACAGAATTACTTGTTGCTGCTGAGAAACCAGTGCAAGCAAGAACATATGGAGCTGTGGTTTTGATTGCAGGTTAACAAGTTACAACGAGGTGTATATTGCAGTTAGCCAGCTATGTGCAGATGGTGGAAATGGAATTGGATAGAAGAATGAAGAAAGAAAGGGTAATGCAAGCTGACTGGAGCTACAGCTGGTGGTTTGTTGCCTGATATGAGATAGGAAGTGAACAAGCTGATGGTGCTGTTGTGCATTGGCTGTGAGAATTTAGCTGCTTGCAGCTGAGTTAAGCATTGGCAGGAGCAGACTTGACTGGCATTGCAGTAAGCTACAAGTGATGTTACAGATGAAATTGGTGATACTGGAATTTGAGCTGAGGATGAGATGGTATTGATGGTGTTTGTTTAAGATCATTACATGGATGAGCAATTGGAGATGAATTGATGTTGGTACACAAAGAAGCTACAGAATGGTGTTTGTGATGTGTGTGATGTTGTTGCCAGATGAAGTTCAGATGCAGGAATGATGAGGTTGAGCTTAAATGATTGAATGGTCTGGTAGAGTAATCGAAGGCACTGGTGCTGTCGTGTGGTTGGCTTGTATTAGCCCCAGTTGATATGAGAGTTGTGTGGAGTTTTAGTTGCACCTGAATTGAAGTTGTTGTTACAGCTGATTGAAGATGCAGAATGAAATGTGCAGTATCTAGGGAATGGAGAATGGTTACAGGGAAACTGTGGTGCTATATTGCAGCTGCAGTTGGATGCGATACTGGTGGTTTGGCTTTGATGCAGCTGCTGGTACTGGTGTGAAATGGCCTGAGCTGGTATTGATGAGTTGATATAGCTTAATGCCAGGAATTGGTGGTGTTTATGAAGTACAGTTGCAGGTTGGAGTTGGGACTGTGTTGCAGAGATGGGTTCATATTGGTGGTGATTCTGGAATGGGAATGGATATTTGATGTTGTTTCTGCCATGGAAATGAAATGACTTTTGTGTTGAACTGCAGATGGAACAACCAAGATGACTAGCCAAGGAGTTGTGATGCACAATGATTGTGCTGCATGAGTTCAGGCCGTGCAATGGGTTGTCAGTTCATTCAGCTCTGACTCAGGTCTGACTAGCCAGCTGACTCGCATCTGAGACATGATCTGACCTGGTTTAACTCAGCTGACTCGGTATAACTCAGTGACTTGACTGAGTTGACCAGACCGAGTTGACTCGTTGACCGGTGACCGGACGGACTTTTCCGGTCACCTGGGTCGTTTTCCGGTCACTTCTTCGGCCGATTTCCGGCCATAATACCAGTTTTCCGGCGACTGATTTTTTAACATATTTTCTACATGGGTTTCTCTCTCTTATGGGCTTGGTGGATTTACATCTAATGGACTTTGAAGACTAGACCTAATTTTGGAACAAGAGGAGCTATAAAAGAGAAATCCTACAACTTTTGGAGAGACGTTTTATTCTTGGAGAAAGGGAAGAGCTGCTTTTGTTTACGCAACTAGGGTTTGCTTTTGTTCATCTTTTTCTTTTATTCAACTCATATTTTTGTGATGAACTCCATAGCTATGAGTAGCTAAATTTAATATTATTGGTTAAGGATGTAGTCCTATTTCTAAAACTTGTGCTTGAGTTATGTATTAGTTTTCTCTCTTGATTATCGTTCAATTCTCTATTGTTTTAATATCACATGATTGATGTATTGTGATAGGATTATGATGTTTGATTAGTTAAGTGGCCAATTAATTGAACTTGCATCATAGTCCATAGCCATTTTAGGGTTTTTCATCGAGCGATAACCCTGAATACAAGTAGCATGATATGTTTACGGTTTATAGTGATACACTCTCGTAATCATATGTAGAGTTTGACCATTGTCCGAATTGTTATGCGCAATGTATGACAATTGCATTGATTAGCTTTTTTCTGAAAATTAATGCTCCTAGGAATTGAACTTGATTAGCGCAAGGCGTTAGGTTATTCTTTAGGTAGAATTCACATACGCAGCTCTAATGTGTGTGTTGATGAACTTAGGAAATTAATAGATTATCTTGCTCTCTTGATTCTCTAGGCTTTTGATAATATAAGAGATTAAATCGTAATTCTAATCATATATGCAAGCACATGTCTAAGATTGAAGATGAATTCCTTGACCAATATCTTTCTCTATTGATTACTTTCTACAATTTACTTTGCTTTTAATTTGCTTTTATTGCTTACATAAAATTCAGAAATCCCCCAATTGGTTACTTTAAGAAATTGAAAACGTAATAACTACAATAGCCTCTCTGTGGAAACGAACTCTTTCTTATCATATAATTTAGGAAAGTGAAATTATTTTTGACGCATACGACAACGATCAAATTTTGGCGCCGTTGCCGGGGAGGCATACGGCTAGTTATTAAGTTTTTAGTTTCTTATTTCTGTTTTTGCTTTTGTCTTTGCTTCTTGTTTTCTTGTCTTGTTTCTCACTTGTTTGTGAGAATTGTTTTCAGGTACCTAATCCCTGGCTTCTAAAGATTGGAATTATCCACGGTGCGGGATAGCTACTCGAAGAGGCACAATACTCCAACCAAGTAAAGATAAAACGGAAGAACAAGAGTTGGAAACGGAAGAAGAGACTTTCCAACAAGAAGAAGCAGTTTTAGAACAAGAGGTTCCGGGTGAACAAGGACTACCTTTTGAAGAAAAAGAAGAAGCAATGGGTGATGCAAATCGTTCACTCAAGGAGTTAGCTTCTCAAAGGCTTGATACACAACAGGGGTGTATTCAAACGAACTCTACTTTTGAGATAAAGCCGGGGTTGCTTAGAGAATTACCAAAATTCCATGGCATGGTAAATGAAGACCCAAACAAACATCTTATGGACTTCCACACCATTGTCACGGCCATGCTTCCAGCGGATGGTGCAATGTTGAAAGTTTTCCGTTTCTCTTTAATGGATAGTGCTAAGGATTGGTTGTACTATTTACCTCCCGGAAGTGTCACAACATGGAATGGGTTGAAGAAACCCTTTTTAGAGAGATATTTTCCTGCATCAAAGGCTACTCAAATTCGAAAGGAGATTTGTGGGATGAAGCAAAACGTGGGAGAATCCTTATATGAATGTTGGGAACAATACAAGAGATTGGTGGCAAGCTGCCCTTACCACCAATTCAGTGACGCTATGATCATCCAATACTTCTATGAAGGACTCCAATCAAGTGATAGGAATCTTATTGACGCTGCGGGTGGTGGTGCACTAGTTAGCAAGACGGTGGCACAAGCTAGAGAGTTAATTGAAAACATGGCAGCGAACTCCCAACAGTTTTTGAGTCGTGGTTCGGATGTGCTTCTAAGAAGAGTGAATGAAGTGAGCGAGGTGGAGGAACTTCGTCAACAAATGGGTAACATGTAAGCAATGATGCAACAAGTTGCAGCCGCGGTTATACCAAGTTCTCCTCGATGTTATGAAGATGAGCAAGCTAATGCGATCTTTCCAAATCAACAAAGACGGTATGATCCTTACTCCAACACTTACAATCCAGGATGGAGAGATCACCCCAATTTTAGCTATGCCAACAAGCAAGGTGCAATTCAACAACCTACTTTCAACTCTTCAAGTGGTTTTCAACCTCAACAACAACAATTCCAGCCGAGACAACAATTTCAGCAACCACAAGCACAACAATCAATGCAAAATCAAGGTTCCGATATTGACTCAAAGCTTCAAACAATGATGCAAGGCATTTCTACCATGTTCAAAGAGAGTCAACAGGAAACTAAGAGTGCTATCAAGGAGTTGCAAACACAAATGGGCTCCATGGCTATTGAGTTGAACCAATTGAAGGCACAAAATAGTGGGAAACTCCCTTCTCAACCTATTAACCCAAAAGAGGGTGTCAATGCTATTACATTGAGAAGTGGTACACAACTTGTGCAACCCGAAGTTACTGATTCGGGCAAGGTGGAAATACCAAAGGAACCTGTTTTGGAGGAGAAGAATGAGGATTCTCCCCAAACTTCTGAGGTACCTATTCCTAACTCTAAAACTCCGGTTTCTACTTATGTTCCTCCTTTACCTTTTCCTCGCAGATTTGCAAGTTCTAAGAAGGCGGAACTAGAAAAGGAGATTTTAGACGTTCTAAAGAAGATCCATGTGAATATACCACTCATTGATGCTATTAAGCAAGTTCCAAAGTATGCAAAGGTGTTGAAGGACTTGTGTACCAATAAGCAAAGGCTCAAAGGTAATGAAGTGCTTAGTGTGGGGGAGAATGCTTCGGAAATCTTACAACACAAACTCCCACTTAAGTGCAAGGATCCCGGTAGTTTTGACATTCCCATCACAATTGGTAACACCACATTTAACAAAGCTATGTTGGATTTAGGTGCATCCGTTAATGTTATGCCTGCGTCAATATATGATTCACTTGATCTTGGTCCTCTTAAAAAGGCTGAAATTGTATTGCAATTAGCCGATCGCTTTAATGTCTACCCAATGGGTATTGTTGAGAATGTTCATGTGCAGGTTAATCAACTTGTATTTCCAGCTGACTTTTGTGTGTTAGAGATGGATGAATGTTCACCGGACTCATCTCTTCCATTGCTACTTGGGCGTCCATTCATGAAAACGGCGAAAACCATAATTGATGTGGATAAGGGAACGTTAACCATGGAGTTTGATGGAGAAACAATACGTTTCAACATTTTCGAGACGATGAGATATCCTAGCGATGTCCACTCTTGTTTATCCATTGATGTTATGGATACATTAGCACAACAAATGTTTGAATTAAACGGTGATGATGCTTTGGAAACCGTGTTAACTACATCCATGGATAATGGTGTAGAGTGTGGTAATGAAGTCAAGGAAGCCCTTGGTGATCTTAATTCACTACAAGGATGCCCGAAAACTCATAATATCTCTTTTATTTCTTTACCATGCAGTGATGAAAAGCTTGTACCTTCAATTGTTAAATCTCCAAAGTTAGAATTGAAACCTCTTCCCGATCACCTAAAGTACTTGTACTTGGGTGATAATGAAGAGTTACCTGTGATTGTTTCTAATGAGCTTAATGATTTACAGGAGCAAAAACTTCTAAGGGTGCTAAGGAAGTACAAGACGGCCATAGGATGGACAATTGCCGATATCAAGGGTATAAGCCCTGCCGTTTGTATGCAAAAAATTCGTTTGGAGGAAGATGCAAAGCCTACAAAGGAAGCACAACGTCATTTGAATCCTCCTATGATGGAAGTTGTGAAAAAGGAAATACTCAAGCTTTTGGAAGTGGGTGTTATCTACCCCATATCCGATAGCAAGTGGGTGAGCCCGGTAGAAGTAGTACCAAAGAAATCAGGTGTGACAGTGGTGGAGAATGATAAGAATGAACTTGTCCCAACTCGTGTGCAAACCGGTTGGAGGGTTTGTATTGATTATAGAAAATTGAATGCCACCACTAGAAAAGATCATTTTCCATTGCCTTTTATTGATCAAATGCTTGAACGTTTAGCTGGACACTCTTATTATTGCTTTCTTGATGGCTATTCAGGTTATAATCAGATTGTGATAGCGCCGGAGGATCAAGATAAAACTACTTTCACTTGTCCTTTCGGTACTTTTGCTTATAGAAGGACGCCTTTTGGATTATGCAATGCTCCAGCTACCTTTCAAAGGTGTATGGTAAGTATCTTTTCGGAATATGTTGAAAACATAATTGAAGTGTTCATGGATGACTTTAGTGTCTTTGGTGATTCATTTGACCTTTGCTTGAACAATTTATCTCTAATCCTTGAACGATGTGTTGAAACAAATCTTGTGCTGAATTGGGAGAAGTGCCATTTCATGGTAACTCATGGCATAGTTTTAGGCCATATAATATCTTCTAAAGGCTTGGAAGTTGATAAATCTAAGATAGACCTTATTCGTGCTCTAACCCCTCCCACTACGGTGAGGGAGATACGTTCTTTTCTTGGTCATGCAGGTTTCTATCGTATATTAATCAAGGATTTTTCCAAGATAGCATCACCACTTTGTAACTTATTACAAAGAGATGTGGTTTTTAACTTTGATGAAAAGTGTGTGGCGGCATTCAATCGTTTGAAAGAACTTTTGATTTCAGCCCCTATCATTAAACCACCGGATTGGAGCAAGCCCTTTGAGCTTATGTGTGATGCTAGTGATTATGCGGTTGGTGCGGTGCTTGGGCAACGTGTGGGGAGGATACCTCATGCCATTTATTATGCTTCTAGAACGTTAAATGAGGCCCAACAAAACTACACAACCACTGAAAAAGAGTTATTAGCTATTGTTTTTGCTTTGGAAAAGTTTCGCTCTTATCTAATTGGTACAAAAGTTGTTGTTTTCTCTGATCATGCAGCGCTTAAGTAATTGCTTACAAAGAAAGAGGCGAAACCGAGGCTCATACGATGGATATTACTCTTGCAAGAGTTTGATATTGAGATAAAAGACAAGAAAGGAATTGAGAACACCGTTGCGGACCACTTGAGCCGACTTGCTGTGGACAAGGAAACTATCCCGTTGCGTGAAAGTTTCCCGGATGAGCAACTATTCTCAATTGCCTTTGGAGAACCATGGTACGCTGATATTGTTAATTACTTAGTGTCTAAACAAATCCCAATGAACTTGTCTCGTGCTGAGAGGGACAAACTTAAGAAGTTGGGGAACCAATACATATGGGATGATCCATACTTGTGGAAACATGGTAGTGACCAAGTAATACGAAGGTGCGTTCCCGAATCTGAATTTAATTCTATCTTGTCTTTTTGTCACTCTTATGCTTGTGGAGGACATTTTGGGAGTAACAGAACCGCTCACAAGGTACTAGAAAGTGGTTTTTATTGGCCAACTTTGTTTAAGGATGCACATATATTTTGTACAACTTGTGATAGGTGCCAAAGAACCGGCAATCGAGGTGCCCGAAATCAAATGCCACAAACTTTTATTCAATTTATTGAAGTTTTTGATGTATGGGGTATTGATTTTATGGGGCCTTTTGTCAACTCCTATGGGAATTTTTATATCTTACTTGTTGTGGATTATGTCTCGAAATGGGTGGAAGCTAAGGCCACCCCAACTAATGATTCTAAAGTTGTTTCAGATTTCGTGCAAGCTAATATATTTGCAAGGTTTAGCATTCCAAGGGCTATAATTAGCGATGGAGGTTCACATTTCAAAAACAGGTTCTTGCAAAGCTTGTTAAAAAAGTACAATGTGTCGCACAAGATTGCAACACCTTATCATCCCCAAACAAATGGACAAGCCGAGGTGTCTAATCGGGAGGTGAAATCCATTCTAGAAAAGACGGTGAACCCAACAAGGAAGGATTGGAGCATGCGACTTAATGATGCTTTGTGGGCATATATAACCGCATATAAAACACCTATTGGGATGTCTCCCTTTAGGCTTGTTTATGGTAAACCTTGTCATTTACCCGTGGAAATTGAGCATAAGGCGTTTTGGGCTATTAAGCAATGCAATATGGAGTTGGATGGTGCTGGAAGGCAAAGGAAGTTACAACTTCAAGAGTTAGAGGAGATTCGCAATGATGCATTTGAAAGCTCACAGATTTACAAGGAAAAGACGAAGGATTTTCATGATAATATGATTACAAAGAAACAATTTTGCATTGGGCAGAAAGTGCTTTTGTTTAATTCTCGCTTGCAATTATTTCCGGGTAAATTAAGGTCACGTTGGATTGGACCTTTTATTGTTACTAATGTGTTTTCTCATGGTGCAGTGGAAATTCGTAGTTTAGCTACAGGAAATGAACTTAAAGTTAATGGGCACCGGTTGAAACCATATTATGAGAATTTCACTTCCGAAGTGGTGGAAGGAGTTAACTTTGTGGATGTGCTCCCTCTGGAGGAGTCATAGAAAGCAAGGAGATAGTCGGGCTGACGACTTTAAACCAAGCGCTAATTGGGAGGCAACCCATCGGATGAGTATTTCTTGTCTTGTTTTTAGTTTTTTCTTGTCTTGTTTTTTCTGATTTTTTGTTAGAATTTCCCACCTTGACTTACTTTGGACGATTCAATTTACATTGAGGACAATGTAAAGTTTAAGTGTGGGGGAGTGGTTAAGCTTTTGCGTTGTAAATTTTTGAAAAATTTCAACTTTTGTGTAAATTAGTGAATAAGAAAACTCCAACTTGTAGTTAGTTTAGAGTCACATAGTATACATGTCGCTAAGATTACATCGAGATTCTCATAAGAGTGACTGAAATTAGAGATGACAGAGAACATGATCGGGTTTCTTAATTGTATGAGAGTTAAAGTTGGATTTAACCATGCCAGTGGAAAATAAGGTGCAGACTGAATTCGGTATTAGAGTAGTGATCCCCTATAGTGGAGACTACCCATGTTACATAATGTGAGTCACCGACCTTCAATTCTTTGTACCTGTCTATAATTTTTGCTTTTAGAGTGTGTGTCACCGTACGTAAATTCCGGGCAGAATGGTGAGCTGTCCAACCTCCCACCATAGAAGCACTATTTTGATCTCTTGAGTGCTATTTTTATCAACCGTGATGGTGACATCGAATTGCTAACTTACATACCACTTGTAATCTTGTTCGCAGTTAGCACCATCCATCTTATCTCTCTCTACACCAACAGGTCCATAGAAACACTATCATCATCAACAAGAGGAGCATCACAAATTCGAAGGAAGTTAAAGACGTTCAAGGTTTACAAGCAACAGTACAGAAATGAGCAGATTTCAGGTTCAAGTAAAGCAACAAGACAAGGAGCAGAATTTTTATAAGTTGAAGACTATTGTACAAGAGCGAAGTTTATAAAGATGAGAGTTCGAGAAGTTTATGATATCAAGACATACAAGTTGTGAAGAATCAAGCGGTAAAGTACTTATACCATGGCCTTTGTATTTTATTTTATTTGTATTTTATTTTCTCTTGTTTCAAGAAAAAAAAAAAAAAAAAAAAAAAAAAAAAAAAAAATTAAAAAAAAAAGACAAGAGAAAATTTTTAGGTTTGTTAATAGTTTTTATTATTTTATTTTGTTTTTATTTTGTATTTGTTTTATTTCTTATTTCTATAAAAAAAAAATGAAAAAAAAATATATACAAAAATGAAAAAAAAAAAAAAAAAAAAAGACAAGAAAAATTCATTGTATCATATTTTGGTTTTGGGTTTGTATAGTTTGTTTTTAGTTTTGTATTCTTTCAATAAAGCCAATGGAAAGAAGGAATATCCATAATGAAGTTTCAAGCAACAAGGAATTAGAGGAAAGAATCGTATTGTCGAGATTCTATGAAGTTCAAGAGTTATCATCAAGAGTTGAAGACCGAAGACGAAGATGAAGACACCGATTGAAGACCGAAGACGTTTCTATGGATGCTGTGAGAGTGGTGCTAGCTGCACGTCGAACAGATAACGAGGTAAGTAAGCATATTCCCACCTTCGTTAAGTGGTTGATTTCCTTTCGAAAAGATCGTCAGAAAAATGGGTTTTCAAAAATTATAAAAGATGTGGGTTTTTAAAACAATTCGGAGGGTTTCTACCTTCCTACCATTCAACGTGTCGCAGGATTCTCTCTTCATTCCTACCTGGACACATGTGTGACCCATAAAAAGTTGTTTATTATTGAGAGCAACTTCATAAAACCCTTTCTTGTGAGGCAGAGTCGAGACTTTCGATCACTCCGAACCCGAATTTTTGTCGAGAAGGGATGGTTATTTCTCTCTCAACTTTTAAGAATGAGATTGTGTTCATTTATGTGTCTAACTTCTTATGACTAGTGTGCAGAATCTCTATGTCTTCTTAGCGCGTTGGATGCTATCATTACGGAGAACTAGTAAGTTGGAAATATATGTTTTGTGGGTATATCTCTAGTAAACCCTCACGAGACTATAACTCGTCCACTAGGGACACCTAGGGGTTCAAAGGCTTGTTATTTATGCTAAAAGTGACCGTAGCCTCGACGACATGGAGTTGTATGTATCCTTTAGAATAAGTTTTGTTTTGTTTGATTTGCTCGAGAACTAGCAAAGTCTAAGTGTGGGGGAATTTGATAGGGTGTAGAATACACCCTATTTATTATCTATTGGTTATGCTTTCTTTGCTATTTTTCTAGTAAATTATGTATTTTATGATTGCTTTTGAGTTTATCATGTGCAATGGAGTCATTCAGAGCGAAAGAAGAAGAAAGCGTCCATTTTAAGTGTAAAGGGCAAAAAGGTCAATTCACATGAGAGTGACACTTGAAGCGGTCCAGATTGCGCAACGAGGTCAAGAATGAACCGTCAGTTCCTTAGAACTAACAGTCGAGTTGAGCAAAGAATTAGGATGTCGGTTCGCCGAAATCGACAAGGCGTATTTGAGCTGGTTGGCCCTTATCCATTTTACATGGGGTGGCTATATCCACTTCATTTCCTAGACGACCTAAGAATCAGAGAAATCATTTTCTCTTATCTCTTATCCCACCTTCTTTGTCTGAAGAAAGCATGGCGGCAGAGATGTTAAGAAATTCAGGGAGACAGTGAGAAGAATTAGGGCTTGTTGTGATTTGAATTCACAGAAATAAAGGGGATCTGAGATTGCAGTTGTTGTTGTGATTGATCTCATAAAGCTCAGAAAAAGGGAGGCACTGTTAATGGTGAGATCGAGAGAGAAGATGAGTTTTGAACAGACTGAAGATGATGCTGCTGAATCTTGAAGGGCGGTGATGAATCGATCCAGAAGAAGGGTGATTATATTTAAGGGTTTTGGTTCAATTCTGAATCTGTGTTGCAATTGAGAAGGAATTTGTTGGAGTTGAAGAAATGAAGTTGAAACCGTTGGAATCGATGGGTTGTACAAGAAATTGGGTTCCTGTTTATTTCGATCTTAGAAAGCTTTGATGAGAAATTGAGAAGAAATAGAGTCTGAGACGAATTGGGGTTTCTGCTTGTGAACTGCTGATGTAATTGAAGACCTGATGTTGAGAAATTGGAGCTACAAGATGGCTGCAGCTGGGAAAGTGAGCTGCAACTGGAGTTGAACTGCAGGTCAGTGTGAACAAGGCTTGGAAATGGCTTGTGATTCAGAAGAGAATGTTGTATTGCTGCTGCTGGAGGAGTTGGCTCAGGAAAGAATGAGGCATTACAGGTTATTGAGCTTGAGTTGCAGGTTGCTGTGTTGCTGCCAGGTTTGGATCGATGAGAGATTGCAGCTTAAGTTTGTGGAGATTGTAACAGAGTTGCAGTATTAAAGTTGCAGGAGCATGACCAGCTGCAGCTGCAACAATGGCTGGTAAATTGGCAGGGAAGGATTTGTTGTGCTGTTATTCAAGGAGTGGATGTGCTTGAAGGGATTGACTGGGGCTGAGTGTTGAATTAATTCTTTGCTATGGGTACCTTGTCAAGGAGGTGTTAGAAGGGTTTGAAGCTGATGGTGCTGTTGTGCATTGGCTGTGAGAATTTAGCTGCTTGCAGCTGAGTTAAGCATTGGCAGGAGCAGACTGGACTGGCATTGCAGTAAGCTACAAGTGATGTTACAGATGGAATTGGTGATACTGGAATTTGAGCTGAGGATGAGATGGTATTGATGGTGTTTGTTTAAGCTCATTACAGGGATGAGCAATT
Source organism: Papaver armeniacum (assembly GCA_023531295.1). Classification (NCBI taxonomy): domain Eukaryota; kingdom Viridiplantae; phylum Streptophyta; class Magnoliopsida; order Ranunculales; family Papaveraceae; genus Papaver; species Papaver armeniacum. The sequence goes on from JAJJWW010010335.1 coordinate 87,563, forward strand.
GGAGATGAATTTATGTTGGTACACAAAGAAGCTACGAGAATGGTGTTTGTCTTTGTGTGTGATGTTGTTGCAGGATGAAGTTGGATGCGGGAATGATGAGGTTGAGCTTAAATGATTGAATGGTCTCAGTAGAGAGTAATCGAAGGCACCGGGTGTCTTTGTCGTGTGGTTGGCTTGTATTAGCCTGATTGATATGAGAGCTGTGTGGAGTTTTAGTTGCACCCGAATTGAAGTTGTTGTTCTGGTGATTGAAGATGCGAGAATGAAATGTGCAGTATCCAGGGAATGGAGAATGGTTACAGGGAAACTGTGGTGCTATATTGCAGCTGCAGTTGGATGCGATGCTGGTGGTTTGGCTTTGATGCAGCTGCTGGTACTGGTGTGAAATGGCCTGAGCTGGTATTGATGAGTTGATATAGCTTAATGCCAGGAATTGGTGGTGTTTATGAAGTACAGTTGCAGGTTGGAGTTGGGACTGTGTTGTAGAGACGGGTTCATATTGGTGGTGATTCTGGAATGGGAATGGATATTTGATGTTGTTTATGCCATGGAAATGAAATGACTTCTGTGTTGAACTGCAGATGGAACAACCAAGATGACTGGCCAAGGAGTTGTGATGCACAATGATTGTGCTGCATGAGTTCAGGCCGTGCAATGGGTTGTCAGTTCATTCAGCTCTGACTCAGGTCTGACTAGCCAGCTGACTCGTATCTGAGTCATGATCTGACCTGGTTTAACTCAGTTGACTCGGTATAACTCAGTGACTTGACTGAGTTGACCAGACCGAGTTGACTCGTTGACCGGGCGGACTTTTCCGGTCACCTGAGTCGTTTTCCGGTACTTCTCCGGCCGATTTCCGGCCATAATACCAGTTTTCCGGCGACGTATTTTTGGACATATTTTCTACATGGGTTTCTCTTTCTTATGGGCTTGGTGGATTTACATCTAATGGACTTTGAAGACTAGACCTAATTTTGGAACAAGAGGATAAAAGAGAAATCCTACAACTTTTGGAGAGACGTTTTATTCTAGGAGAAAGGGAAGAGCCGCTTTTGTTTACGCAACTAGTGTTTGCTTTTGTTCATCTTTTTCTTTTATTCAACTCATATTTTTGTGATGAACTCCATAGCTATGAGTAGCTAAATTTAATATTGTTGGTTAAGGATGTAGTCCTATTTCTAAAACTTGTGCTTGAGTTATGTATTAGTTTTCTCTCTTGATTATCGTTCAATTCTCTACTGTTTTAATATCACATGATTGATGTATTGTGATAGGATTATGATGTTTGATTAGTTAAGTGGCCAATTAATTGAACTTGCATCCTAGTACATAGCTATTTTAGGGTTTTTCATCGAGCGATAACCCTAAATACAAGTAGCATGATATGTTTACGGTTTGTAGTGATACACTCTCGTAATCATATGTAGAGTTTGACCATTGTCCGAATTGTTATGCGCAATGTATGACAATTGCATTGATTAGCTTTTTTCTGAAACTTAATGCTCCTAGGAATTGAACTTGATTAGCGCAAGGCGTTAGGTTATTCTTTAGGTAGAATTCACATACGCAGCTCTAATGTGTGTGTTGATGAACTTAGGAAATTAATAGATTATCTTGCTCTCTTGATTCTCTAGGCTTTTGATAATATAAGAGATTAAATCGTAATTCTAATCATATATGCAAGCACATGTCTAAGATTGAAGATGAATTCCTTGACCAATATCTTTCTCTATTGATTACTTTCTACAATTTACTTTGCTTTTAATTTGTTTTTATTGCTTACATAAAATTCAGAAATCCCCCCAATTGGTTACTTTAAGAAATTGAATACGTAATAACTACAATCGCCTCTCTGTGGAAACGAACTCTTTCTTATCATATACTTTAGGAAAGTGAAATTATTTTTAACGCATATGAAAACGATCAGTTGCATTGTCTCGACTCAGTCCATAGACAATCACTTTCGGAGAAAGGACTTATAGGTAGGAAAAGTTTTAGCTTGAGGTATATTTGGGTACCCTCGCCTTTTCAATTGCTTCTACTAGTACATCTATTATTGTATGTGCAGCTGATGCTACCTCTGGCAACACTTTTACTATTGACTCTATTGTTGATACTTCGCCTGACACTATAGCTTCATCTGGTATTTCTGTTTTTTCTACTGCTTCTGAGGTATATATTGTTGATTCAGCACCATATACATCCTCTACTGCTCATGTACCATCTACATCTACAACTATTGTCCATAATGTGCATAACATGATTACTAGGGCCAAAAATGGAGTCTTCAAACCAAAAACATATTCTACCAAGCATGCTCTCACTGCCTCTCTTACTTCTCCTTCTCAGAACTTAGTAGGTTGTAAGTGGGTTTATGGGATGGTACTGTTGAGCGATACAAATCTAGATTAGTAGCCAAGTGTTTTCATCAGCAAGCTAGGTTAGACTATGAGGAAACTTTTAGCCCGGTCGTGAAGCCCACAACATAAGACTTATCCTTTCTCTTGTTGTTCACTTTGATTGGCATATATCTCAACTTGACGTGAGTAACGCATTTTTACATGGGGACTTATCTTAGGAGGTATACATGACTCAACCCCCGGTTTTTGTTGATCCCAATTTTCTAGATCATGTATGTAAACTCCACAAGTCAATTTATGGTCTCAAACAAGCCCCTAGGGATTGGTATGATAAGCTTATGAATGTTTTGGTTTCTTTTGGTTTTACACCATTCAATGCCGATACTTCATTATTTGTTCAAAAGGATGATTCTAAACTGACTATATTACACTTTTTTTTATGTCGATGATAGACTTCTCAGCGATAACTTTGGGTAATATTGTGACTCAACTGTCGTGTATCTACTGCTTATGATGGTAATGAAATACCTAGGACCATTGCATTACTTTCTTGGCCTTGAGGTGAACAAAAATTCAGTTGGTCTTTTTATGTCGCAAACTAAATATTATTAGAGTAATGCTCGGTTGAACCCACAAGTGTTGCTATCTCAAGCTTGTTGTCAATGTTATATGATCAAAACTATATCTTGATTTCCAGTCTACTAAGTCAAGTCTCTGACTAGGTTAGAAATTGGTAGTTGAGTACCAGATATCACCCTTGAAGACTAAAGATCGACGAAGACATTTGGAGAACTTCTGTATCAGGTATGTGAAGACTGAACAATTTTAATTTTCTCACTATCTTACCATTCTATCCTTTTGAGATGATGTCGTATGACTTCTAGTTCATTTGCAAAGAATAAGTTTCGAGTCAAGCTTGTCTTGTTAAAAATCTCGAAATATGTTTCTAAGCAAAGATGTTCAACGATGCGTAAAAATATTAGTTCTAAACAATTTATTGTGTGAATTAATTTGTGGATCAATTGAAAATTGCCTATGCATTACGCGAGAATGTTTCAAACATCTAAGAGAAAAATATTGAACTATCTGATATTTCTGCTCAGGGTAGGTTGGCGAACCAGTTCGCAAACCATAGATATATGAGTTTTAGAAATACAAGAGGGTCGGCGAACCAGTTCTCAAACCGTAAGTTTAGATATGGACAGTTCACGAACCGTAGTGAAATGAATTTTGAAAGTTGGTATTATATGCTAGCATTTGACGAACCCGGTTCACGAACCGTGGTCAACTAAGTTCGTTAGTCTTGTAGGGTTGGCGACCCAGTTCACAAACCGTTGCACCCTGACTTGTGAACAAGCTAATAGTTCATGAACCATTGTACCAACCGTTTCTGTTTAATATTTTAGTTGATGTTCAAAGACTTACTTTTTAAATATGTTTAGCATTGCTAGAACTCTCTCAAGCACTTCTAAGACTTCACTGATCACTCAAACACTTGTGTGTGTGAATCATGATTAGATTCTTAGGTGTTTAAATTAACATCAAATTGATTTAGTTCTTTAGCATATTTGCCACACCGAACAATCATTATACACGGTTCCAGAACTGGTTCATAGTGTATATTCTTCTACTGTATTTTCAAGACCTAAAAGTGTTTGCTTGATTCTCAAGTTATCTTAGCTTGAAGTCTAAGCAATTCCTAGTCCTTGAAAATCTAGAAATAGAGATGCTCTTTCAACTTGGAAATTCAATCCCTGACACTTTGTATCCTAGTTGATTCTAGAATCGTCTTCTATAGATCTGTGTTTTCTCCGAGAAACATAGTTAGGTCTATGACTAAAAAGACTCCACTTTGGGGACTCGTGAAGCTATGACCGACTATATTTACCTTGATACTTCGTGTATCCTGATCTTACTTTTATGTTATCGAGGTTTTCGTAATCTCTTTCAGGCAAGATAGATAGTAATCACAAAGTTCTCTTCGTCCCAGACTTTGTGATTCCTCAAGATAGATATCTGAAAACTGATCTTAATTGATCTTTTGAAGATTGTTCTTGAGAGACGGTTAAGAATATAGGTTGCTCTTTGGGAGTCGTGAGTTCCGGATTTGTGAGGTTTGCTAGCTTTGTCTATTGTAAACATAATTCTTCACCTTGACCTTTAATCTAAGTGGAAATCAAATAGGTGTATCTTTTAGAGGCAGATTGGTATCAAAAGTCTTCACTTCGGCTGAAGCAACTCTTAGGATGTAAAGGACGTCAGCTAAGGGAATCAATTGCGTAGTGCCTTGCGAGGTTCAAGAGATGCAAGGAGCGCGACTATAAATGAATTTCTTGGAGGGTGGATTCGGTCTCAACTACTTTCCATTCCGAAGTCTAATAGTATGCTAGCGTCTGTAGCGGCTTATTACAGTTTGGTGTTCAAATATGGACGAGGTCCCGGGGTTTTTCTGCTATTGCGGTTTCCTCGTTAACAAAAGTTCTGGTGTCTTGTGTTTTTCCTTTTTCCGCATTATATTTTTAATCTTTATAATTAGATTTTATTCAAGTTGTACGTATTCAATCTGAGTAGATACGTCTGAAAATGCGGGGGTCTAACAACCACACCCAACAATTCGTTTGGCAATATGAGAGGACTTACTCCAATATACTTTCTAGAGAATCAACTAGACAGTCAGACTCAATCTAGAGAAAAGTATATACAAGAGTTTAATATCTCTATCTCACTATTCAATCTACAATCAACAAATAGAAATTTGCGAGCCCGATTAATATTAGAGATGTAACTTGAAGGTACCAAAGACCAATGTTCAAGGATCAATCAATTTCAATCAACAACCAAAGGTTGGATTTCCTAATTGATCGATACAACACACAACCTGTGATATTTCAATTATATAACAAAATATAATGCGGAAAAGAAATAACACAGACACCAGAATTTTGTTAACGAGGAAAACCGCAAATGCAGAAAAAACCCCGGGACCTAGTCCAGCTTAGAACACCACACTGTATTAAACCGCTACATACACTAGCCTACTACCAATGAACTTCGGACTGGACTATAGTTGAACTCTAATTAATCTCACACTGATTCAAGGTACAGTTACGTTCCTTACGTCACTGATCCCAGCAGGATACTACGCACTTGATTCCCTTAGATGATCTCACCCACAACCAAGAGTTGCTACAACCCAAAGTCGAAGACTTGATAAACAAATCTGTCTCACACAGGAAAGTCTATTGGAATAGATAAATCTGTCTCCCACAGAAATACCTATGAGCTTTGTTACGTCTTTTGATAAATCAAGGTGAACAAGAACCAATTGATAAACCGGTCTTATATTCCCGAAGAACATCCAAGTATTATCAATCACCTCATAATAATCTAAATCGTATGATGACGAAACTACATATTGAGGAATCACAAACGATAAGACGAAGGTGTTTGTGATTAATTTTTATCTTGCATATCGGAGAATAAATCTCGTGCAAATCTTAGAGAAGATAGTACTTGGACGATAGAATCGGGCAAGATCATAACATGCAACTACAAAGAAAATAGTTGGGTCTAGCTTCACAATCCCAATGAATTCTTTCAAGTCGTTAACCTACAGGGTCTCGATAGCAACCTAAGGTTAAAGGAGAATCGACTCTAGCTATGCAACTAGTGACACTCAGAAGTGTGGGGATTAGGTTTCCCAGTTGCTAGAGTTCTCCTTTATATAGTTTTCAAATCAGGGTTTGCAATCTAAGTTACCTTAGTAACAAAGCATTCTATATTCACCGTTAGATGAAAAATCTGATTCAACCAAGCTAATAACTTTCAACCGTTAGATCGAACTTAGCTTGTTTCACACAAATGAAATGTACCCTCATTTAAGTTTATATAATCGTACCTAAACGTGTACACCATGTTGGCTCGACAATAGTTAACCGAAGTTAGCCATATGAACACTCTCATATCAACCTTGTTCATCTTAACCATAACTAGTTAAAATGACTCAAATGAAACTAGTTAAAGAGTTGTTCAATTGCTATATTCTCATAGAAGTATACAAGAACACAATTGAAGCAAAATCGGTTTGATTCACCCGAATCAATCATGAACATTATATCCACGGTTTGCAAAGATTGCATTCCTTATTATATAAATGTTTATGTTCATGTACATAAGCGATTTTAGAACTTTAACCTTCAAGTATGCAAACGGGTACGCACACTTGAAATACTCGGACCAAGATTGGGTTTCGCCAGTACGCAAACGGGTACGCGTACTTCCAATCCCAGCAGAAATTCTCGGACATGAACCTATACGCCAGTACGCAAACGTGTACGCATACTTAAGTTCCCGGATTTCTCAAGCCAACAGGTACGCGAACGGGTGAGCATACTATGGTTCACGGACATGGATTACATATGTGCAAGAGTACACAACATGACATATCCAATAATGGTTAAGTGTTCTAAACTCTTATTTCAATCATTGAAAGTTTCTTAGAGGATGACAATAACCGTTTTCACACACTATTAACATCAAAGCAATTTTCAAGTTATTGAAATAATCATAACGAAACATTCCAAGTTTACATCAAATGATTGTATCACACAAACCATGTAAGATATTGCTCGGCAATTTTCACATGATCATCTTTTGACTTGCGTCAAGAATATAAGATGAACTTGGTCGAAGCGAAAGCTTGCCAACACATATTCCGAAAAATATGTAAGCGAGATAAACTCAGTTCGAAATCTCAAATGTGTAAAATAGAAAACTATATCGTAAAACGACTTATGTCTCAATATAGGAGATATAGTAGAAATAGACTTTCCAAGTGATAGATGAGTTTCAGTCTCCACATACCTTTTGTTGATGAAGCTCCACAAGCTCTCCTTAGTAGTTCTTCGTCTTCAAATGATGAACGCCGTGAAGTCTAAGGCTCAACTACACAATCTATGTCCTAGTCTGAGACATCTATAAATAGGCTAGAAATCAAGTGTTAGAGCATAGCTCGGTTGAACCCACCAAGTGTTGGTATGTCAAGTTTGGTTGTCAAATTTTAGTGAACCAAAACTCATTTAAAGAGTCGCTTGATTATGTACTAGAGTCAACTTCGTATAGGTTAGCTTGAAAGTATTAGGATATGAGACATTACAAGTTTTACGAAGACTTGAAGAAGTGAAGAAGTGAGGAGCTACAACAACAACATCATCATTCCACTTGAGGTTAGTAATATTTGACTTGAACGGTTTCATTCCCTAACGTATCTTTCAAGTCGTGCATATTGAAAACATAATTGCGAAGCATGAATGATTACACTCTAGTTAGACGTAGTATTAAGGAATACAATACGAAGTATAACGTTTATCTTTTGAACTTCGTATATAAGACATCGACATAATCGTTTGAATGCTATTGTGATTATGTATGGGTATGAGGTGAAGATTTCATCCTAGGAAACAATGTTTTACATTCGTTTAAAGGAAGTAAATTCATGAACTTGTTTTGTGAATCGAAAGGGAAATCGCTAGGCTTATTGGTTTTGTTATTCATTGCATATCTTTTGATCTACCAATATGTGTGATTAGTCCGCTCATGACTTATTTATGTTCTTGGTAAAACTATTCACAAGGCCTGACTTTTGTATTGGAATGACTTTTATTAGTGAAACCGATCTTAAGTAATCACCTGAGATGGTATGATCGATTTAGTGTTATTGGTATGACCAACTCTAGGCAAAGGGGAACCGATCCTAGTAAGAGGTTCAACCGATCACAAGAGGGGAATCGATCCTTGTAAGAGGTGCAACACGTTTCTAGATATTGGGAACCGATCCTACGAACATGTGCAACACGTTTTTAGACATTGGGAACCGATCCTATGGACATGTGCAACAAATACAAGATAGATACCATATATATGTGGGAACCGATACTAGTAGCTAGTCAACAGAATTCTTGGAAAGCTAGTGTGACTAAATCCAATACTCACATGGAGGTAAAACCGAAACTTGTTTTGGTAGAACCGTGAAACCCATGATTGGTGATTGAGTGTTCTTGATCAATCACATAGTTTTTGGAAGTCAGATGAACCAATTCTAAACTTGTTTGGAAGTGTGGCAAATCGATTCCAAGATAGTAAATATGAAAGATGATTTACTAAGTTAAGATGTCGACATACTTTGAACATGTGCAGTAACGCTTATCTTTTATTGTTCAAAGATATTCCTTAATAGCTAAAGGAAAAATCTCGGATCGAAAAATAAGTCGAGAATCTTTTAATTAAGGTTTTTAATTTTAGTTTTGGAAAATGAAAATTAGTAATGTGCATTTACTAGTTGGAGATTTTCTAAGAGATTTTCGGTCATTATTTGGACAAAGCATTTCCAGGAATTATGGAAACCGAATTGGGAAATATATTGCATATCTTGATAATATTTTCGGTTTTGGAAATTCCTTGGTGTCCAAACTTCCTTAGTCTATAAATATCAAAGTTTGCATTTCGAGCAAACTAATCCTCAGAGCCAGCAAAACTACCTAGTTGTGTTGTTACTGGTGGAGCCGCCTATTCGGAGAGGAAAGTAACCTAATTAGGCGAAATCTGTGATGGCCGCTCGGTTTAAAGACTTCTTTGGGATTTAGAAGCTCTATTAGTACCGTTGGTGGGAAACTAGCTAATTGCGGTTTATTATTAGTTTTCGATTGATTTGATTGACTAACGGTTGTTGAACTTTGATTGCACCTAGTTTGTTTATGCTTGAAAATCTTCTCTTCTGATATAAGATTCACTAAAACTAGATCGAAGTTTCGACGGGGATCTTTAGACTGTTTGTAGATCTAAAGACGTCTTGTGATATTCCATTTTTAACAGACTCCATTCTGTGCATGATTGACCACAAGAGATTCAAGTTGATTGTGTGCAGGTGTTTATTGAAGATCTAAGAAGATTTGAAGACGAAGAAGATTTCTGATTTGGGTTCATAATCTTTGGTGTGCACAATACTTGTTTCGGTTAAAGAGGATCCAACTATAATCGGTTTATCCTTTTGGTAGATTGGATTGATTAGTTGAGTAGATCGGCATCAATACAATTGTTTGTGATTCAAAGTATTGATTGCAAAATCTAGACAATTACTTTGGTAGTTGTTATTAGATAAATCTAAGGACCTGACAAAGGATTTTATTGGGATAAACGGAAGAGACTTTTGTCGAACTCACATCACTTGGTTGAAAAGAGTTGATACCAAACAGATTTGTTGTTCCTTTACTGTTTGGAATACGAACCAAAGGAATTGTTCCAAGTACGTGACTTATTACGAGTTGGAGGTGTGGGAATACAAACATAACTAGGTGAACTATAGGTTTAGTTGCTTGGTCTCAACTATACGAAGTTGGTTTGATTTTGTATAGCGGCTGAGAGTATTCAATTCTAGACAAGGTCCCGGGGTTTTTCTGCATTTGCGGTTTCCTCGTTCACAAAATCTTGTTTTGGCTTTTACTTTTCTATTTCCGCAATTATAATTATTTTTATTATAATTAGAAGTAAAATACACAAACGTTAATTCCAATTTACTTGATAGTAATCCTATTGTGTTTGGTTAAGTCTGAACCATTTATCAAGTAAACATACTCCGTTGTTGCATTTTTTCGATCGTGTATCCATAGTAAATCACACAAGTTATCTTGTTGTCGTATTGTCCCGATCTCGTATCCATAGACGATCACACGAAGTGTGAACCGATTAGTTGTATTGTCTCGACTCAGTCCATAGACAATCACTTTCGGAGAAAGGACTTATAGGTGGAAAAGTTTTAGATTAAGGTATATTTGGGTACCCTCGTCTTTTCATCAAGACTTATAGTTTTGATCACTAACATTGACAAACATGCTTGAGATAGCAACGCATGCGAGTTTGACCGAGCAGTGCTCTAACAATCTCCCCCTTTGTCAATTTTATTGACAAAACTATCAATACATATGGATTACAAAATAAATAAAACTTTGTAGCTTCTCATCCAAATGCTTGATCTCTTTGGCATCTTCAACACGACTCGATATCTTCGTCACTTCCAAGTACTCCATGATTTTGAACGTGTTCAACTCAGCATCATATTTGTTGAAGATCCGTAGCGATAACAATGAGAAAACAAATGATCTCAATCATTGTTATACAGTGTCATAGTATTATTACACAACATCAAAGTTCAATTGTGTCACAACTTCGACAACAATACTATGGTGATATGTATCACTCCCCCTTAGTCAATACTTCATTTCGACATGAAAACCACTCCCCCTTACATAATGATCCGTAAACCATATGTATTTGTAGTATGAAACTACACATTAATTCTCCCCCTTTTTGTCAATATAAATTGGCAAAGGTACGAAAACTAGTAGGATCCTCATGAAATTTTCATAGAGATACTTCATGACAAAAAGAGAATAACATACCAACTTATTTAGATGCAATCATATAGCCGAAGCTAAATGCATTCATCAAGGAGTTTATAAAGATACAAGATAACCCCTATAATATTCCGCAGCCGCACTCCCCACAAAGATTTGGCAATTAAGCACAAGTTCAAAAAGAACTCTCCCCCATAATATGCCATTCCCGAAAAAACAACATGAGCGACCTTGCTTTTACAAGAAAAGAAGGATTTCTTTAGATATAACCAAATCACATGAAAACATGAATTTGTATCCAAAATCTCAATTGAATTATCCACAAAAATGATCCATTCAATTGGCCATGCTCAACATAAGAGAACTTACGGAGAAACACAGTATATGCACAAATATGTGGATCAGGGAAAGACCAATACTGCGGAATAAACAAAGATTCATTCTATTTTCCATCACTATTTGCACAATGACATATAATAGACTTTAATCTTTGTAAACAAAAGTTTATCCTTTCTTCCATCAAAATAATGACATAAAAGGCTTAACTTTTGTAGTCAAAAGTTCATTCTATCTTTTATCAGTACTTTCATATCGGCATATATTATAGATAACTTTTGAACAAATATGGGACAGTTAAGGTTCACGGACGTAAACAACATATCCCATAACAATTTGCAATATATAAAATCATAAAGATTAATACTTGCAAAAATCATCTTCCAAATAACTTAGAATTTAAATAAATAAATCTAAAAACATTGAAGATGAAAACGTTGGACATAGCTATGTGTACTCACAATAATGGCTATTCCAAACACTAGTTATTTCTCTTAAAAAAAACATAAGAATAAAATTCTCATAAGAAGTTTACTAGACATTGAGACCTCTGAAAAATTCTTTATCGTCCTCGAACTCCCTGTCGTCAACAACCATGGGAACATATGGTTCATGAATAAAGGAGTCAATTCCAACAAACCTTCTAGGCTGATGATGTCGAACCAGGGCCTTCTGAATTTCCAGAGTTCTCATAAAAATAGCCTTTATTTGCTGAATCTCCTTCCTTGTTTCCTTCAACTTTTCAAGAACACCAGAAAACTTCTGAGAATTTGAAGGAACAACTCTTGGCTTCCTCACATTCCTTCTTTTTCTTTTCAAAGTTGGAGGTAACGGAGATATCTTTTTTTTCCTTCATGATTGATGGCATAAAAATCACATTAACATCTTTTCCATCAGAAGACATGATGCTTGGAGTATCCATATATGTATGGGTTTGTGAGAGGAAATCACAATTTAAACTCAAAAAGCAGTCTTAAGATAAAAGAAGTTTCAGAGAAGGAAAAAGAATGTAGGGTTACGAAACCTTTAATCACATATGAAAATGCGGGGGTCTAACAACCACACCCAACAATTCTTTTGGCAATCTGAGAGGACTTACTCCAATACACTTTCTAGAGAATCAACTAGACAGTCAGACTCAATCTAGAGTAAAGTATATCAAAGAGTTTAATATCTCTATTTCACAATGTAATCAGCAAATCAAACAGATAGAAATCCGTGAGCCTGATTATTATGTGAAACAACTTGAACGGTACCAAAGACCAATGTTCAAGTGTCAATCAATGTGAATCAACAACCCAAGGTTGGATATTCTAATTGATTGATCTTAACGCACAACCTGTGATATTTCAATTACATAACAAAATATAATGCGGAAAAGAAATAACACAGACACCAGAATTTTGTTAACGAGGAAACCACAAATGCAGAAAAAACCCGGGACCTAGTCCAGATTGAACACCACACTGTATTAAGCCGCTACAGACACTAGTCTACTACCAATTAACTTCGGACTGGACTGTAGTTGAACCCTAATCAATCTCACACTAATTCAGGGTACAGTTGCGCTCCTTACGTCTCTGATCCCAGCAGGATACTACGCACTTGATTCCCTTAGCTGATCTCACCCACAACTAAGAGTTGCAACGACCCAAAGTCGAAGAATTGATAGACAAATCTGTCTCACACGGAAAAGTCTATATGATTGAATAAATCTGTCTCCCACAGAAATACCCAAGAGTTTTGTTCCTTCTTTTGATAAATCAAGGTGAACATAAACCAATTGATAACCCGGACTTATATTCCCGAAGAACAGCCTAGAATTATCAATCACCTCACAATAAACTTAATCGACTAGCGAAACAAGTTATTGTGGAATCACAAACGATGAGACGAAGTTTGTTTGTGATTACTTTTCTATCTTGCCTATCGGAGATATAAAATCTTGAGCCAATTATTTCAATTGCACAACACGATAGAAACAACAAGATCAGATCACGTAACTACAAAGATAATAGTTGGGTCTGGCTTCACAATCCCAATGAAGTCTTCAAGTCGTTAACCTAAAGGTTCTCGAGAAGAAACCTAAGGTTAAAGGAGAATCGACTCTAGTTATGCAACTAGTAACACACAAGAGGTGTGGGGATTAGGTTTCCCAGTTGCTAGAGTTCTCCTTTATATAGTTTTCAAATCAGGGTTTGCAATCTATGTTACCTTGGTAACAAAGCATTCAATATTCACCGTTAGATGAAAAACCTGATTCAACCAAGCTAATATCTTTCAACCATTAGATCGAACTTAGCTTGTTACACACAAATGAAATGTACCCTCATTTAGGTTTATGTAACCGTACCTAAACGTGTACACTAGGTTGGTTCACAAATAGTTAACCGAGGTTATCCATATGATTACTCTCATATCAACCTTATTCATCTTAACCATAACTAGTTCGAATGACTCAAATGAAACTAGTTAAAGAGTTTTTAAATTGTATAGAAAACACAATCGAAACCAAATCGGTTTTATTCACTTGAATCAATCATGAACATTATAGCCACGGTTTGCAAAGATTGCATTCCTTATGATTTAAATGTTTAAGTCCATGAATTGAACGATTTGACAAAGTAACCAGCTTAAGTATGCATACGGGTATGCGTACTTAAGCAACCGGATTTTGAGTTTGTTAAGTTTCCAAACTCAGCAGAAATTTTCGGTTCAAAAACTTCCGCCAGTATGCGTACGTGTGCGCATACTTAAGGTGACTAGTTTAGGAGTTTGTAATTCCCAAACTCAGCAGATATTTTCGGTTCGAAAACTTCCGCCAGTATGCGTAAGTGTACGCATACTTATCTTGTTTCCTTCACCAATTTCGTATACACACATATGCATACTCTTGGCTCCCGGTTTATGGATTTATACACTAATGTGCGAACACAGTATATATGCTTATATCCAAAGATGGTTACATCCTCAACTCTTTATTTCAATCATTGAAACATTCTTCTATAATGATAATAGCCATTTTCACACACTATTAACATCAAAGCAATTTTCAAGATATTGAAATAATCATTATCGAGATATTCCAAGCCTACATCAAATGATTGTATCACACAAACCATGTAAGATGTTACTCGGCAATTTTCTCATGATATAAGATGAACTTGTTTGAAGCGAAAGCTTACCAACACATATTTCGAGAAATATGTAAGCGAGATATACTCATCTCGAAATCTCAAATGTGTATAGAGAAAACTATATCGTAACACAACTTATGTCTCAATATAGGAGATAGTAGGAATAGACTTTCCAAGTGATAGATGAGTCAAAGTCTCCACATACCTTTTGTCGAAGAAGTTCCACAAGCTCCCCTTAGTATTTCTTCGTCTTCAAGAGATGAACGCCGAGATATCTATAAATAGGCTAGAAATCAAGACTTATAGTTTTGATCACTAACATTGACAAACATGCTTGAGATAGCAACGCATGCGAGTTCGACCGAGCAATGCTCTAACAACATAGGTTCGTGCATGCACAACTCACAACCCTAACAAGGATAGAATTGTCGAGAATAACCCTCTTTTATTGATTAAACAGGAAAGTCCTTTCCAATATCAATTAGATATGAAAGGATGGAAGAATTCCAAACTTGCAAAACACAGCAAAGCTAAAAAGATAAAAAAAAAAATCTTTTCCTGAAGCCTGATGTGTGCACACTCTTGTCTCTTTTGATCAGGCACATGAGACAAGATGCACCAAGCAACACAATCAAGTTGTGATGCGGTGAACAACAATCTTTCCACCATAACCCTTTTGAAAGGAATTCATAGGACCCTGCCTTCCAGAATATTTAGACCATACTTTCTTCTCTAGTGGTCTTGACTTATCTTTGGAAACTAACTTCTTCGAAGAAGATAAAATCTTACATACCTCAGAGATTTTTTGAACAAGTCTGAGCTTGTTTGCCGATCGATTCGCTCTTCGTTGAAGTTTGTTGACATATCTCATCTTGTGTTTGTACTTTAAACACTTTGAAAGTTCATGACCCTTGAGTGAACAATAAGAGAATGTCAACGCATAAGATGATTTAGACGCCCGAGATGTGCAAGCTGCTAGACACATAGTGGAACCTTAAAAATTAGACAGAGAGTTTCCAACAGAAAGGTCAATTTTTTTCTTCCAGATTGGTTGAGTTTTCTTCTGAAAGAATATCAAGATTGATGTATGTATTGCTACAGTTATCAAAATTAATATCTTCACAGAGAAGTGCAACACTTGATTTTTCTTCTTCATTAGAGTCATATTGATCAGACATCTCATCAAGAGTTGCAGGAAGACCTTTGCTCCCAGTGTATTTTCTGCGGTTCGGACACTCATTTGCAAAATGACCAAAATCTTTACACTTAAAGCACCGTGGAATATCCTCGTCATCAGCCTCGTCAGTATCCCTGTTTTGAAGAGGAGCACGATTGTGAGGTTTAACTGATGACCTAGGTTTATCTTTGCAGAACCGTTTACTTCTCTTCAAAAGAAGATCTCTAAATTGTATTGTGATCAAGGAGACTGACTTGTCAAGATCTTCATTTGATGAATCAGCCTCAGAAAGATCATCCTCAGAGATGCAAACACTTTTACTTTTGTCAAGTAATTTAGTGTTCTTTTGTGCTTTGAAAGCAATATCCTTTCCAGTTTTGGATGTATGCTCATGATCAAAGATCTTTAACTTTCCAACCAACGTATTTCTGGAGAGAGCATCAAGGTTATTTCCCTCAACGATGGCATGCTTCTTAGAATCGTATCTAGATGGCAGCGATCTGAGAATTTTCATCACAATGTCCTTTTCAGGAATAGTCTTTCCCTATGCAAAAGATGCATTAGCAATTTCAGCCACTTTGTGATTAAACTCATCAAATGAATCTTCATCTGCCATACGAAGGTTTTCCCAATCGGAATTTAGGTTTTGAAGCCTGGATTCCTTTTCACTGGTATTCCCTTCAAATACGGTTTCTAAGATATCCCAAGCATCTTTAGACCGAGTGCACCTAGTCACATGGTGCTTAAGATCTGGGGTAATGGAATGTATGATGGAATTCAAACCATCGAAATTTTGCTTTGTAGCAAGAATCTCAGCAGCGTTATATGCATCAATATCCTTTGGAACAGTCGCATCTCCTACTGCAACAACGGGAGCATCATAGCCATTAACAACATAAACCCATTGATAGACGCATTTATGTGTCTATTTTCATCTCGATTTTCTATATTGTTAGCACCCATTTTTATACTTATTTTGGTATTTTATGTTTTTGTAGGTGATTTTGGAGAAATACACTTGTGCGGAGAAATTGGCTCAAAAAGTGGAATTTGCGCACCCGGAGGACACCAGCTATTCCGACCCCTCAAATGGATAAGGGGAAACCAGATGTTAAGGGGTAAGGGCAACAACTATTGGCACACCGGAACTGGATAAGGGGAGGTCATCCTCTTCGTTTGAATTTTTGGTTTTGGCGGGAAACTGGTTTCAGTGAAGAACAGATTAGGATTCGGATTTTGGAAGGGTTTTAACGAGATTCAATCATGGATTTCAATTGCGTTGGACCTGTTTGGATGAAACAGGGATTGTATGTCTGTTAGATTCTCAAAAGATGGGTTGGATAATTGGTTCTCGTGAAACAGGGGAATACCTTTCTCGGGTTTGTTGAGACTTTCAGGCGAGAACTGGGGAGAGGTTTAACTGGGGATTTTCACGGGAATGGATTCGTATTTGTCTGTCCCTACATAACAGGGATGGTAATGGAGTTTGAATAAGAAAAGGAGCAGACTTACACAAGTCACACGAGTACGGATAAAACACAGCTCGGGTTTGAACTTCTGGGAAAGATTTGGGATGAAGTTACTCGGATTTTCTCACAGATATGGTTTGGTTTGGGCATGCTGATACGAAACATGGTTCATAACGATTTCAGATTGTAATAAAAAGGAGGTTTCGTTAAAACAGGAAAGCTATATTATCTCGGGTTTCCTTTTATATTCTCTGTCTCACGAATGGAAGTTACATGGGTTTTAAAGAGAATATCTCTCGGAAGATTTAGCTGATTAATGAGAGCAGTTGGATTAATTCAGGAGAGGCGTGAAGCAGAGAAACAAGATAGGAAGGACCGAGACTTGAGGGGAAGGAATGGAGAGATATACTCGGATTTAATCGAGTTATACAGACGCGGTGTTGGATATATAAAGGGATGGGGAGTCTCACAGGGAGACATCGAGTAATCGAGACCTTGGGGTACTAGCAGAGAGGTGCAGAGGAGTTGCAGAGACGAATTCATAACTGCGAGAGAAGATGAAGAATAAGAACAGAGAACAACACTAAAAGAAGGTCGCAGAAAGCGTCACATATTCATTCAAATTCATTCTCTTTGTAACAATTTTTCCAACAATTGTATTGGGTTCGCAATGATTTTTCAGAATAAGTGAGTTCTCAGTAACAAATATATCTCATTACAAACTCGCCGCTTTATTAGTTTTCTCTTGTTTTTCACACTTTTGAGCTATGAACACCTATTTTGAGCACGTGAATAATATGAGGAGCTAAACCCCTTAGCCGAGGCGACGGAGGAAGCCATTGTTCCATGAAAAGTGGTATATTTCTATTTTAATTATTTTTTGCAATTTCTTTTATGATTATTTGCATGGAACTTTTTGATGGAGCATGCTTAGTTTAAGACTTTTGATGTTTCATGCTTGATGTATACAATTGTTACTTTGAAAATCTACTAGAGGCAATAAATTAGAATCACTTCAAACGCAAAGAATTGCATGAATATTGATTAGATTGAATCACTTAATTAGTCAATGGTGGAATCCTGAGTCTCGGTGCTTTTTATAATCTTGATAACAACTTCGTAAGTTTTATATTGAGTTTGAATCTAAAATTGAATCTTCACAAGTCTGAGTGAACGACATCTTTTACTACCACTTTCTACAACAATTTCAAAACCACATCAATTTTTGGCGCCGCCGACGCGGACTTGTTTTTAGATTTGTTTTTAGGTTTTTAGTGATTTTTATTCTTTTGTTCTATTTTACGTTTTCTTGGGTATTTGTGTTCTGGTTACAGGTTTGGATATTGGATCGAAAAGAAAGCTGAGCCAAAGATATTGGTAATGAACTAAAGACTTGGAGTCAAATACAAAGCGAAAAGAAACGAGGAAGAGACAAAGAATTTTATTTTTATTTATTTTTTAGGTTTTTTTTTTTTCGTAAACTGTATTAGGGTTTATAATTATTTTTGTAATTTTTCTTTTTATTTTTGGACTTTTGGACATTTGGACATTCTGGACATTATTTTTAAACCCTAAAGAAGGGTGGTCTTAAATATAAACTGTTTTGTAGGAAGGACGACGATTCACGATCATGTCTCGCACCTTGGGTTCGTACACTGACATAGGAGTCAGTGGCCCGAGTCGACTACAACCGATTCATCCCCCGTCTGGAACGGGAGGTAAGACTCTAAACACTCGCGAATCCCCTGTCAGTGAGTTACTGGACTTCTTCATATGCTTATATGTTGAGGACTGAATACGGACATTTATTTTTCTAGTAAAGGGCAAGGCCTGGCCATACAAGATAAGGGTTCGGATTTCATCACCGTTCTCTTCTTGCCCGCCTTAGGAACACGTAACCTACGCGAACCTAAGCCTTAAAATTTTGACTAGAACGAGACCAATAAGGTAACGAGCTTAATAGGAAAGTCATTAGAAAAATATTGGTTACTCTTTTAAGCATACTTCGAAGTTCATGATGGTTTCGTGAGTTAAATGCGTGATTTGCGCCGCCTTGTAATTCGGTGAGGCCTTGGGTATCAAAGCTCCACCGAGCTTCCCTTGCCTCTATTCAACTTACTTTGACTCGGATCGATTCCAGAGGGGTTTGCTTAAATTGTAACGAATTCCCTTTCGAAGGATTAGAAGCTGGTCTAGAAACAATCTAAGTGGAGCCATCATGCTTTTTGTTTGCTAGAAATTAATAGGTTTGATTTGGTTGAGTCAGCCTTGTTTTGTGATTGCATAGAATCCCATTCCTTATTCTTTTGCATGCCGGAACGTAAAAGAGACGCCCTAGGTAGATTTGTTAAAGATAAACCTAGTAGTTCTAAGCGTCTCGGTTACCTCAATTTAGAAAGTCCGATTTTTGAAGAGTCTGTTTTTGAACGTCCGTTCAAGGAGACAATCCCTAATATTACGATAGAGCCAGAAATGGCAACTTTGAAAGCCTTGTTGAACCCGACTAGGGCTACTCGTCCCTCATGCATCAGGTTAGCTGAAACGGAAGCAAATTATGAACTTAAACCTGGGACCTTACAGCTGCTCCCAATCTTCTTAGGGAAAGAAAATGAAAACCCCTATTTCCATGTTAGGGACTTTGAGGAAATTTGTAGTACTCTAAAGATTAGAAACCTTGATGATGATGCTTTGAAACTCAGGTTATTCCCTTTTTCCTTGAAAGATAAAGCCAAATCGTGGCTATATAGTTTGGCTTCTGGTTCAATTGAAACATATGAAAAACTTACATCTGCCTTTTTGAACAAGTTTTTCCCTAGGCACAAAACATCGTCTATTAGGACGCAAATTTGCACGTTTTCTCAACAAGAGGGAGAATCTTTGTATAGGTATTTGGAAAGGTTCAATGATTTATTAGCCCAATGTCCTCATCATGGTTTAGAAAAGGTTAGGTTAGTTCAGATCCTTTATGAGGGTTTAAATTATTCCACTACGACCACAGTAGAATCTATGTGTACAGTTGGGTTTGAAAACCAAACAGTTGATGAGGCGATGACATATTTGCATGAAATCACCGAAAAAACCCAGCAATGGGAAAATAGTAGGGAACCCAAGAGAACAATTCTTATAGGAAGAGGAAACGTTAATAGGCTAGAAGGAGGATTTGAATCAGATGCCAAAATTGCAGCAATAGCTAAGGTTAGAAGCTTTAGAATTGGGTCACACTAGTGGTAGAGTGGAGCCTTTTTGGGAAGGCCAGAATAATGAAGAGCAAGCCAATGTTACGTATAATAACACTAGATTCGACAACCGTCAGAAATTTGACCCATATTCAGAAACCTATAATCCTGGTTGGAAAAACCATCCGAACCTTTCGTGGTCTAAGGGCCAGAGTCAAGGTCAGCTTAGTAATTCGAATGTTCCCCCGGGTTTTGGTTATAATAAGAACTCTCCAGGCCAAGCTCAGTTTCTTAACCCTTCAGAGAATAAAATGACTAGCTTAGAGGAATCTCTTAGTATATTAAGAAAGAGCCAGGATATGTTAGCACAGAGCCAGGAAATGTTAGTAAAGAGCCAAGTTAGTTTTGAACAGGAAACCAAGCAGAACTTTCAAACTAATGCTCAGACTCTTGCTAAGTTAGAACTTCAAATAGGTCAAATAGCTAAGACTTTAAGTGAAAGAGATAACGGAAGGTTCCCTAGTCAAACTAATCCCAACCCTAGAGGAGTTCATGAAATAGGTGCAAAACCATTACAACAGTTGAATTCAATTAGAACCCTTAGGAGTGGTAGAGTAGTAGACAATCAGGTAACCATGCCCGATAGTGAGCATACTGTAGAACACCCTTCAGGACCATCCATAGCTGAGGGGACTGATAAAATCTCTGAAGATGCCAATTCGGTTCCTGAGAGGCCCTATTTTATGCCTAGAGCCCCATTTTCGCAGCTACTAGTACCAACAAAGAGTGAATCCAACTTTAATGACATAATGGAGGTTTTTAAGAAAGTTACCATAAATCTTCCATTACTAGAAGCAATTAGGCAACTGCTGGCTTATGCCAAGTTCCTTAAGGATATGTGTACGCGAAAGCGAAAGCTTAGTGTCCCTAAAAAATCTTTTTTAGCTAGTCATGTAAGTTCGATCATTCAGAACACCACAACTCCTAAGTATAAAGACCCAGGTGCCCCTATGATTGCTTGCACGATAGGAAAATACAGGGTAGAGAAAGCTTTACTTGACTTAGGAGCTAGTGTGAACTTACTTCCGTACCATGTGTACTTACAGCTAGGACTTGGTGAATTGAAACCTACCAAGAAAACACCGCAGCTTAATGATAGGTCTGTTAAAATTCCTCGTGGTGTGATAGAGGATGTTCTTATTGAGGTCGACAAGTTTATTTATCCTGTGGATTTCGTAGTCCTAGATACACAACCTGTCCCTGACCTAGAAAACCAAATACCGGTGATTTTAGGTCGCCCATTTCTAGCCACGTATAATGCTATTATCAACTATAGGACTGGACTTATGAACTTATCCTTTGGTAATATGACCACTGAACTAAATGTCTTTAATGTTACTAGACAACCTTCTGATGATTTAGAGGAAGTGAATATGATTAGCACTTTAGTTCATGATCTAGTTCAGGATAATTGGGACGACATTTTATTTGGTGATTCTTTGGATGAATTTGATGAGACAATTCTCTTAGCTCATATAGATGACCAGACTTTAGAACTAGAAGAAGCTCTCGAACATTTTAAGGATTCGACAGACCCAGAAATTCAGGCAATAATGTTAGGTCTTTTTGAGAGTAACGATGACCCTAAGTTTGGGGGTAGAGATCTAGAAGAAGCTTTTGAGTATTTTAAATACTCCGAGGATCCAGAAATCCAAGCAATAGTTAGCAGTTTGTCTGAGAGTAGTGATTACCCTAAGTTTGGGAGTAGTGATAGTTCTAGTAATTGTCAAGTATCCCCCTTAGAAGTCCTTAACTTGGGACTTGATCTTTTTACATCCGAGGTATTACTGGAGTCTCTTCAGACACTACAACCCGATCCCCCTGATACTGTCCAGAGAGAAATTAAGCTATTAGAAACCCGTTATTCGGATGAATCTGTTTGTCAAGACACTCATATGAAGCCCAATTGGTCGTCCCAGATAGATCCAGTTGTCTTGCAAGAAACTTTCGATAAGGTTGTGCTCCGTTTGTTCATTTTTCTGATCCTCTGCAGTTGTCTCATTTTAGTGGCAGTATTATTTGGTTTTGATGATCCACAATTGTTTCGACTATTGATATACAATTTGAAAGGGTAATTAGCCATTTTATGGGTACATAATGTCTGGCTGAAGACGTTAAACTTAGCACTTCTTGGGAGGTAACCCAATATTCATGCGACACGGTAATATCTTTCCTTATCTCTTTTGCTTCAAATGGTAACAGTTTCTCCTTGTTCATGCTTTTAATTTTATCTTTAGAACATTGAGGACAATGTTAGATTTAAGTTTGGGGGTATGGGAGAAACTTTTTAGTTGCGATAAATAAACTCCAGAGCCTAGAAATTTATGCTTATTAAGGATAGCACTAACCAATCTAAGTGGATGGAAGCATTTTGGTTGTAGGAGTTGAGGAACCAATCTGATTAGATGGAAACATCTAAAGAGTCTATTCATAAAAGCACAGAGCTCAGGTGTTAAAATTAAAGAAAAAACATGGTAGTTTCGCCATATCTCGTTGAATCCTTTTCACTTCTATTTTTATTTTCTTTTCTTTAAAATATATTTCTCTAAGTGATTAGGTGGGGCTCACGATTCAAGTTGTTACCACTGCTAGGGTGAAATAGAGTGATTGAGATACCCAAAAAAAAAAAGTTGAAAAAAAAAAAAAAAAAGAATTTTTTTTAGACCAGACCATCAGACCAATCGGAATAAATTCAATAAAATCGACCACTGGTTCCCTTGTATATGCCAGCTGAGTTTATCTAGAGTTAGGATTATCGACCACTGGTTCCCTTGTATATGCCAGTTGTGTTGATATTAGTCAGACTAGTATCTCAGTCCATTAAGATAGGTTCGTTTTAACAGTGGCCTTCAGACAGATATGAGAAACACCATTCACCTAGTCAACATCAACACCATCTATGTTTTTTCTGTATACATATTTTAATCTATCCATGTGATTGGTTGACTCCGGTCATGATGTTCAGAAACTATCTGAGTAGAGCTCTGTGACTTATATATGAATTTTAGTATGCTTGAGTGCAAACTCGTGTACAACAATTGGAATTTCGCATCAGGGTACTTCCTCCTGTAATCAATAAGTATGCCAACCAAGGAGATTCTTTAGTGCCTTCCAAGGTTCTGCGTAGATAGCTAGGGTATGGAGTAAAGGTTTTGTGGGTATACCTCTGGTAAGCCCTCCCGAGACTATAACTCGGCCACTATGGCCACCTAGGGGTTTAAAGGCTTATTGCATACGCTAAATGCAATCGACAATGCCTGCGACAGTGAGTTAGGATTTTATTTTGTAGATTTGATTTGCTCGGGACTAGCAAATAATAAGTCTGGGGGTATTTGATAGACGCATTTATGTGTCTATTTTCATCTCGATTTTCTATATTGTTAGCACCCATTTTTATACTTATTTTGGTATTTTATGTTTTTGTAGGTGATTTTGGAGAAATACACTTGTGCGGAGAAATTGACTCAAAAAGTGGAATTTGCGCACCCGGAGGACACCTGCTATTCGGACCCCTCAAATGGATAAGGGGCACCCAGATGTTAAGGGGTAACCCCACATGGCAACAACTATTGGCACACCGGAACTGGATAAGGGGAGGTCATCCTCTTCGTTTGAATTTTTGGTTTTGGAGGGAAACTGGTTTCAGTGAAGAACAGATTAGGGTTCGGATTTTGGAAGGGTTTTAACGAGATTCAATCATGGATTTCAATTGCGTTGGGCCTGTTTGGATGAAACAGGGATTGTATGCCTGTTAGATTCTCAAAAGATGGGTTGGATAATTGGTTCTAGTAAAACAGGGAAATACCTTTCTCGGGTTTGTTGAGACTTTCAGGCGAGAACTGGGGAGAGGTTTAACTGGGGATTTTCACGGGAATGGATTCGTATTTGTCTGTCCCTACATAACAGGGATGGTAATGGAGTTTGAATAAGAAAAGGAGCAGACTTACACGAGTTACACGAGCATGGATAAAACACAACTTGGGTTTGAACTTCTGGGAAAGATTTGGGCGGAAGTTACTCGGATTTTCTCATAGATATGGTTTGGTTTGGGCCTGCTGATACGAAATAGGGTTCGTAATGATTTCGGATTGTAATAAAAAGGAGGTTTCGTTAAAATAGAAAAGCTATATTATCTCGGGTTTCCTTTTATATTCTCTGTCTCATGAATGGAAGTTACGTGGGTTTTAAAGAGAATATCTCTCGGAAGATTTAGCTGATTAATGAGAGCAGTTGGATTAATTCAGGAGAGGCGTGAAGCAGAGAAACAAGATAGGAAGGACCGAGACTTGAGGGAAGGAATGGAGAGATATACTCGGATTTAATCGAGTTATACAGACGTGGTGTTGGATATATAAAGGGCCGGGGAGTCTCACAGGGAGATATCGAGTAATCGAGACCTTGGGGTACTAGCAGAGAGGTGCAGAGGAGTTGCAGAGACGAATTCATAACTTGCAGAGAAAAGGAAGAATAAGAACAGAGAACAACACTAAAAGAAGGTCGCAGAAAGCATCACCTATTCATTCAAATTTATTCTCTTTGTAACAATTTTTCCAACAATTATATTGGGTTCGCAACAGTTCTGCAACAGTTTCTAGTAACAGTGAGTTCTGTAACAAATATATCTCTTACAAACTCGCTGCTTTATTAGTTTTCTCTTGTTTTTCACACTTTTGAGCTATGAACACCTATTTTGAGCACGTGAATAATATGAGGAGCTAAACCCCTTAGCCGAGGCGACGGAGGAAGCCATTGTTCCATGAAAAGTGGTATATTTCTATTTTAATTATTTTTTGCAATTTCTTTTATGATTATTTGCATGGAACTTTTTGATGGAGCATGCTTAGTTTAAGACTTTTGATGTTTCATGCTTGATGTATATAATTGTTACTTCGAAAATCTACTAGAGGCAATAAATTAGAATCACTTCAAACGCAAAGAATTGCATGAATATTGATTAGATTGAATCACTTAATTAGTCAATGGTGGAATCCTGAGTCTCGGTGCTTTTTATAATCTTGATAACAACTTCGTAAGTGTTCTATTGAGTTTGAATCTAAAATTGAATCTTCACAAGTCTGAGTGAACGACATCTTTTACTACCACTTTCTACAACAATTTCAAAACCACATCACCCATGATTGAAAATCACGCGCTTGAAGAAAGGCACGCATAGCAATTTTCCACCACAAATAATTTGAGCCATCAAAGACTGGTGGTACGTTTATAGAGATAGCATTTTTGTCCATATCAGATCGCTAAAAACACATACTTATAAGGTCTTTAATGTGTATGCCTACTCTGATACCAATTGAAAATGCGGGGGTCTAACAACCACACCCAATAATTCGTTTGGCAATCTGAGAGGACTTACTCCAATATACTTTCTAGAGAATCAACTAGACAGTCAGACTCAATCTGGAGAAAAGTATATACAAGAGTTTAATATCTCTATCTCTCTATTCAATCTGCAATCAGCAAATAGAAATTTGCGAACCCGATTGAATATTAGAGAAGTAAATCTAATGGTACCAAAGACCAATGTTCAAGGATCAATCAATTTCAATCAACAACCAAAGGTTGGATTTCCTAATTGATCGATACAACACACAACCTGTGATATTTCAATTATATAACAAAATATAATGCGGAAAAGAAATAACACATACACCAGAATTTTGTTAAGAGGAAAACCGCAAATGCAGAAAAACCACGGGACCTAGTCCAACTTTGAACACCACACTGTATTAAGCCACTACAGACACTAGCCTACTACCAATGAACTTTGGACTGGACTATAGTTGAAACCTAATCAATCTCACAATGATTCAAGGTACAGTTGCGTTCCTTACGTCTCTGATCCCAGCAGGATACTACGCACTTGATTCCCTCAGGTGATCTCACCCACAACCAAGAGTTGCTATGACCAAAAGTTGAAGACTTGATAAACAAATCTGTCTCACAGAAAAGTCTATTGGAATAGATAAATTTGTCTCCCACAGAAATACCTATGAGTTTTGTTCCGTCTTTTGATAAATCAAGGTGAACATGAACCAATTGATTAGCCGGTCTTATATTCCTGAAGAATAGCCAAGTATTATCAATCACCTCATAATAATCTAAACAGTATGATGACGAAACTAGATATTGGGGAATCACAAACGATGAGGCGAAGGTGTTTGTGATTACTTTTTATCTTTCCTATCGGAGATTAAATCTCTAGCAAATCTTAGAAAAGATAGTACTC
Source organism: Papaver armeniacum (assembly GCA_023531295.1). Classification (NCBI taxonomy): domain Eukaryota; kingdom Viridiplantae; phylum Streptophyta; class Magnoliopsida; order Ranunculales; family Papaveraceae; genus Papaver; species Papaver armeniacum. Next base: position 113,930 of record JAJJWW010010335.1, read on the forward strand.
AGATGATAGAATCGGTCAAGATCAGAACACACAACTACAAAGAAAATAGTTGGGTTTGGATTTACAATCCCAATGAAGTCTTTCAATTCGTTAACCTACAGGGTCTCGATAGAAACCTAAGGTTAATGGAGAATCGACTCTAGCTATGCAACTAGTAACACACAGAAGTGTGGGGATTAGGTTTCCCAGTTGCTAGAGTTCTCCTTTATATAGTTTTCAAATCAGGGTTTGCAATCTAAGTTACCTTGGTAACAAAGCATTCAATATTCACCGTTAGATGAAAAACCTGATTCAACCAAGCTAATATCTTTCAACCGTTAGATCGAACTTAGCTTGTTTCACACAAATGAAATGGACCCTCATTTAGGTTTATGTAACCGTACCTAAAGGTGTACACCATGTTGGCTCGACAATAGTTAACCGAAGTTAGCCATATGAACACTCTCATATCAACCTTGTTCATCTTAACCATAACTAGTTGAAATGACTCAAATGAAACTAGTTAAAGAGTTTTTCAATTGCTATATTCTCATAGAAGTATACAAGAACACAATTGAAGCAAAATCGGTTTGATTCACTCGAATCAATCATGAACATTATAGCCACGGTTTGCAAAGATTGCATTACTTATTATATAAATGTTTATTTTCATGTACATAATTGATTTTAGAACTTTAACCTTCAAGTATGCAAACACGTACGCATACTTCAAATACCCGGACCAAAATTGGGTTTCGCCAGTACGCAAACGGGCACGCGTACTTCCAGTCCCGGCAGAAATTCTCGGACATGAACCTGTACGCCAGTACGCAAACGAGTATGCATACTTAGGTTCCCGGATTTCTCAAGCAAACAGGTATGCGAACGGGTGCGCATATTATGGTTCCCGGACATGGATTACATATGTGCAAGAGTACACAACATGACATATCCAATAATGGTTAAGTATTCTAAACTCTTATTTCAATCATTGAAACTTTCTTAGAGGATGACAATAGCCGTTTTCACACACTATTAGCATCAAAGCAATTTTCAAGTTATTGAAATAATCATAACGAAACATTCCAAGTTTACATCAAATGATTGTATCACACAAACCATGTAAGATGTTGCTCGGCAATTTTCACATGATCATCTTTTGACTTGCGTCAAGAATATAAGATGAACTTGGTCGAAGCGAAAGCTTGCCAATACATATTCCGAGAAATATGTAATCGAGATAAACTCAGCTCGAAGAAAACTATATCGTAAAACGACTTATGTCTCAATATAGGAGATAGAGTAGAAATAGACTTTCCAAGTGATTGGTGAGTTTCAGTCTCCACATACCTTTTGTTGATGAAGTTCCACCAGCTCTCCTTAGTAGTTCTTCGTCTTCAAATGATGAACGCCATGAAGTCTAAGGCTCAACTACACAATCTATGTCATAGTCCGAGACATCTATAAATAAGCTAGAAATCAAGACTTATAGTTTTGATTACTAACATTGAGAAACATGCTTGAGATAGCAACGCATGCGAGTTCGACCGAGAAGTGCTCTAACAACGTCCATCTAATTGCGATCGATTACGAGACTCGTTCTTGTAGAATTCGTATCTTGAAAAATAGATAACAAGTTTAATTACTTGGCAGAATTCTTATTGGATTATTTGGATACGACTAGATTTATCCTGGATATTGATTTTTGAGATCGTCCAAGTAATCTTTTGAACAATCAGGTTCAACGACTCTTTCTATATACATACTGATTGAGAAGCGATTGGAGATATAAACTTTATATGCATATTGTCAAGGATCATTCAGTTGGTCTACTTGCAATTGTATTAGGTTTTGTCCATATAGGTTGCCGAACGAAAAAGTTTGTGGTGTACTTGACACCCCTGTATTTTCATTTGGTATCATAGCAGGGAAACACTGTTAGACCTAATAAATCTGTGTTTAAAGTGATCTGTATTATGGACAAGAGTACAATCTCTATTAAGGTATCATCAATTTTTTGAAAGAACTGTTTTTATGGACTTTATCAGTGAGACTGGATCTTCTTCCTTCTCTGTACTAGTTGAACCTACCGTTCACATAAAATAATCGGTTGCTGATAATTGTTATCCCTCGTATTTGTCTGATGAATCTGGTTCAGAAGTAGAAAGGGAAGCAACCAAGGAAAGTGCTGGGATTCTCAAACGTCTTGGAATTCAGGATCAAGGGGATTTGGGGTATAAATATGTTAATAAGACTAATATTTCTATGTTAGCTAAATTTGTGTGGAGACTGTTAGAAAATCCTAACTCGTTAATGGCTTCTCTGTTAAAACCTTAGCACTTTAAGAATTCCTCTCCTTTTTATTCTCAAGTGTCTAAGTCTAGCTCGTGGATGTGGAAATGCATAAATAAAGGCTTGGTTCTCACAAAACAAAAAATCATATGGGAAGTAGGTGATGGAAAGTTCATCAATGTATAGTTTGATAACTGGATACCCGGTCTTGATAAAACTGTCTGAAATGGGTTTGCATATTAACACCAATTTAACACTTGTTGCAGACTTAGTTGATTGCAACAATAAGTGGAATTTAATTTATCTTCAATCTTATTTTCCTTCTGCCACTATCCCAAAAAAATTTGAACATCAACTTATTCTGCAATACTGACAACCTGTTACATAAAGATAGAATAAGATGGAAGTTAACTAGGGATGGTAACTTCAAGGTTAAGTCCATGTATGCCAAACTAAATGATCCTTCTATATTATCCTTAGGGAGTAGTGAGCATTCGAAAACTTTTTGGAAAAAGTAATGGAGCCTAAAGGTTTCGCAAAGGATCAAACTGTTCATTTGGAAATGTTTGAATGATGCTTTAATTGTTAACTATGCTTTGTCTACATACACTAGAAAAGCCTCTTCAAGATGTATTTTTTGTGAAACAGAGGATGAGACTATGGAACATCTATTCTTTAAATGCCATTTTGCAAAATATATTAGGATGTTGCTCCCTTGTCCTTCTATTCTTTCGGTTCATTCAGATGCCTCTTTTAAGGACCATTTCTGCTCTTGGATGAATGGAGTTGTTAAAGGAATTTCTGTAAAATATGGAGCAACAAAATGCTGGTTTATATGGAAGGAAAGGTATAATAGGGTGCATAGTCATATGCTAACACTGAAAAGGCGAGGGTACCCAAATATACCTCAAGCTAAAACTTTTCATACCTATAAGTCCTTTCTCCGAAAGTGATTGTCTATGGACTGAGTCGAGACAATACAACTAATCGGTTCACACTTCGTGTGATCGTCTATGGATACGAGATCAAGACAATACAACAACGAAGTATGTTTACTTGATACAAAGGTTCGGACTTAACCAAACACAATAGGATTGCTTATCAAGTAAATAGGAATTAACGTTTGTGTGATTTACTTTAATTATAATAAAAAAATTATAATGCGGAAAATAAAAGTAAATGACACGACAAGATTTTGTTAACGAGGAAACCGCAAATGCAGAAAAACCCCGGGACCTTGTCCAGAATTGAATACTCTCAGGATTAAGCCGCTACTAAAAATTACACCTAACTTCATATAGTTGAGACCAAGTAACTAACCATATAGTTCACTTAGTTCCGTATGTATTCCCACGCCTCCGACTTGTGAATAAGTCACGTACTTGGAACAATTCCTTTGGTTCGTATTCTAAATAGTAAAAGAACAACAAATCTGTTTGGTATCAACTATATTCAACCAAGTGATATGAGTCGGACAAAGGCTCTTCTGTTTATCTTAACATAAACTCCTTCGTCGGGTCCTTAGATCCATCTTATGTTCAATCACCCAAAGGTAATCGTTTAAGATTAAGCCAATCAATACCTTTAATCACAAGGAAACGTATTGATGCCGATCTACTCAATTAATCAATCCAATCTACCACAAGGATAAACCGATTATTAATTAGATCCTCTTTTACCGAAACAAGTATTGTGCACACCAAAGATTATAAAACCCAAGTCAGATCTTCAATATCTTCTTTGTCTTCAAATCTTCTTAAATCTTCAATAAAAACCTGCACACAATCACTTGAATCTTTTGTGATTAATCACGCACAGAACGTAGTCCGTTAACAATGGATTATCACAAGATCGTCTTTAGAACTAACAACAGTCTAAAGATCCCTGTCGAAACTCTGAACTAGTTTGAGTGAATCTTATATCAGAAGAGAAGATTCTCAAGAATAAACAAACTAGGTGCAATCATATTTCAACCACCATTAGTCAATCAAATCAATCAAAATCAAAGACAAACCACAATTATCTAGTTTCCCACCAACGGGTCGCGCCAGAGCTTCTCAATCCTAATTAGGTTACTCTCCTCTCCGAATAGGCGGCTACACCAGTAACAACAACAAAAGAGTAAATTTGTTGTTACGAAGGATTAGTTTGCTAGAAAGGCAAACTTCGTGTATTTATAGACAAGGAAGTTTGGACACCAAGGAATTTACAAAACCGAAAATATTCTCAAGATATTCATATAAGAACAGATTCGGTTTTCATAATTCCTGGAAATGCTCTGTCCAAAAATAACGATCGAAATCTCTCGGAAAATCTAATTAATAAATGCACATTACTAATTCTGTAATTTCCCTACAAAATGAAATTAATAACCTTAATTAAAAGATTCTTAACTTACTTATGTTTCGATCCTGGGATTCTCTTCCCTTAGCCGTTAAGGAATATCTTTGAACAATTATAGAAATAAACATTCACAGCACGTGTTCAAAGTTGGTCGACATCTTAACTTTGTAAGTTCTCTTTCACACTTACAACCTTGAAACCGATTTGCCACACTTCCAAACAAGTTTAGAATTGGTTCATCTGACTTTCAAGAACTATGTGATTGATCAAACCAACATTCAATCACAATCATGGGTTTACGGTTCTACCAAAACAAGTTTCGGTTCTACCTCCATGTAAGTACTGTGCATAGTCACACTAGCTTCCCAAAAGTTCGGTTGATTAGGTACTAGGATCGGTTCCCCCACATATATATGGTATCTAACTTATATGTGTTGCACATGTCCATAGGATCGGTTCCCCTTTCTGCTATAAACCTTGATGCACCCCATACAAGGATCGGTTCCCTTTGATGTACCGCACCCCTTACTAGGATCGGTTCCCTTTCCCTTACTAGGATCGGTTCCCTTTCCCTTACAAGGTCAGACATACAAAATCCGATCATACCACAGGTGATTACTTAAGATCGGTTTTACTAATAAAAGTTATACCAATACATAAGTCAGGCCTTTGTGAACAGTTCTACCAAGAACATAACAAGTTATGAGCGGTTATACTCTATCACACATATTGGTTGTTCATGAGATATGCAATGAATAACAAAACCAATAACACCTGGCAATTTCCTTTTCGGTTCACAAACAAGTTTATGAACTTATTTCCTTAGAACATATGTAAACATTGTTCCCTAGGATGAAATCCTCACCTCATACCCATACATAATCACAATAGCATTCAAATGATTATGGCGATGTCTTATCTACAAAGTTTAATGGTTAAGCAATAAACCTCGTATTGTATTCCTTAATACTATGTCTATCTATAGTTCAAATATGCTTCGCAGTTATGTTTTCAATATGCACGACTTCAAAGATACGTTAGGGAATGAAATAGTTCAAGTCAAATATCACTAACCTCAAGTGGAAGGATGATTGTTGTCGTTGTAGCTCCTTGCTTCTTCACATCTTCAAGTCTTCGCAATAATTGTAATGTCTCATATCCTAATACTTTCAAGCTAACCTATACGAAGTTTAACTCTAGTACATAATCAAGCGACTCTTAACATGAGTTTTGATTCACTAAAATATGACAACCAAACTTGACATACCAACGCCTGGTGGGTTCAACCAAGCCATGCTCTAACAATCTCCCCCTTTGTCAATTTTAGTGACAAAACTCTTACATCATATGGATAAACAAATTACAATAATTCATTACAATCGCTTGATTCCCGATTCAACAAAGACACGGTGAAATCGCTTACATTCAATCCTTGAAAATATCGCTATTGACATTATAATAACAAAGCTATTACCCCCCCTAAGAGCAACTGCAGTGGTGCGAGTATAACCAAAGACCAAAGAGGGGGGAAAAGACCAAAATTTGGGTTTAGTCTGGTGTGTGACGTTACGGGTGGAAGACTAAATTTGGTGGAGCGTACACTATACGTTCGCCTGGTGTGGGGCGTGGAATATACGTTCGATCGATCGGGGGGAGATTTAAAAAATGAAATTAAAAAAAAAAAAAAAATATGGGCCGAAGGTATAAAGCTCGCCCCATGTAAAGAGTTTTAAAAACTATGAATGGGGCGGAGGTATAAACCCCGCCCCATACTAAAGAAAAAAAATAAAATGGGGCGGATGTATAAAGCACGCCTGGTGTGGGGCGTATACTTTATGTACGCCTGGTGTGGGGCGTAGATTATATAGCCGCCTGGTGGTGGGGCGTGGATTATATCAACGCCTGACTATATTTGGGTTTAGTCTTTGGTCCCAGACCAAATGTAGTCTCGAATTTGGGTTTAGTCTGGGATTTGGTCGATGGTCCGTCCCGCTACATCTGGTTCTTTTACCAAATAAATGGGTTTAGTCGCCCACTGCGGTTGCTCTAAGGAAGATAGGTAGATATTCAATCCGCACATCTTTGTTATACCAATCATATGACATGTTACTCCCCCTTAGTCTGTGCTTTCACTCTTTCGTTAGATAAAAACATTCAAGTACTAATGTTCTTTTCCCTAGCGATGCCAATCAATATAAATATCAATGCCAACATCACCTGTTTACTCCATATATTTCTCCCCCTTTTTGTCACAAAAATGACAAAGAAACGAAAAAATAAAGGACAACACGAAAAGAATCTTACAAATATCAGAATAGACTTGCAAACCTGTAGAGTTAGGCATGAGGGTTCCACACATCATGTTCTGATAACCAATATCAAAACTGAAACTACAAGTAGTCTTATTTTGATATGTTACCAAGGAAACAATTGTCCGAAACAATTTTTCCAATTTAGTTTAGCAAACCAAAAACAACTAAGCATATTAGTCCCTTTGCTAAAACGATTGTTCAAAAACAACCGCTTAATTCGATAAGACCAAAATAAAGATAAACTCCATTTTTCTCATCAGGTTCTAATTATCCATAAACTTAGACCTTTCAATTTTAAACAAGACAAGTACTAGGTTAGTTAACTAGCATTTCTTGTTTAGGCATTCGATTAGACTTGAATAACCGAAACCTCACTTCGATAAGTCTAACTAAGATCAGAATTAACTTAGTTTCTTATCCGGAATCGAATTAGACTAAACAACTCATCCCGTACACATATTATTTCGTTAAGCCATAAATAATTCATACAAACCAAAATAAATCAACTTACATAATTATTCACCTCAACCGGAAGCAATTGAAACAACATAGACATAATAAGCACCGCAATTTTGTAAGCCTAAACGATTGATACCATACAAAAGCAAGATAACAATAGTTTTTCTTAACCGGAACCAATTGAATCACACACACACATCAATTGTACCGAAATTTTGTAAGCCTAAACAATTGATTGATGAGTGCCAAATAGTGCATATTTATACACCTTTTTATTGGCATTTTACTCATCTTTTGCGCTTAGAAATCAGATATTATCCCAGATTCTGTGTTTTCTTTGTTTTCAAGAATAAATATTTGTATTAATTAATTTTTGTGTTTTTAGGTAATAAATAAAGCTCGGAGAATCTGAGGAGCCAAAAGAGCGAAGATTTGGAGTCAAGTGCCCAAGGAGCGAGAAAGTTCGAAGCCCGCGCGCGCAACAGCTTTGCAACCCAACAAGTAGCAACTCATCTACAAGACATGGGCTTGAGCTAGACCCGATCCGCGACCCGGATCCGAGCCCGTCTCTTCCGAGACGTTGAGATTTCTTTCTCCCTCATCCAACGGTCGCTGCCTCCACGTGCATCAAAGATCGCTGCTCCCGTGCAACACTAGATCACACCAAAACCGTCTACATCCCTGAGCCGTTCAGATCTCCATCAGCTCCATCCAATGCTCGCTTGGCCCTTCTCTTCAGTCCTTTGCTGCACCTGCTTTACACCGAATCAACCATACCCTATACCCCCACTCGAGCAGACCATTTCCCTTCCATCTTTCTCTTTATTCTCTTCTCTCCCGTCTCCATCAGAGCAGAGCTCTGCTCCGCCACCTCCTTCTTCACCCATACCACCACCAGAGACAACACCACCTCACCTTACCCTGACAAGCCATCACAACAGCCGCACCACCTCTTTAGCTCTTATTTTCTCTCTCTTAGCTTCTGCAACCCTAGAAGCTAACTTAGAGAAGATAAGAACTAGGGTTAGGTCACAACAACCACGCATGGCGTCTCTGAGGCGATTAGACAGAAGAGGGAGCGAATTCAGAGTATGGGTGAGAAGAGTTTTGATTTAATTTCTATTTTATTTCGATTTTTGGGAAGAATTAGGGTTGGAGATAATTTTGCTTGCATGTATAAATAGAAGAGGGAGAGGGTGTTTTTACTCACGCCTGGATTAGCCAGTGCAGTCATTAGCTTTAATTCGGTTTAAATTTTGTTCTTGTTGCTTGATTATGTTTTAATTCAAAGTGCTAGGGTTTGAGATGAAACCCTAGCTTATCACTATGTTCTTCATAGTTCATGTATTCTTCTTGAGTGGTTAATTAGTATTAAGATAGACTTAATCTGAGCAGATCAACACATTGCTCTCACAGTGCATACCAACGCCATGGATGCACTGTAGTTAGAAGACCCATGTGTTGTTGATGCTACAACCCAAGCTCAATTAGATTAATGTTTATCTACAGATTAATTGTACTTTAGTCAGACAGTTAATACTTAGGATAAACACCTTAGTTGTGATTAAAATTATCAGTTGGAGAAACATCTTAGACATAAGGCAGACTCGACACCTCTCCCTTAGCAGTCATAAGAACAAGAGTAGTTTCATGAGTGAAGACACAGTGTAGGTTAGTGGTGGAATTGCAGCCCTAGTAGCACCCTTTTATCTCTGTTTTATACTTTAGCTTAGGTTCACTTCAACAATCAGCCGTTTCGGCAACCAAAACATCTATGTTACACTCTGTTGTTACCTTGTCATTTTGGAATTCAGTTTAAAGCCAAGCCTTAGATCATTGAAAGCACCCCTTGTCTCTGTGGATCGACCCGTACTTGCCGCGTCTCCGATAGACGCCGTGCACTTGCGGTATTACCGTAGGCCATCATTTACATACACTTTCGAGGCCTACCAAGTTTTTGGCGCCGGGCCGGGGACTTGGCGTGTGCCTCGTTGATTATTGGTCTTGCTTAATCGATTTCCCTTTCACCCCTCGTATATACGCCTTGCATTGTTATTTTCAACTCTGTTGTTACTTGCATCCTTTATTACTTGCATCTATTTGCATCTATTGTTGTTAATTTTTCAACCTTTCAGTCCATCCGTTAGAGCATCATTCATCTGTAATTTTCCTTTTTTTGTTTAACTTAGTGTAATACAGTTGTTCTCTCTTTTGTTGCATCTTTATTGTTTTAGCATATTAGCTGTTATATTGTTTTAGCATATTAGTTGTTATATTGCTGTAGCTTAGTATAACCTGTTATTGCATTCCATTTTACACCCTGCATCTTGCTTTTTGATCTGAGTTATAGGTTTCGTTGCCTTGTAGCTTAGTGTTAGTGTAACTTAGTTTGTTTAATCCATTGCATAGTTAATCCATACTTCTCTTCTTGCATTTTGTAGTTGTTATAACTATACATCTTGCATCTTAGTGTCATTAGTGATTTTTGTTCCCTGTGTCAGTCCAAGTTCCTCTCAGCTGGTCATCTGCCAGTGCAAGGAAAAGCTTGCACTGAGCTATAACTTGCAAGGAAAATCTAGTCATTAGTGATATGCATCTTCTCTGCTATAACTTGCACCTTCTGGGACTGATATTTATTTGCTGAGTAAACAGTACTCGCCGCTGTGCTGTGCTCGTGAGCACTGAGCCAACCTAAGAAAGGCAAGGAAACACAGAACTTAAGGTAAGCTCACCAAATGCAGTATTTTGTGAGTCTGTGGAGCATTGAATGATTGAACTATTGATGATAATATACCATGTATGCAACCTGAGCATGACCCTGTGACCTTGTGAGCTGTGAGTCTTAGCCTATTAAGATTGAGAATTGAGCTGTCATCTCCCCTGACTCCTTTGTGCTTAACCTGTCACAACCTATTTTGCATACCTTGGCTTCAATGCATGATAACCTCAGCCTGAGCATAGCCCATCTGCCCTGAGCTCCAGCCCCTGAAGCTGTTGAGCCTCAGCTGCAAACCTTGTTAAGCCAACTTGTTGTCAAACCAACTGAGCTTGTGAGCTATCTGCCCCTGGGTAACATATTGGCTAGCTAGGTGGCTACTTATTTGCAACCTTGTTGAGCTTGTAAGCTATATGCCTTGTGAGTTCTGTGCATTAGTTATTGGCTGAATTAGCCATCTCTTCACTGAGAGGCCCGAGCTTTGACAAGGCCGAGCTCAACTCCACCTCTCGAAGCCGTGAGTTTGAGCTACGGATACTCGTGTCGGTCAATCAATCGGGTTGGTTGATATCAACTATCCCAGCTGACTCCAACAACTCGAGCCTAACTCCATCCGCCCCGTAGTGTGTGAGCATATATCCGTGAGAGCTAGTGACATGTGCAACCCTCCAGCCCCGAGGCCGTGTTGCGAATTGTCGACAAAGTGTTGTGTTGTGCATAAGTCCTGTCTTATAAGTCGCCCGTAACTGTGCACACATTCGGTTCTTGCTTATCTTATACTCTTGCCAAATAAGTCTTTGTGAAAAACCGCAAAAATTGTTGAACTTGTTGAGCCATCTCGCTTTGTGCAATTGTATGCATACATGTGTGCTTATGTGGTGACTTTGCTTGAACCGTATACTTGCTCACCGACTGTCTTTGTGCACAGTTGTGTTACTCTGCCAATTTAAACTATGGTGTGCTGTGAACTCTTCAACAACAACTGCCAGCATTTACCAGCACTTCTGTGTATTTCAGTTTTGTATTGGTGTTCATCCTTGTGGTTTTGCTTGTTTGCATTGTTCTGTGCAACACAACCAGAGGCTAGCCTAGCCAGTGCACACGCCGAAAGCTTTGCACACACCGTGTAGCCCACATAACCTCGGGCTCGTGAGTCAACCAAGCCCACATAAACCACAATTGGGTTGCATAAGTCAAGCCCACTTACTGGGCCAACCATTCTGAATTTTCAGCCCATATCAACCCACATACCTGGGCTGAACCCTAAACAACCGAGCCCACATCCGTTGGTCGTGCATATAATGAACCCAACCCGGGGCTGCCAAACCAAATCGTCAACCGGGCTCAATCCACTCGGGCTACACACTTTGCAACAAACCAAATTCCCACATAAACCAAAGCTCCCAAAAAAACCAAATTCCCACACAAACCAAATCCCAAACAAACCAAATTCCCACATAAACCAAAGCCCATTTTCATGTTTCGTACATTATCTTTTGGTTGACCCTCAACTCTTTAGATTGTTAGTAAATTTTTGTATATAATTCAGTAGGACTTGTTAAATTTTTCTTTTCTTGAATCGGTTGAGTCTTCTTGCAAATATATTATGCTAATCCGATATGATCTCCGTTGAGAATATTGGATTCTAGCCTTGACGAATGAAGCTCAACCTTGCTCCTGCCGACATCCGGTAATCTCTTCCCTTTTTATCTTATCAGCATAGTTCTCTCGGTATGTGACTGTTTAAAATTTTTCTATATGTCGACACATTGAGGACAATGTTTGATTTAGGTTTGGGGGTGCATTTGCATTTAGAGTTTTTAGTCTTTTATTTTATCTTTTATTTTCAAAAAAAAAAAAAAAAAAAAAAAAATCAATTCAAAACTCTTTTGTAAAAACCTCCAACTTTTAGAGATTTTAGAGTCACTAGCATGCTTTTAGCTATGTTTACATAGAGATTCTCCGACCGAAATAATGTAACTTGGAAGTAGGAGAACACAATCGGGTTTCTTAGTTGATTAGAGCGTTAAAGTTGGATTTAACCATACTGAGGAGAGCGAATTAGGTGCCGTTTAGATATTCGGTAGTAGAATTGTGATCACCCATAGTGGAGACTACCCATTTTACATCAAGTGAGGCACCAACCTTCAATTTTTTGCAACTTTCTAGAAAAGTCATAGAGTGTGTGTCACCGTACGTAAATTCCGGGTAGGAATGGTGAGCTACCCAACTTCGCACCATTTTCAAAGACTACTTTTGATCTCTTGAGTGCTAGTTTTTGTCAATCATGAGGGTGACGTCTAAAGATGAAAACTCCTTCTAAATACCGATTTGTAGTTAGCATCATTCTCTCTCTCAATCAGCAAGACCCAAGAAACACATCATCGTCAAGAACCTAGGAATTTAATCGAATATTGAAAGAAAAATTGATATAGTCCAAGGTTTATGTGCAACAAAGAAAAGAAAATAGGATGAGAATTAATAAAATTTATAAAATCAAGACAATACAAGTTGTGGAAAAATTGAGTGATAAAGTCCTTTGTCCATGGAGTTAGTTGTTTCATTATTTGTATTTGTATTTTTATTTTCACTTATTAAAAAAAAAAAAAAAAAAAAAAAATTCAAAAAAATATATTGTAGTTTATTTTTTGCTACCACCATGGTAAAGAAGAGTTCAAAAAGAAAAATCCAAACAACAAGGAAATTTGTGTAAAAAAGTTAAAAAAATTGTCAAGTTTTTGTGAAGTTTAGAAGTTCGTCATCAACATTTGAAGACCGAAGACCGAAGATTGAAGACGTTTCTATGGTTCTTATGAGAGAGTGATATTAATTGCCGATCGGGTGAGAAGTGAGTGAGTACTCCCACCCCTTGCTAATGGTTGATTTCCTTCCTTAGAGATCATCGTAAAAGATTCTCTTTGTCCACACTTCGTGGAGTCTCCGCATTTTATTTCGGAAGGTTATCCTTCTTACCTACAACGTGTGCGGGATTTTCTCTTTATTCCCGCCGCGCACACATGAGAGACTAAAAAAGCGATCTTTTGAGTGCAATTATCATAAAACCCTAATGGTGAGGCGAAGTTGAGACTTATGATCACAATCGAATCCGAATTCTTTCATATGGTATGGTTACTTCTCGCTCAACACTTAAGGATGAGAATGCGTTCTTCGATAGTTCTAACTTCTCGTTACTAGCATGCAGAAACTCTATGTCCTCATAGCTTCTTGGAGGCTTGAGACTCTTTTACACTCGAATTTGGAGAAGGTTTTGTGGGTACACCTCGGTAAACCCTCACGAGACTACAACTCGTCCACTAGGGACACCTAGGGGTTTAAAGGCTTAGTGCATACGCTAAATGCATTCGAGAGACCTGCGACGGGGGTATAGTTAGGATTTCCTAATTTCGTTTCACTTGAGGACAAGTAAAATTCAGGTTTGGGGGTATTTGATGAGTGCCAAATAGTGCATATTTATACACCTTTTTATTGGCATTTTACTCATCTTTTGCGCTTAGAAATCGATATTATCCTGCATTCTCGTGTTTTCTTTGTTTTCAAGAATAAATATTTGTATTAATTAATTTTTGTGTTTTTAGGTAATAAATAAAGCTCGGAGAATCTGAGGAGCCAAAAGAGCGAAGAATTGGAGTCAAGTGCCCAAGGAGCGAAAGTCAAAGCTGAAGCCCGCGCGCAACAGCTTGCAAACCCAACAAGTAGCAACTCATCTACAAGACATGGGCTTGAGCTAGACCCGATCCGCGACCCGGATCCGAGCCCGTCTCTTCTGAGACGTTGAGATTTCTTTCTCCCTCATCCAACGGTCGCTGCCTCCACGTGCATCGAAGATCGCTGCTCCCGTGCAACACTAGATCACACCAAAACCGTCTACATCCCTGAGCCGTTCAGATCTCCATCGCTCCATCCTACGCTCGCTAGGCCCTTCTCTTCCATCTTTCTCTTTCTTCTCTCTCTCTCCCTTTGCCGCTCCGCCACCTCCTCTTCACCCATACCACCACCTCGAGCTTTACACCGAATCAACCATACCCTATACCCCGCACTCGATTAGAAGAGGGAGCGAGAGTATGGGTGAGAAGAGTTTTGATTTAACTATTTTATTTCATTTCCCTTCCATCTTTCTCTTTCTTCTCTTCTCTCTTAAACCTCTCTCCTAATGTGAGCGCAACAATTCCCCAAAAGATCCTCCTTACAAGAGACTCACTCGACCCTCCGCCACCTCCTTCTTCACCCATACCACCATCCTACATCTTGCCTCTTTTTCCTTGAATATTTGCTTGAACGATCTTGAAGGAGACATACACCACCTCACCTTACATGTCTCTCATTAAATGACCCGACAAGCCATCATCAACCACATCATCAATGTAATGAGGAAGATTATATTGTCACTTCCCGCACCACCTCTTTAGCTCTTATTTTCTCTCTCTTGCGGGCAAAGCTTCGCAACCCTAGAAGCTAACTTAGAGAAGATAAGAACTACCCAGGGTTAGGTCACAACAACCACGCATGGCGTAATTTTCTTTCTATAATTTGCGAGGCGATGAAAAGAAGCTACAAGAAGGAGAAGGAGAGAATCTTATCTTTATGTGTATGCGAAGGTTGAAGTTGAAAAAATTAGCGAAGACTAAAAGTAAGGGTAAAATCGCTCGTAAAGAATAAATCCTCTACCCCTTTAACTAAGAAGCTTAAAGGTCCAATCCTCTTCTCGCCTTAGCTCAAGCCAGAATCTTCGCGAGGATAACCATGAATCGCGTGTGTAATGACCATTCAATGGAGTCCTGTGAGTTGTGTCTCCCGATCTTTTGAATGCACTTGGGTCTCTGCATGTGTACAGTCATATTTCCGCTAACTTTAAATTGTTTAAGTATATATATATTTTAATGATTTTTCTATCATCTTCTATAGGTTGGAAGGTGAGAAGAGTTTTGATTTAATTTCTATTTTATTTCGATTTTGGGAAGAATTAGGGTTGGAGATAATTTTGCTATGACTTCCCTCCGCCCAGTTATTTTGCCTTCGTCCACCATGAGTTTCTTGGAATCTTATTATTGTCATATTTGGTTGTAGATCATGGCTTCCATAAGAGCTTGACGCGAAATATTTGCACAATATGGCATCATGGTTCTCCATTGTAACATACATCTCATGTAAGCCTTAATATGTTGTATCGCACAAAGTTGTTCCATCAAAGATGTTGGATTAATGCGGGTAGATTGCACTTAGGAGGTATTCCTCCCATCGTATTTCTAGCGTGAAAGGGTTCTTCATGGCTTCTGCGATGGCTTCGTCAGCTTGTCTCCTTCCTCCTTCCCTTCTAATTCGGTAATCCTCTCATTTTAATTTAGCTCTCTTAAGATTTGTTCATTTGCCTTCTAATTTGATTCTACCTTGGTCTTTTTAGCTTTGCTTCTCCTTCTTCGCTCGTGCCTATTTTGACCTTCCCGCTCATTAACGCTTCTTCGCCTCTTTCGTTAATTCGTACGCCATTATATCGGTTGTTCTCTCTTGGCTGCCTCTCGGCTCTCATCATTTGCACCCTCTCATATTCTTCATTAATATTTCTATTGGTACGATTTTGTTCCCTCCTTCTCTCGCGGTTGTCATGGTTATTCTAGGATTGCCTCCTCCATCTCTTGATTTTCCACTTCTTCTCTTAGCCTTTTCTCTCGCGAGCTAGTCGCGCTTGTTCAATGTAGTGTCTCTCAATGTCATCCTCGATCTCTGGTTTCTTCTGATTATTCTTCCTTGGCCACTGGTCATTCGGCCCTTGGAGTTGCATGTTTCCTTGATTTTCCCTATTCCGCTCATTTGGAAGATTTTCGGGCCGAGGAATATAACGATCTTATTTCTCCTCTTCTCTCGCCGTGCTCTATATTCGGATTTTGTGTTTCTTCATTGGTGCGTTACGCTGGTACAACTCTCCTTCTTTCTTCTCCATTCGATCTTGAACTTGATCTACGCTACTTCTAGATCTCCTATTTTGCAACCTCATATTTTCCATCCTCAATTCGTGATTGTCTTGTCAAGTTTGCTCGGATTCCCGCTCTAGCCGTCTCTCCTCGTGTATTGTTTGTCTCAATCTTTCTAGGCTGCGATTTCTTCTGCTATCGGATTCATTTCTCCATTCATTTCTTGCTCTCCTCCTCCTTGTCCATTGTTCACTAAGCTGCTCCTCTTCTCTCTCGTCTTCGATGCACGCTACTCTATCATAATCCACCGCGTTTACCGAGGAGATGGTGGCTGGTTTTGACCTTCTCCATCATTTCTCATATTCATCCTTGATGATTCTCCATTTCTCCTTTCTCCACAAGTCTCCCACTTCTTCTTACAATCGTTGGTTGCCCTTGTACATTTCTTCTTCTAGCCATCTCTTTCTTTTTCAATGAATTCCCGAGTATCTTTTCCAAATCTCTTCTCTCGTTAATCTATATTCTTTCCAATTTCTTCACAATCTTTGCTCGTCCCTGCTCTAGCGCATATGTAGTAAGAAAGGTTTTCCCACACTACACCCCCTCACTATATTTTGGTTAATTAGTTCATTGAAAGATGATGTTTATTGATTGATTTCATGAGGTAAAACACTCTTAAACTTTCTCTCTCCTAATGACTTGCGCAACAATTCCCAAAAGACCTCCTTCACAACAGACTCACTCGACCCTTTATATAGGGTAATACATAGTGCATGTATAAATAGAAGATATTATGGAGGGAGAGGGTGTTTTTACTCACGCCCGGATTAGCCGGTGCGAGTCATTAGCTTTAATTCGGTTTAAATTTTGTTCTTGTTGCTTGATTATGTTTTAATTCAAAGTGCTAGGGTTTGAGATGAAACCCTAGCTTATCACTATGTTCTTCATAGTTCATGTATTCTTCTTGAGTGGTTAATTAGTATTAAGATAGACTTAATCGAGCGGATCAACACATTGCTCTCACAAAGTGCATACCAACGCCATGGATGCCTTTGTAGTTAGAAGACCCCCGTGTTGTTGATGCTACAACCCAAGCTCAATTAGATTAATGTTTATCTCTGATTAATTGTACTTTAGTCAGACAGTTAATACTTAGGATAAACACCTTAGTTGTGATTAAAATTATCAGTTGGAGAAACATCTTAGACATAAGGCAGACTCGACACCTCTCCCTTAGTAGTCATAAGAACAAGAGTAGTTTCATGACACAGTGTAGGTTAGTGGTGGAATTGCAGCCCTAGTAGCACCCTTTTATCTCTGTTTTATACTTTAGCTTAGGTTCACTTCAACAATCAGCCGTTTCGGCAACCAAAACATCTATGTTACACTCTGTTGTTACCTTGTCATTTTGGAATTCAGTTTAAAGCCAAGCCTTAGATCATTGAAAGCACCCCTTGTCTCTGTGGATCGACCCGTACTTGCCGCGTCTCCGATAGACGCCGTGCACTTGCGGTATTACCGTAGGCCATCATTTACATACACTTTCGAGGCCTACCATTGATACCACACAATAAAGCAAGATAACAATAGTTTTTCTTAACCGGAACTAATTGAAACACACATCCACACACACATCATGGAATAAATATCAATTGAACCGAAATTTTGTTAAGCAAAAGCAACAAATATATATAATATAAACTCAGGCTTTTCTTAAACAGGAAAACAATTAACTAACAAGATTGTTACCTCAAATTTCGCATCCACTTCTCCAATATGATTGCATCTTCGTCTAGGGAGAATTGATATCGAAATATCACCACGTTGTCATCCTTATGCGTGAACAAAAGAATAACAACACACCTCAACCTTTACCAGAGAAAGGTTGAAAACCGGTTTTAACAATTGCAAGCAAAAGTTGAAAAACGCCGAAACACATATGCTTTTATGCTAAACCAAAACCGATTCAACATATTGTGACTTTTTCACATATTGTTTCTATTAGAACCCTCATAATCCTTTGATAAAGCCTACCTACAAGGGCTAGAACTTAATCCCTCTAAATCAAAAAGTCACCCAAACCATGAGGGTTCACAATATATAAGATCGAATATTAAGGTAGTAAAACCGAAATCAAACATCCCATAAACATACATAGCAATAAGGTAAAAGCAATTAAGCACAGGCTATGTAAACCAAAAACTATCACAAGAAAAATTACCAATCAAATAATTTTATTCATAATAGTTTTATACATAATAGACCGATACAATCAATGAAAGAAATAAAAAATTGATGTCTATTTTTTTCTCATTTGTGAAACTATGAAATATTCCAATCATTTTCAATGATCACGAGCCTAGATTCAAGACTCACAACATTGTCATTGACTTCTTGAACTTCCTTTCTCAAATCTTTTTCCATGTTCCTTACTTCACATAAAATTAGATCCAGCTTTAGTGAAAGATCCTTGAGAAGATTATCATTGAGAGAGGAGATATCTTCATTAGGAACATCATGCTGAAGCACTGGAGATGAATCAGAATCCCCATCAGACGATTCAAGACGAAGTTTCTTGTTTGGAAACAATATTGTCCAGACTTTTTCGGTTTTCCGAGAACTGCAACTAGAGGTGGACATTTTTGATGTAACTCATGCTTGAAAAATGAGGCAATATATTTTACCTCTTATAAGTTTTAGAACTTTTCTTCAAAGATCTTTGAGAATATTTTTCATAACCGAAAAAATATTTTTTGAAATATTTAAAACTAAATATTTACATCAGTATCCTTACTCCATATTATTAAGGGTAACTTGTAAGGATTCATGATAATCGGTTAGACTATCACAATCTGGTTGTTGAATTTTCTTCCTTTGGAGATTTCAACAGAATGTTTGAGCACTTAGATTCACTTCTTAGTCTTGTTGTGGGATCATGATACTCAAAGAGCTTATTCTCTTGTTTCGAAGAGATTTTCGATCTACGATTAGATCTTGATTTTCTGGTTTTATACAGTCTCTCTCTCTGTTTTGTATTTAAACATTCCCTTTGAAAATGCCACGTTGTTTGCACAGAAAGCAAACTCCAGAATTATTACGCTTCCTTGAATCGGATCCCTCGGATCTCTTTATTCTTGCCTTCTTGTTTCTTGAATCATTCAACCTAGCTGATGAATTTTCAAAGCAATTGAGTCTCTCTCTCAATTACTGATTTTCTACTTTTAACACCCTAATCTCATCTTGACAAGAACGAATGTCGGAGATGAGTTTAGATACTTGTACTCTTTCAGAGTATTGAGTAATCTCGATTTTCTTTAGACGCTTGTTAAATTTTTCTTTATTATTCAGAAAACTCTGTTTTAGTTGATCAAGCGATGACTTTATTTCACAAATGTTAGACTTAAGAAGATGAGTTCTTTTATCTTTACATGGAAGCGTTTTTTCGAAAATCAAAGGATTGAACTCTTCATGAGTATCTATGTTTGGAAGGGTTTCAGAATCACAGATTTCTGCAATAGTTGCAACATGATCTATCTCATCAACTTGATTATTCTCATTAGGACAATAATCAAGAGTGGCAGTATAAGTGATGTAGTTTTTACAGTGGTAAGAAAGATTCGTTGCTCGGACTCTTTTTGAAGATTTGGTTTTTGATTATTAAAAGAAAATACTAAGACAAACTAATTAAAATTAATTTTTTTTAACAAGGAGAGATGAGTCTAGGGCTTTGGATTCCGCTACTTCTAATGATGGTAAACTCAATAATTAAAACTTTGGCATAATACTCCTATTTTACTCAAAACAATTTTCGAACTCAATCTCATGCTTTGGAAAATATAACACTACAAGCTCTTTTTTTATGACTTTCGTCGCTATTCTAAGGCCTAATCCTCCTTCGCTTATAAAAGAACGGTAGAAACTACCCAAAACAGTTTTTACGAAGCATGTAAAGAAGAGAGAATTTTTTTAACAAATTAAAACACAATTTTGGAGTAAATATGCCAAAGAAATTAATTACTAAAAATATTACCCATTAAAAATAGTTTCCTCCAAAACCCTAGAAAAGAAATTTAGCTACTCATAGAACGAAGATTGGAGAAAATTTCATTAATCATTGTATTGAAAATAATAATAAAAGTGCTTACAATGATTTTCGTAATAAAAGACTGTCTCTCGAGGGTCTTTGTTTTTCCACTGTTGAACAACGATAGATGATTTCTCTCTGTCGTTTTTTTTTAAGACTGCTCCTTTTACGACGGCTTTTGGTGGTGCAATGTTCTTGGTGTTCTTGGTTTCTTTGCAGCAGCAGGTAACTTTTTTCTCTTCTCTTTTCTTTCGATTGTAAGCCTCTATTTCTCCTCCAAAGTATCCCAAACTCTCCGACCCCCTTCTCTAGGGTCCGACCATCTATTTTATACCCAACAGGGCCTTCGAATCTCTTGAAATAACTCCATTGATCTCCTTTCCTTTTTTTTCTTCTTCACGGCCAAGTTACGGGATTCTTTCTTGTTTTGAGAATTATTTCCTTGTCTTTCTTTTTCACACGTCTTCTGGTGATGTGCACGGTCCAATCATATTGCTAGTACAAGCTAAACTCACGTCACCTCTTCCAATATTAGAAAATCATACCCGATATACAATATCTTCCCTGTTTTCTTCTCGGGGATTATTTAGCCCAACTGGATCAAATCCGTCAACTAAACCGAGCCTGTTAGGCCATAAGGAAGATAGCCAATGAAGTTCAGCCCTTTAGTCTCATTAAAACTCATCCAATTATCGAATCCTTATTTGCTGCCATTGAAACTAATTTTCCCGCCAAAACCGTGAACACTGATTCACCTTTTGCGGATTATCTAGCCAATTCTGGTCATAATAAAGACCATCATCATCCCTGTTTGGACCTAAAGAACAAACCCATTGATTCTTAGCGCTTTAGTCTCATTATAGCTCCATCAAAATCCAAACCCTAATTCTGGTTCTCTTTTCCCGCCAAAATTCAAAATTTGAATGGAGAAGATGACCTTCCCCTTATCCAGCAGCGGTGTCCCTTTAGCAATTTGGGCTACATTTAGCAATTTCTGGGGGTGCGAATAGCAATTTGTGGGGTACAAAGATGATTTTTGGGCTGTATATAGTGAAAAACTTCTGGGTGACTTTTTCAACTCTTCCGGGACATTTCTGGGGGTGCCTTTAACACTTTTCTGGGTGCTTTTAGTAGTTTCTCGAGCAGCCATCTCTTACTTCTCATATTCACTTCTTTTCTTCAATTTTTATCGCATCACTAAAGTCGACATGCCTGAGAAATAAGTCCCCTCCAACAGTAGTTGCACATGAAATGACACTTTAGCCCCTTTTAAGCGACGTTTCCTCTTCTTTTACTCCAAATTACCTGAAACTCAAAATCAAATAAAAGATACATAATTTACAAGAAAACATAACAAAGAAAGCATAAACAATAGATAAATATCAAGGTGTTTTAGACACCTATCAAATTCCCCCACACTTAGACTTTGCTAGTCCTCGAGCAAATCAAACTAAATACATACAACTCCATCTCGTCGAGGATACGGTCACACTTAGCACGTATAACAAGCCTTTAAACCCCTAGGTGGCCCTAGTGGCCGAGTTATAGTCTCGGGAGGGTTTACCAGAGGTGTACCCACAAAACCTTTACTCCAGACTCTAGCTATTTTCGTGAGTAACCTTGGAAGGCACTAAAGAATCTCCTTGGTTGGCATACTTATTGACTACAGGAGGAAGTACCCCGATGCGAAATTCCAATTGCTGTACACGAGTTTGCACTCAAGCATACTAAAATTCATATATAAGTCACAGAGCTCTACACGGATAGTTTCGGACATCATAAGCAGAGAGTCGACCAATCACATGGATAGAGTAAGAAATGGATATAGAAAACGTAGATGGTTTTGATGTTGACTAAGGTGATCGGTGTTTCTCATATCCGTCTCAAGGCCACCGCCAAAACGAACCTATCCTAATGGACTCGAGATATTGGTTCGGACTAATATCAACACACCGGCATATACAAGGGAACCAAAGTGGTCGATAATCCTAACTCTAGGTCAACACAACTGGCATATACAAGGGTTCCAGTGGTCGACTTTATTGAATTTATTCCGGTTGGTCTGATGGTCTGGTCTCAATTTTTTTTTTTTTTTTTTTTTCATAATATATATTTTTTTCTTTTTCACTTTTTTTTTTTTTTTTTTTCTCAATCACTCTATTTCACCCTAGCAGTGGTAACAACTTGAATCGTGAGCCCCACCTAATCACTTAGATAAACATATTTTGAAGAAAACAAACAAAAAATAGAAGTGAAAAGGATTCAACGAGATATGGCGAAACTACCATGTTTTTCTTTAATTCTAACACCCGAGCTCTGTGCTTTTATGAATAGACTCTTTAGATGTTGCCATCTAATCAGATTGGTTCCTCAACTCCTACAACCAAAATGCTTCCATCCACTTAGATTGGTTAGTGCCATCCTTAATAAGCATAAATTTCTAGGTTCTGGAGTTTTTTTTTTTTTTTTTTTTGAAAACTAACTAAAAGTTTTTCCCTCACCCCCACACTGAAACCTAACATTGTCCTCAATGTTTCAAAATAAAGTGCAGTACCAAAAATATAAGTAACAAGAGGAATAAAGAGGTAAGTCAGAAAGATAGTACCTGGATGAAGCGTAGCAATCCTTCCATGGGAGCAAGAAAGAAAACAAAAACAAAACTAATGTACAACAGCAGGATCCTCCAGAGGGACCTGAACATCACCATGTATGGGTTGCCTCCCAATAAGCGCTAAGTTTAGTGTCTTCACCGGACATTGTGACCCGTTCAAATTAATCCCTGCAGACAGGATCTCTCAACTCCGATTCTTCTATTGCATGACCGGGTAACTCCAAGAATGGTTTCAACCGTTGACCGTTAACCTTGAAAGTTTCTCCGTTCTTCGGATTTTCAACTTCAACCGCACCATGAGGAAAACAATTTTGACAAAATATGGTGGTCCACCGAGACCTCAATTTACTGGGAAAAGATGTAAACGAGAATTGTAAAGGAGAACTTTCGGACTCGGTTCAAATGTCTTTCGAATAATCGATTTATCATGAAATATTTTTGTTTTCTCCTTGTAAATTTTCGCACTCTGGTAAGAATCATTACAAATTTCTTCTAACTTATTGAGTTGCGGTCTACGGTTATCACCAGCAGTTGGTAGGTCAAAGTTTAGCCGTTTAATGGCCCAATAAGCTCGGTGTTCTAATTCTACGTGCAAATGGCGGCTTTACCGAAGACAAGTCTATACGGAGACATCCCAAGTAGAGTCTTAAAAGCAGTTCGGTAAGCCCACAAAGCTTCTACTAAGCGCAAAGACCAATCTTTCGGGTAGGGTTTACGGTCTTTTCTAAAATCTGTTTAATTTGCCTATTAGACACTTCAACTTGGCCACAAGTTTGTGGGTGGTAAGGTGTAGAAACCTTATGGGTAATGGAGTATTTCTTCATGAGCGCCTCGAAAGACCGGTTGCAAAAATGGGAACCTCCATCACTAATGATGGCTCTAGGAATACCAAATCGAGAGAAAATATTGTCTCTAACAAACTTGATCACAACATGGCGATCATTTGTCTTGGTAGCGATTGCTTCAACCCACTTAGACACATAGTCAACATCTAATAAGATGTAATAGTTGCCATAAGAATTGACAAAAGGACCCATAAAATCTATACCCCACACATCAAATATTTCTATTATTAGTATAGGACTAAGTGGCATCATATTACGTCGGGTCATCTTTCCTAACTTTTGACATCTATCACAACTTTGACAAAATAGGTGGGAGTCTTTAAACAGAGTTGGCCAATAAAGACCGGATTGCAAAACCTTCGCAGCTGTTTTCTTAGAACTAAATTGACCCCCACAAGCTCCAGAATGACAAAAAGTCAAGACACTGGAGACTTCGTTGTCAGGAATACAACGACGGATGATCTGATCAGGGCAATATTTGAATAAGTACGGATCATCCTTAAAAAGTATTTTACCTCGGACAAGAATTTAGCTCTATCATGTTTAGACCAATGGTCGGGCATTTGACCAGTTACCAAAAAATTGACAATGTCTGCAAACCAGGGTAACAAAGAGATGGAAAATAATTGTTCATCAGGGAACGTGTCAAGGATCGGTTTCTCATCATCTCTAGTCACATCAAGGATACGGGATAAATGGTCAGCTACTACATTTTCGGACCCTTTCTTATCACGAATATCTAGAGTAAATTCTTGAAACAATAACACCCATCTAATCAGCCGAGGTTTGGAGTCCTTCTTGGAAAGGAGATATTTGAGTGCGGCATGATCAGAATAGACTATGACCTTATACCCTAGGAGGTATGATCTAAATTTCTCCAAAGCAAAAACGATGGATAACATTTCTTTCTCAGTGGTTGTGTAGTTCAACTGGGCATCGTTTAGGGTCCTACTAGCATAATAAATCACACTAGGTGCTTTATCACGTCGTTGGCCAAGGACAGCACCAACCGCATAATCGGACGCATCACACATAAGTTCAAATGGGAGGTCCCAATCGGGTGGTTGGATGATAGGGGCAGAAGTCAATAATGATTTTAGCTTCTCAAAAGCTGCAACACTGTGCTTCATCAAATACCAAGGCGTATCTTTAGCAAGTAGGTTCGACAGAGGTAAAGCAATCTTGCTAAAGTCTTTGATGAAACGACGATAAAATCCAGCATGGCCAAGGAAAGATCTAACATCTGTTACATTCTTAGGTGGTCTTAATTTAGAAATTAGCTCAACCTTGGCTTTATCAACTTCTATTCCTTTAGAGGACACCACATGTCCTAACACTATTCCAGATTTAACCATAAAATGACACTTTTCCCAATTAAGGACTAAGTTCTTTTCCTTACAACGTTCTAGAACTAGTGAAAGGTGGTGCAAGCATTCATCAAATGAAGATCCAAAAACCGAAAAATCGTCCATAAAGACCTCGAGAAATCGCTCAACCATGTCCGAAAAGATACTAAGCATGCAACGTTGGAATGTTGCGGGTGCATTACACAACCCAAAAGGCATACGCCTGTAAGCAAAAGTACCAAATGGACATGTGAAGGTTGTTTTCTCCTGGTCCTCCGGTGCTATAGGGATTTGGTTATAACCAGAGTATCCATCTAGGAAACAATAATGGTTGTGGCCAGCTAATCTTTCTAACATCCGGTCGATGAATGGTAGAGGAAAGTGGTCTTTCCTAGTTGCCGAGTTCACTTACGGTAGTCTATACAAACTCTCCACCGGTAGTGACACGGGTAGGGATCGATTCATTATTCTCATTCGCAACTACAATAATCCCGAGACTTCTTTGGGACAACTCGGACAGACTAACCCATTTACTATCGGATATGGGTTATATTATACCCGCATCTAATAACTTAAGCACATCAGTAAGGACAACTTCCTTCATATTAGGATTCAAACGTCTCTGCATTTCTCTAGAGGTTTTGGCACCTTCTTCTAGGTAGATGTGGTGCATACAATCAGCAGGACTAATTCCTTTCAAATCTGCTATAGTACACCCTATTGCAGTCTTGTGCTTACGGAGAACACTAACTAGTCTACTTTCCTGATCGGGCTCTAAGTCAGAGGCAATTATGGCAGGAAGAGTATTCTCATTACCAAGAAATACATATTTTAGTGTATCTGGTAGCGGCTTTAATTCAAGGGTGGGTGCTTTAACTGATGATGGGAGGGGTTTATCTATGGTTGGCGGAAGAGGTTCTGGTTTACGCTGCCATTTTCCATAATCCATTACTGGCGCAGAGTCTAACAACGCATTAACTTCTTCAAAATGACTATCCTCATCATAGTAGGCTCCAAAGTGGGCCAAGCATGCCTCTAAAGGATCACTAACACTATTTGTGGTAAAAGTATTCTCAACTAGAGAATCAATCATGCATATAGACTCATAGTTTTCGGGGTCCGGTGGGGCTTGTAACGCCTTAAAAACGTTCACAGAGATTTTCTGATTCCCAAAGGAAAATTCTACTAGGCCGGCTTTGACAATGTATGACCGCATTTTAAAGTGGCTAGGAACGGACGACCTAAGATGATTGGGATATTGATATCTTGACTAGAGACAGGTTGAGTGTCTAAAATCACAAAGTCAATTTGGATAGATAAAGTTTTCTACCCGAACCAAAACGTCCTCAATAATTCCACGTGGGATTTTTGACTGACCTATCATCGCTAATCGTAGTGTTATCCTAGTTGGTTTCATCTCACCTAGCCCAAGTTGTTCATATACCGAGAACGATAAAAGATTCACACTAGCCCCAAGATCTAATAGCGCATTGTTTATCGTTTGGGTACCTATGACACATGTGACAGTAGGACAACCAGGATCTTTGAATTTGACTGGTACTTTTGTGAGATTATGGAACTAACTTGTTGGGTTAAGAATGCCTTTTTATGGACACTCGCATCTCTCTTGACAAAGTGCACATCTCTTTTAGGAACTTGGCCATAGCGGTACATGTTTAATTGCATCTAATAAAGGCAAAGTTGATCTTAACTTGCTTAAAGATGTCTAGGATTTCAGCATATGTACTAGGCTTTTTCAAAGTGAGTCTTTGAGGAAATGGTGCAGGTGGTACATACACTCTCTCAGGGATATCTTCCTCACTTGGACTCTTAGCACACTCAGGCCCATTAGGGTCTTTCGACGAAGTTTGGTCAACCTCGGTCTCTTCAACTGGACTACTATCCTTAGGTGATTCTACCGAGTTTTCTAGAGTTTTACCACTCCTAAGGGTGATAACTGCTTTGACATGTTCATTGTGTCTAGAACTACTCGACCCATTAACCTGGTTTAATCCTTTCGGATTTGGATTTGTTTGGCTAGGAAATTTCCCACTCTCCCTATCATTTAACCGGTTCGAAAGTTGACTTATTTGAGTCTCTAGGTTGGCAATAGCCCGGTCACTGCTTTGTTGGTTATGCTGACTCATCAGGACAAAGTCATCGAGCTTTTGACGTATATGGTTGATATTTTGGGTAGTCTCGGCATGGTTTATCACACTATGGTCAATAAAGAGCTTTAGACTTTCTTCTAGAGATGACACCTTCTTATCAACTAGGTTCGGTTCCTGTACTTGAGCTTGGTTCCTAGAAAAACCTGGTGGTGGGTTGCTAGATGGGCTACTGATGAGTGCCAAATAGTGCATATTTATACACCTTTTTATTGGCATTTTACTCATCTTTTGTGCTCAAGAATCAGATATTATCCATATTTATACACCTTTTTATTGGCATTTTACTCATCTTTTGTGCTCAAGAATCAGATATTATCCCAGATTCTGTATTTTCTTTGTTTTCAAGAATAAATATTTGTATTAATTAATTTTGTGTTTTTAGGTAATAAATAAAGCTCGGAGAATCTGAGGAGCCCAAAGAGCGAAGAATTGAAGTCGAGCATCTATGGAGCAGATAGCCAAAGCGCGCGCGCAACAGTTGCAACCCAACAAGTAGCAACTCATCTCAAGACATGGGCTAGAGCTACCCGTGACCCGGATCCGAGCCCGCTCACTCTGAGCCGTCGAGATCTCGCCTGACTACATCCAACGGTCGCTGCCCTCACTATACATCATCTCTTGATGCTCCGTGCAACACCAGATCGCTCCCTCATGCGCATCGAAGTTTGCTGCTTCCGCTCAACATCGAATCACATCAAAACCGGCTACCTTTCTCGGCCGTCAGATCCACACCAGCTTCATCCTACGCTCGCTGAGGCCTTCTCCATCAATCTTCGATGCACCGCTCAACACTGAATCACTCATACCCCTATACCCTAATCGATCGATCCATTTCTCTCCATCTCTCTCTTTCTTCTCCCCTACCTCTGCAACTCCCTCTCCCCGACCGTCTCCCGCCATAGCCACTCCGCCACCATCTCTTCTCCAACCACATCACCACCTCACCAACAACTCTCTCGACAAACCGCACCATCACTGACCAACAACCCAAAAGACTAGATATCTCTTTTTCTAGTTTCTACCAACCCTAGAAACCGAATCGAGACATCTAGAGCTAGGGTTTAGCCAATCAATCAACTGAGCACGATTGGACAAGAGCGGAAGGCGATTCAGGGTATGGGTTTGTGTTATTTTCGGTTTTTAAAATAGAATTAGGGTTTGCTGTTTTAGGGTTGGAGTTGCATGTATAAAAGAGAAAGAGTTGTGGGTGTTTGAGACACGCCTGGATTAGCCAGTGCAGTCATTTAGGGTTATTTTGTTCTTTGTTGCCTTATCATGTTTTAATTCAAATTGGCTAGGGTTTGAGATGAAGCCCTAGTTTCTGCTGTGTTAATTATGCTGATTGTTTTTCTCTTGAATGCTTAATTTGTTCTAGGATAGAATTCATCTTAGCACATCACACTTTGCTCTCACAGTGCATGCCAATGCCATGGATGCACTGTAGTTAGATTCCTCCGTGATGATGATGCCGCAACTCAAGCTTAGTTGACTATTGTTAATCCTTAGACTAGTTGTTCTTCATTAGACAGCTTAGTACTCCGGATTGATACCTTAGTTGTGAATGAGTCATCCATTGGTGAAACACCTTAGGTGAGTGGTAGACTTGACACTCTCCCTTACCTGTTACAAGGTCAAGAGTAATGCAATTAGCTAAAGACACAGTGAAGTTAGTGGCTGATTTGAAGACTCTAGCATCCCCTTTTGTCACTATCTGTTTACCTTAGTTTAGGTTTATTTCATTACATCTCAGCCGTATCGGCAAAACATCTTATTACCATCTGTTGTCACTTGTTATCACTTAGAACTCAGTTTAGCAAAGCCTTAGATCAATTAGAGCACCACAAGTCTCTGTGGTTCGACCCGTACTTGCCGCGTCTCCGATAGACGCCGTGCACTTGCGGTATAACCCGTAGGCCGTAAAAATAACCCATCTTCCGGGCCTACCAAGTTTTTGGCGCCGTTGCCGGGGACTTGGCGCGTGCCCTGTGTTCATTGGCTCGCTTCACTGTTTTTCAATCATCCTCGTATATACATGTTTTGTTTTGTTTCTTGTAACTCTTTGAATATTATAACTTAGCATTGGTATAACTCAAGATTGTTAATTTGCATCTCAAAGATATCATTTGTAGCTTAGTGTTAGTGTAACTTAGCTTCTATTTCTATAACTTAGCATCTTATTTCAATCTTCACCCTGTCTTAGTATAACTTGTAGTCATCTTCTAGCTTAACTTGTTTTATCTTGTGTTATTCATTTTACATAGCTTTGCATTGTATTAACTCCATCTTCATCTTCACTTAGTGTTAGTATAACTCTTCAAACCCTGTGACAGTCCAAATTCCTCTTCCCCAGTCAGTCCAAAGAACAGCAGCTGTGCAACTCCGCTTTTGTGCTCCTGTGTTGTTTTTGTGCAGTTTGTGTAGTTGTGCTTACTCGCCCACTGTGCTACCCATACTACTAGTCGTGCTTGCTGGCACGGCTTGAGCTAAGCCTAGAAGGCCAAGAAGAAGCGCAGGGCCTGAGTCACAAAGCTCTGAGCAGACTGCAAACTCAGGTAAGTAACTCCATGACTCCACAGAATATATTAAACTGGCATACACCCTTGTGTGAGCCTGTGTGAAACCACCTTGCTAGCCCCCTGAAGCTGCAAGTGTTGGGTCACAACTTGGAAACCCAAGTAGCTGTAGCTTAAATCTGCCCTGCCACTCTGAGATGTACCTTTTGATCTATAAATATACTTGTGCTTGAGCCCTGAAAACTTGAGGTACATAGACCATCTGAGCTGCCAATCTCCAGCCCCCTGAAGCTGTGAGTTGAGCTCCACTTGAGGCTTCCAAGTGTGTTACGGCCCAGATTGATGACCCTGAGCTTGCCTGTGAGAAATCCCAGTTGAAGTCAACTGAGACAGTTGACATCAACTCAGGCAAGCTTGTTGATGCCACAGGCCCTGTGAGCCATTGGCTCCCCTACATAACCTGTGAGAGCCAATTATATGTGCATGCTGCTAAATTAGAGCTAAGCCAAATATGTCAATGACCTGAGAATTCAACACCTAGAGTCACAACTTGCTAAGTGACAATTTGGACAGCCAAGTTGGCTGAGCTACCACAGGGGAAGACAACTGATCCCTGCTGAGCCAAAACCTGAGCATAATCCCAAACTTTGCATGAATGAATGAATGATACTTGCTTGACTATTGTGTTGAATGCCGGACCCGCTCACTTGCTAGCCCCCGAAGCTACAAGTTTGAGCCAAGTGTGAACCATTGAGCAATTGAGCCAAAGATCTCGTGAGGAATTGCTTAACCCGACTCGACTTGCAAACTATCGGACCTAGCCAACCGTGCATAGGCCGCTCGAGTTTATTGTTTGTTCTCTTGTCTTTGTGCAAATCTTAAGGCACTTCGGGTACTTGAATTGATATGTCAATTGTGTGCCGTGTATAAGTTCAAAATGTGCTGAGCATAGCCTTGTGTGATTCATTGCCACTCTGTGCACTCTCCTTCAGCACCAAACCATCCCTGTATGCTGGTAATTGTGTGATTTTTGAGCTGTGTCTCACTGAAGCCCAAACTCCACAACCCTGAGCATACTCAGCCTCTGATGCTTGCCTTGCTTTGGATGAGTGCCAGTAAGTACTCAGCCTGACCCCTGTGCTGTATGTTCTGTGTTGATTTGAGCACATAACTTGTGTTGTGCAATCATTGAGCTGCACATAACCAGAAACCCAACAACTGGGCTGATGAAAAACTGAAACCCAGTCCACTGAGCTGAACCCAACCTGGGCTGTGCAACCAAGCTGGGCCAGACTTTCCCAACCAACCAAAAACCCAATAAACCAAATCAGCCCATTTAAACCAAATCCCAAACAAACCAAATCCCAATAAACCAAATTCCCACATAAACCAAAGCCCATTTTCATGTTCTATGTTTCTGTACATTATCTTTTGGGTTGACCCTTAACTTTTTAGATTGTTAGTAAATTTTTGTAGGACTTGTTAAATTTTTCTTTTCTTGAATCGGTTGAGTCTTCTTGCACATATATTATGCTAATCCGATATGATCTCCACTGAGAATGTTGGATTTTGCCTTGATTAATGAAGCTCAACCATGCTCCTGCCGACATCCGGTAATCTCTTCCCTTTTATCTATTCAAAGATAGTTCTCGTGGTACGTGATTTGTTTAAATTTTTCCTATCTCGTGACACATTGAGGACAATGTTTGATTTAGGTTTGGGGTGCATTTGCATTTAGAGTTTTTAGTTTTTATTTTGCATTTAGAGTTTTTAGCCTTTTATCTTATCTTTTATTTTCAGCGGCGATTTCATGGCGGATGGGAGTTTGGGAGGGAATTTGAAAAAAAAAAAAAAAATTCAAAACTCTTTTGTAAAAACCTCCAACTTTTAGAGATTTTAGAGTCACTAGCATGCTTCTAGCTATGTTTACATAAAGAATCGTGGGAGGAGGGGTTATATCAAATAACAAAAGTTAGAAAGTGCGGTGACGAAAACGCCTGAAGTATGCAAATGTGGGGTTTCATGGTTAGTGTGTTGATTAGCGTGGACTTAAAGTTGGATTTAACCATCTTGCTTTGCTTGACCGGAGGGCGAATTTGGTGTTGTTTAGATATTCTTGTTGTTCCGGTAGTAGAATTGTGATCACCCATAGTGGAGACAGGAGGTTATACCCAATTTACATCAAGTGAGGCACCAACCTTCAATTTTTGCAACTTTCTAGAAAAGTCGAAAAGTTTTCCTAGAGGGAGTGTGATGTCAACACCTTATTGATGCACGTAAATTCCGGGTAGGAATGGTGAGCTACCCAACTAATGGGGGCATCGCACCAATTTCAAAAAATCCAAAAAAAAAAAAAACCTTGTAAGCAGGTGCTATGATTAGGAGGTTAGGAAGCATTGTCCTTCGATATCGAGGTGGGTGGAAAGTAAAAACTACTTAGATCTTTTAGACTTTGATGGTTTTTGATCTCTTGAGTGCTAGTTTTTGATTCAATCATGAGTGAAGAAGAACAATAACATGTGACAAAGTAATAGAGTTAGCCATGCTCAAGATTTCTTGTTGGCTATGCCTACCCAATTTACATCTAAAGATGAAAACTCCTTCTAAATACTTTTAGAGATTTTAGAGTCACTAGCATGCTTCTAGCGTCAATCTTAGTTGATTAGAGGGTTGATTTAACCATCTAAATTGTGATGGAGACTACCCAATTTACATCAAGTGAGGCACCAACCTTCAATTTTTTGCAACTTTCTAAATAGCTACCCAACTTCGCACCATTTTCAATTTGATCTCTTGAGTGCTAGTTTTGTCAATCATGAGGGTGACGTCTAAAGATGAAAACTCCTTCTAAATCACTCTCTCTCTCAATCGGTAAGACCCATAGAAACACATCATCGTCAAAGAACCGGATAGAATCGAATATTGAAAGAAAAATTGATATAGTCCAAGGTTTATGTGCAACAAAGAAAAGAAAATAGGATGAGAATTAATAAAATTTATAAAATCAAGACAATACAAGTTGTGGATAAATTGAGTGATAAAGTCCTTTGTCCATGGAGTTAGTTGTTTCATTATTTGTATTTGTATTTTTATTTTCACTTATTATAAAAAAAAAATAAAAAAAAAAAATAAATAAAAAAAAAAAAAAAAAAAAAAAATAAAAAAATCAAAAGTCAAAAAAATATTGTAGTTTATTTTCTTATTTTTGCTACCACCATGGTAAAGAAGAGTTCAAAAAGAAAAATCCAAACAACAAGGAATTTGAGTAGAAAAGTTAAAAATTGTCAAGTTTTGTGAAGTTTAGAAGTTCGTCATCAACATTTGAAAGACCGAAGATTGAAGACGTTTCTATGGTTTCTTATGAGAGAGTGATATTAATTGCCGATCGGGTGAGAAGTGAGTGAGTACTCCACCCCTTGCTAATGGTTGATTTCCTTTCTTAGAGATCATCGTAAAAGATTCTTTTATCCACACTTCGTGGAGTCTCAGATTTTATTTCGAAGGTTATCCTTCTTACCTACAACGTGTGCAGGATTTCTCTCTTTATTCCCGCCTGCACACATGAGAGACTAAAAGCGATCTTTTTGAGTGCAATTATCATAAAACCCTAATGGTGAGGCAGAAGTCGAGGCTTATGATCACAATCGAATCCGAATTCTTTCATATGGTATGGTTACTTCTCGCTCAAAGACTTAAGGATGAGAATGCGTTCTTCGATAGTTCTAACTTCTCGTTACTAGCATGCGAAACTCTATGTCCTCATAGCTTCTTGGAGGCTTTGGACTCTTTTACACTCGAAGTTGGAGAAGGTTTTGTGGGTACACCTCTTGTAAACCCTCACGAGACTACAACTCGTCCACTAGGGACACCTAGGGGTTTAAAGGCTTAGTGCATACGCTAAATGCATTCGAGAGACTGTGACAGGGGTATAATTAGGATTTCTTAAATTTGTTTCACTTGAGGACAAGTAAAATTCAGGTTTGGGGGTATTTGATGAGTGCCAAATAGTGCATATTTATACACCTTTTTATTGGCATTTTACTCATCTTTTGTGCTCAAGAATCGATATTATCCTGCATTCTCGTATTTTCTTTGTTTTCAAGAATAAATATTTGTATTAATTAATTTTGTGTTTTTAGGTAATAAATAAAGCTCTGAGAATCCGAGGAGCCCAAAGAGCGAAGAATTGAAGTCGAGCATCTATGGAGCAGATAGCCAAAGCGCGCGCAAGTTCAAGCTTGCAACCCAACAAGTAGCAACTCATCTCAAGACATGGGCTAGAGCTACCCGTGACCCGGATCCGAGCCCGCTCACTCTGAGCCGTCGAGATCTCGCCTGACTACATCCAACGGTCGCTGCCCTCACTATACATCATCTCTTGATGCTCCGTGCAACACCAGATCGCTCCCTCATGCGCATCGAAGTTTGCTGCTTCCGCTCAACATCGAATCACATCAAAACCAGCTACCTTTCTCTCCGTCGATCCACACCAGCCTTCATCCTACGCTCGCGAGGCCTTCTCCATCAATCTTCGATGCACCGCTCAACACCGAATCACTCATACCCCTATACCCTAATCGACCGATCCATTTCTCTCCATCTCTCTCTTTCTTCTCCCCCTACCTCCGCAACTCCCTCTCCCCGACCGTCTCCGCCATAGCCACTCCGCCACCATCTCTTCTCCAACCACATCACCACCTCACCAACAACTCTCCGACAGCCCGCACCATCACCGACCAACAACCCCAAAGACTAGATATCTCTTTTTCTAGTTTCTACCAACCCTAGAAACGAATCGAGACATCTAGAGCTAGGTTTAGCCAATCAATCAACCGAGCACGATTGGACAAGATTTTAAGGCGATTCGGGGTATGGGTTTGTGTTATTTTCGGTTTTTAAAATAGAATTAGGGTTTGTTTGTTTTAGGGTTGGAGTTGCATGTATAAAAGAGAAAGAGTTGTGGGTGTTTGAGACACGCTTTGGATTAGCCAGTGCAGTCATTTAGGTTATTTTGTTCTTTGTTGCCTTATCATGTTTTAATTCAAATTGGCTAGGGTTTGAGATGAAGCCCTAGTTTCTGCTGTGTTAATTATGCTGATTGTTTTTCTCTTGAATGCTTAATTTGTTCTAGGATAGAATTCATCTTAGCACATCACACTTTGCTCTCACAAAGGCATGCCAATGCCATGGATGCACTGTAGTTAGATTCCCTCTGTGATGATGATGCTGCAACTCAAGCTTAGTTGACTATTGTTAATCCTTAGACTAGTTGTTCTTCATTAGACAGTTAGTACTCCGGATTGATACCTTAGTTGTGAATGAGTCATCCATTGGTGAAACACCTTAGGTGAGTGGTAGACTTGACACTCTCCCTTACTCGTTACAAGGTCAAGAGTAATGCAATTAGCTAAAGACACAGTGAAGTTAGTGGCTGATTTGAAGACTCTAGCATCCCCTTTTGTCACTATCTGTTTACCTTAGTTTAGGTTTATTTCATTACATCTCAGCATGTCGGCAAAACATCTTATTACCATCTCGTTGTCACTTGTTATCACTTAGAACTCAGTTTAGCAAAGCCTTAGATCAATTAGAGCACCACAAGTCTCTGTGGTTCGACCCGTACTTGCCGCGTCTCCGATAGACGCCGTGCACTTGCGGTATAACCCGTAGGCCGTAAAAATAACCCATCTTCCGGGCCTACCAGCTACCTTGATGATTACCTTTTGACCACGAAAAATTAGGGTTATGTCTCCAACCAGGGTTATAGGTATTAGAGTATGGGTCAAACTTGGGTCGACCCTCATATTTAGAGTTCATACCACCGTGTAGGACACTAACTCCTGTCTCGGGTAGTTTCACTAGGGTAAAACAGGGACAAGTGAGGTCCTATATGACTTTGATCACCACAAATGGTACATGGGTATTTTCTAGGCTCACTATTACAGCTCATAGTCTGGTTTGACCCTTGGTTCATCTCTAAGGCCTCTAAACGCCTAAGGATATCAGACCCATTATCGACTCTATTGACCCTATGGATAGGGTTCCTAGTTATTTCGGGCTCCCTCATTGAAGCCCATTGACGAGTCTTTTCAGATAACTCGATGAACTCATCAAAACATTCATCTGGGTCTTGATGGGTGAATTCTCCACCACTCATTATTTCTACCTGCATTCGGGTTTCACTATCAAGGCCCTCATATAAAATTTGGGCCATGTGGCCTTTATCATAGCCATTGTGCGGGCATTGGTATAACAATTCATTAAACCTTTCTACGTAATCATGTAGTCTCTCACCTATTTTCTGCTTAAAGGTTTGGATAGACACCAATGACAGCAGCCTTGTGGTGTGGGTAGAATTTCTTAACAAAGGCCTCTACAAGGCCATCCTGTGGTGATTGTTTTAGAAGGAATCAAATGGTACCACTCATTGGCTCTCTCTTCTAGGGAAAAAGGAAACAAACGCAACCTAACCACATCTTTAGAGACATTCGGGTAACTCATCGTGTCACAGATCATTTCAAAGTCTCTTACGTGGGTATACGGGTTTTCATTCTCTATCCCCCTAAACTTACGCAACATGACAAATGTCCCAGGTTTAATATCAAACTTAACGGTAGTGGATGGTAAAACAACCCCAGGTTCACGTATCACTCTAGATGGGTTCAACCGGTCCCTAAGGGTCTTGGTTGGCGGGACTTCACCCTCATCATTGTCATTAGCCATCTTGGCAAAAATCGAAGTATCACCTATATCTGTGTAGCGGGTTGGTGTCAAATTAAAAAGGTTGTTCTCCTCAAGTCTATCTCCTACCCGTTTCCAACGTCGCATACACAAGCAAGAATACTAGTGAAGCAAGAAAATCGTGCACATGCAAATGCAGGGTTTACTAAATTAGGTAAGCTTGGGTTACCTCAGCAAAATATACCTAAAGGTACAAGGCTGAGGCTTGTGGAATTTCGGCTGGTAACTCCCAAATGGCCCAAGACACGGGTTCAGCGTACTTTTCCACAGGTTTCCTAAATTCGGTAATCTGACGATGCAATTGGTGTGTGCAACGTGTATTTTTTTGAATTTTTTTTTTTTTAAAAATAAAATAAAAAGAAGAAACAAATATACACAAAAAGGAAATAAAACCTAAAAAAAAAAAAAAAATTGGGTTTTGTTACTTACCTCTTTTGGTAGGCAATTCCACAATAAATATAGAATATTACCTGCACAATAAAAACAAGAAACATACCCAAGTAAAATCAAAGAAATAAAAATTAAATTAAATTACACAAAAACTGAACTAAAAAAAAACTAAAAATCTAAAACCTAACCTAAAGGCAAGTCCGCGTCGGCGGCGCCAAAAACTGATGTAGTTTTTACAGTGGTAAGAAAGATTCGTTGCTCGGACTCTTTTTGAAGATTTGGTTTTTGATTATTAAAAGAAATACTAAGACAAACTAATTAAAATTGATTTTTTTTAACAAGGAGAGATGAGTCTAGGGCTTTGGATTCCGCTACTTCTAATGATGGTAAACTCAATAATTAAAACTTTGGCATAATACTCCTATTTTACTCAAAACAATTTTCGAACTCAATCTCATGCTTTGGAAAATATAACACTACAAGCTCTTTTTTTATGACTTTCGTCGCTATTCTAAGGCCTAATCCTCCTTCGCTTATAAAAGAAACGGTAGAAACTACCCAAAACAGCTTTTACGAAGCATGTAAAGAAGAGAGAATTTTTTAATAAATTAAAACACAATTTTGGAGTAAATATGCCAAAGAAATTAATTACTAAATATTACCCATTAAAAATAGTTTCCTCCAAAACCCTAGAAAAGGAATTTAGCTACTCATAGAACGAAGATTGGAGAAAATTTCATTAATCATTGTATTGAAAATAATAATAAAAGTGCTTACAATGATTTTCAGTAATAAAAGACTGTCTCTGAGGGTCTTTGTTTTTCCAATGTTGAACAACGATAGATGATTCTCTCTGTCGTTGTTTTTAAGACTGCTCCTTTTACGACGGCTTTTGGTGGTGCAATGTTCTTGGTGTTCTTGGTTTCTTTGCAGCAGCAGGTAACTTTTTTCTCTTCTATTTTCTTTCTTCTAAGCCTCTATTTCTCCTCCAAAGTATCCCAAACTCTCCGACCCCCTTCTCTAGGGTTCGACCATCTATTTTATACCCAACAGGGCCTTCGAATCTCTTGAAATAACTCCATTGATCTCCTTTCCTTTTTTTTTTCTTCTTCATGGCCAAGTTACGGGATTCTTTCTTGTTTTGAAAATTATTTCCTTGTCTTTCTTTTTCACACGTCTTCTGGTGATGTGCACGGTCCAATCATATTGCTAGTACAAGCTAAACTCACGTCACCACTTCCAATATTAGAAAATCATACCCGATATACAATATCTTCCCTGTTTTCTTCTCCGGGATTATTTAGCCCAACTGGATCAAATCCGTCAACTAAACCGAGCCTGTTAGGCCATAAGGAAGATAGCCAATGAAGTTCAGCCCTTTAGTCTCATTAAAACTCATCCAATTATCGAATCCTTATTTGCTGCCATTGAAACTAATTTTCCCGCCAAAACCGTGAACACTGATTCACCTTTTGCGGATTATCTAGCCAATTCTGGTCATAATAAAGACCATCATCATCCCTGTTTGGACCTAAAGAACAAACCCATTGATTCTTAGCGCTTTAGTCTCATTATAGCTCCATCAAAATCCAAGCCCTAATTCTGGTTCTCTTTTCCCGCCAAAATTCAAAATTTGAATGGAGAAGATGACCTTCCCTTATCCAAAGCGGTGTCCCTTTAGCAATTTGGGCTACATTTAGCAATTTCGGGGTGCGAATATAGCAATTTGTGGGGTACAAAGATGATTTTTGCTGCATATAGTGAAAAACTTCGGGTGACTTTTTCAACTCTTAGGGACATTTCGGGGGTGCCTTTAACACTTTTCTGGGTGCTTTTAGTAGTTTCTCGAGCAGCCATCTCTTACTTCTCATATTCACTTCTTTTCTTCAATTTTTATCGCATCACTAAAGTCGACATGCCTGAGAAATAAGTCGCCTCCAACAGTAGTTGCACATGAAATGACACTTTAGCCCCTTTTAAGCGACGTTTCCTCTTCTTTTACTCCAAATTACCTGAAACTCAAAATCAGATAAAAGATACATAATTTACAAGAAAACATAACAAAGAAAGCATAAACAATAGATAAATATCAAGGTGTTTTAGACACCTATCAATAAGCTTTTCTTTTCCACTGTGTATCCTTGGTTGGATAGTCTGGAGAGATATGGCCAAAGCCTCTGCACTTGTAACATTAGGAATAACATCATCATCATCCCAGGTGTCTTCACATTTAAGTGGAGGAACACT
Organism: Papaver armeniacum; assembly: GCA_023531295.1. Classification (NCBI taxonomy): domain Eukaryota; kingdom Viridiplantae; phylum Streptophyta; class Magnoliopsida; order Ranunculales; family Papaveraceae; genus Papaver; species Papaver armeniacum. The sequence goes on from JAJJWW010010335.1 coordinate 152,906, forward strand.
TTTCCTTTTTGACGCATGTGCTCCTATTTTTCGATGTCTCAACAGTCTTTTGAATCGTTGAGTAATAAGAGACAAGTGATGGTTTATTTCTCATTCATCTTCAGAAAAGAGATCTTCTTGATCATGGAAATCTTCCGAATATTGAGTCGAAGCTCCTTTTATGGCTTTATAGCCTAGATTGTCCTTTTGTTTAGACAACATTTCTTGATCAAAGATCTTTAGTTTTCCAACTAAGGAACTTCTAGATAGAGACGAAAGATCATTAGCTTCAACGATTGCATGCTTCTTAGAATCGTATCTAGATGGCAACGATTTGAGAATCTTGCATACTATATCCTTTTCAGAAATAGTCTTTCCTAACGAGAAAGAGGCTTTAATTATCTCAGAGAGTTTAATGTGAAACTCCTCAAAAATGTCGTTGTCATCCATTCGAAGGTTTTCCCACTCAGAAGTGAGGGTTTGGAGTCTAGCTTCTTTCTATGGAGAATTTCCTTCGAATACGATCTGAAGATTATCCCAAGCTTCTTTCGAAGTTTGACATGTTGACACATGATGTTGTAGGTCGCGACTTACATCATGAATAATAGCATTCAAACCATTTGAATTCCCGCTTTGCAAGTGCCTTTTCTTCGTTCGAAAACTCGCTAAGCGTTTAAACTCGGTTCGAATTTTTCTCTTTGGTAGAGTATAACCATCGACGACTAATAGCCAAGTACTAAAGTCTCGTGATTGAAGAAAAGATCTCATAGTGATTTCCACCATAGATAGTTTGTTCCAGTCAAAGCTTGGCGGCACGTTAATTGAAGTCGATTCATGAGAACTCGAGTTCATTCTTATAGGTTGGATCGCACCAAACATGATTGTTAGATCTTTTCGTGTTTGCCTCGCTTCCGATACACCAATTGAAAAAGCGAGGGTACCCAAATATACCTCAAGCTAAAACTTTTCCTACCTATAAGTCCTTTCTCCGAAAGTGATTGTCTATGGACTGAGTCGAGACAATACAACTAATCGGTTCACACTTCGTGTGATCATCTATGGATACGAGATCGAGACAATACAACAACGAAGTATGTTTACTTGATCCAAAGGTTCGGACTTAACAAAACACAATAGGATTGCTTATCAAGTAAATAGGAATTAACGTTTGTGTGATTTACTTTAATTATAATAAAACAATTATAATGCGGAAAATAAAAGTAAATGAAACAGCAAGATTTTGTTAACGAGGAAACCGCAAATGCAGAAAAACCCCGGGGCCTTGTCCAGAATTGAATACTCTCATGATTAAGCCGCTACACAAAATTACACATAACTTCGTATAGTTGAGACCAAGTAACTAACCCTATAGTTAACTTAGTTCGTCCTTGTATTCCCATGCCTACGACTTGTGAATAAGTCACATACTTGGAAAAATTCCTTTGGTTCGTATTCCAAACAGTAAAGGAACAACAAATCTGTTTGGTATCAACTATATTCAACCAAGTGATATGAGTCGGACAAAGGCTCTTCTGTTTATCTTAACATAAACTCATTCGTCGGGTCCTTAGATCTATCTTATGTTCAATCACCCAAAGGTAATCGTTTAAGATTAAGCCAATCAATACCTTTAATCACAAGGAAACGTATTGATGCCGATCTACTCAATTAATCAATCCAATCTACCACAAGGATAAACCGATTATTAATTGGATCCTCTTTTTACCGAAACAAGTATTGTGCACACCAAAGATTATATAACCCAAGTCAGGATCTTCAATATCTTCTTTGTCTTCAAATCTTCTTAAATATTCAATAAAAACTCGCACATAATCACTTGAATCTCTTGTGATCAATCACGCACGTAACGGAGTCTCGTTAACAATGGATTATCACAAGATCGTCTTTAGAACTAACACAGTCTAAAGATCCCTGTCGAAACTCTGAACTAGTTTGAGTGAATCTTATATCAGAAGAGAAGTTTCTCAAGAATAACAAACTAGGTGCAATCAGATTTCAACCACCGTTAGTCAATCAAATCAATCGAAAACAAAAGATAAACCGCAATTATCTAGTTTCCCACCAAAGGGTCACGCTAGAGCTTCTCAATCCCAAAGAAGACTTTAAATTGAGAAACCGTAAGAGATTTCGCCTAATTAGGTTACTATCCTCTCCGAATAAGAGGCTACACCGGTAACAACAACAAAAGAGTAAATTTGTTGTTACGAAGGATTAGTTTGCTAGAAAGGCAAACTTCGTGTATTTATAGACAAGGAAGTTTGGACACCAAGGAATTTCCAAAATCGAAAATATTCTCAAGATATTCATAAAAGCACATATTCGGTTTTCATAATTCCTGGAAATGCTATGTCCAAAAATAACGATTGAAATCTCTCGGAAAATCTAATTAGTAAATGCACATTACTAATTATGTAATTTCCCTACAAAATGAAATTAATAACCTTAATTAAAAGATTCTTAACTTACTTATGTTTCGATCCTGGGATTCTCTTCCCTTAGCAGTTAAGGAATATCTTTGAACAATTATAGAAATAAACATTCACAACACATGTTCAAAGTTTGTCGACATCTTAACTTTGTAAGTTCTCTTTCACACTTACAACCTTGAAAACCGATTTACAACACTTCCAAACAAGTTTAGAATTGGTTCATCGACTTTCAAGAACTATGTGATTGATCAAACCAACATTCAATCACAATCACGGGTTTACGGTTCTACCAAAACAAGTTTCGGTTCTACCTCCATGTGAGTATTGTGCATAGTTACACTAGCTTCCCAAAAGTTCGGTTGACTAGGTACTAGGATCGGTTCCCCACATATATATGGTATCTAACTTATATGTGTTGCACATGTCCATAGGATCGGTTCCCCTTTCTCGCTATAAACCTTGTTGTACCCCATACAAGGATCGGTTCCATTTGATGTACTTGCACCCTTACTAGGATCGGTTCCCTTTCCCTTACAAGGCTGACATACAAAATCCGATCATACCACAGTGATTACTTAAGATCGATTTTACTAATAAAAGTTATACCAATACATAAGTCAGGCCTTTGTGAACAGTTCTACCAAGAACACAACAAGTTCTGAGCGGTTATACTCTATCACACATATTGGTTGTTCATAAGATATGCAATGAATAACGAAACCAATAACACCTGGCAATTTCCTTTTCGGTTCACAAACAAATTTATGAACTTACTTCCTTAGACCACATGTAAACATTGTTCCCTAGGATGAAATCCTCACCTCATACCCATACATAATCACAATAGCATTCAAATGATTATGGCAATGTCTTATCTACAAATTTTAATGGTTAAGCAATAAACCTCGTATTGTATTCCTTAATACTATGTCTATCTAGAGTTCAAATATGCTTCAGCTTATGTTTTTAATATGCACGACTTGAAAGATACGTTAGGGAATGAAATAGTTCAAGTAAAATATCACTAACCTCAAGTGAAAGGATGATTGTTGTTGTTGTAGCTCCTTGCTTCTTCACATCTTCAAGTTTTCGCAATACTTGTAATGTCTCATATCCTAATACTTTCAAGCTAACCTATACGAAGTTTCACTCTAGTACATAATCAAGCGACTCTTAACATGAGTTTTGATTCACTAAAATATGACAACCAAACTTGACATACCAACGCCTGGTGGGTTCAACCGAGCCATGCTCTAACAAACTCCTCAATTACGACCTCCCTTAATATTCAGAGGCATATTCAGTTCTGGACGCCTAGAGCTGAAGTTCTCAACCCAAATTATTTATCTCCAAGGGTGGTAAACACATTACACGGTCAACCTCAATGACTGCTCCAGATCTAAATGAGTTAAAAGTTAATGTATGCTGCTTGGAAATTGGATGATAATTCTAATACATGTGTTGCCATGTTGTTCGTAATCATGTAGAGCAGGACCCAAAACTACATCCAGTGCAGAAGAGGCAGAAGCAGTAGCAGCTCTAGAAGGAGCCAGTTGGGCAAAAGAAGCAAGGATATCGGCTTTTAGCATTAAAGGAGATTGTAAGAGAGGGTTGGAATACTTGAATGGCACAAGTAACAGAATTTTATGGCAGTGTGAATCTATTCTAAACGAAGCGATGAAAATTGCTACTCAATACGATAATTTTTTGGGTTTTATGCTCCAAGGGAAGCTAAACAAGTTGCGGATATCCTAGCCAAAAAATCCAGAAAATATGTGCATAGTGTTAATTGGAGAATTGTTGCTCCTTATTGTATTCACCAGTTTTTATTAGTTGATAAATCCAAGGCTAGGATGTTATAACAGCAACCGGCTTTACATAACTCTAGCACAAATATTGTAAGGCCAAGCACTATGGTAGGGGTTATCCCTTCCCTATCCCTTAAATGTGGGGAAGGGATATGGGTCACAAGGCAACCTCACTATGGTGTGTTTTCATCCCTTCTCTACACTGCACGAAAATTCAGTTTCCGTGTGAATAGTGCCAAACGGAAACTCAGTTTACGTTTTTTTTTTTTTTTTACAAATTTTATTTCCACGGGTTTAGATAATTATTATTTATAGGTAAAAAAAAATTGAAGAGAAAAAAAATAGAGATATAATAGGAAATAATGAGTTTTAGTAGAAATAAAAGAGTTTGAAAGTGAAAAACAAAAATAAAACTAAAAATTCTCAAACGGATACCGAGTATCATTTGAAATCACATTTGAAACTCGGTTTCCGTGAAAGAGTTTTTAACTAAATCGAGTATCCCTTCCCAACAAGGTGGGTCCGATCGATCCACTTTCAAATGTAGGGAAGAAATATCCCTTGTTCTAAGGGATATGGGAGACCATAGTAGATGGATTTTTGAAAAATTTCCCTACATTTACGGGGTAGAGAAGGGAAATCACTTGGCCTAAGACTCTCAGGTGACCAAGTTGGTTAGCCGCTTTTAATACATTTTCATTCTAAAAAAACAACACTTGCTGAAATGAAACTGATGAGCATGCCACCCTTTTTCTCAATCTTTCGTTCTTCATATTTCTCCTTTTTTTGTTGTTTAGATCTTTAGAGCTCTGACTTTTAAGTACTTTCATTACCATCATCTTATGGATACACCAGATTCATAAATTGGAATATATCAAACGGAGCAATGCGGAACCGAAACGGCTCTCTTTTCCTAATAACCAAGCTAGGGAATCCTCACTTATGTGTATTGATAATAAGCCGAGAGTAGAATGTATTTCGAGTTGAGAAGGATGCGTTACATCTCCTGCAACAAATTCATTCACAACTCCATCAACCTCAACCACGCTACAACCAGGTGTCCTCTTAATCCCTTTATCACTAATCATTTTTCGGATTCTATGTGCATCATCACTTCTACGTGCACCCAAATAGATGTTCGATAATTGAACATAAGTTCCATCTTCCTTGATGCCGTTCTCATTCTCGAGTTTTACAAGTTCTTCAACTGCAAGTTCTGCTAGTTCGACATTACCATGGCCTCTACAAGCACTTAATAAAGCACCCCAGACAGATGCAAAAGGTTTCATTGGCATTTTACGAATGAGCTTAACTGCTTCATCCAAATGACCTAATCGACAAAGTAAATCTACCATGCAACTATAATGCTCGTGTTTGGGTACAATTCGGTATTTGGCTTCCATATTTTCCAGCAGGAACCAACCTTGTTTTTCAAGTCCTGCATGGGTACAAGCCGTTAAAATACCAAGAAGAACAACTCCATCTGGTCTGATTCCATCTTCGTTCACCATTATTTCTAAACAATGAATAGCATCTTCTGCAAATCCATGTACTGCCAGTCCGCCAATAATGGCTGCCCAAGAGAAGACATTTCTATTTTGAATCTTCTCAAATACTTCTACAGCTTTATCAATGCACCCACATTTTGCATACATATCAACTAAAGCAGTACCCACAAAAACATCTTCGATGAATTCTTCTTTCCTGTGAATATATTCATGAATCCAAATTCCTTGTTGCAGTGCTCCTAAATGAGCACAAGCTGTAAGACCCGTCGCAACGCAAAACTCATCAGGTTCAACTCCAGATATAAACATTTCTCGGAACAGAGCCAATGCTTTAGAATCATTGCCTAATCGAAGATACCCATTTACGAGCACATTCCATTGAATAACATCCCGTAGAAGAATTTCGTCGAACACCATTTGAGCTTGAATTAAACCACTACATTCGAGATAAAACCTAAGAAGAGCTGTTTGAAGATGACGATCTGATGAAGCTAAACCATTTTTAAGAATCCATGCATGGATTTTCTTACCATCGGACATTAAATTAAGTTTTGCACAAGCGATGAGAACGAAAGGGAAAGTGTGATAATCAGGTAAAACAAGGTTAGTGTTATTACTCTTATCATTCTTGCTATCATTAAGCATGAGATGAAAGTAATGTATAGAGAGGTGAGGTTGAGAGGAACTAGAGTAAGCTCTAATGAGTGTGTTGTAGATGAAAGCATTAGGGGCTTGAGTTTGCTGGAAGAGGAGAGAAGCATAAGATAGGTTACCATGGGAATAGAGAGAAAGAAAGGAAATGAGTTTGCTGATTGCATAAGTGTTTTGATGAAAGCCATTGGTTATGAAAATGGCATGGATGGATTTGAATTGCTTATAATTCTTGCATGAACTGATGAGTGACATGCACCATTTCCATGCTCCAACACTGCCCATGAGACAATTGGTGTTCCATCCAATGCACCCCAACGGCCAAACCTCTTTTACAGTCGGCTAGTGAGGTCTAATAATATTTTCACCTGAATCATGTCATATAGCAGTTTTTCCTTCTGGGAAATCTACTTCGCTCTACTTGCATTTTTGATATCATGAACAGCATTTAATCAATTTAGTAATTTTGGTCTGAAATTCAAATGAAAATATCTTAACCTGTTTCATTCATCAAAGTTCATATAGAACCATTTTTTAGGGACCATGGCCATGGTCTTATTAGGCCAACCTCCTTATACTTATAAGGGGTGTCCTAAAGTTAGGTAAATACACATTTACCCTTATTTTAATTTAAATTAAAACTAACCTAATAACTATATAAATCTAAGCATATACATTTAATCTAAATGAATCTATTAACCAAAATCAAAATCAAAATCAAAAACAAAAACAAGAGGGGAATCGAAATTTTCTAGTTTTGAAAAAAAATAATTATTCTCTTCTTCTTCTCTCTTTCCTTGACGTTTCTTGGGTTTTTAGATTGAAAAACCCATCAATCTTTTTAATTCGTTTTTTGATTGGGAAAATTGAATAGAAATCATCAAAATATGGTTTAAATGGAAGTTAAAGTGGCATGTTCGGTTAGGAATAGTTTTAAAAAAACTAGTTTTGTAACCGAACATTCTTAAACCAAGAACACTTCGGTTATCACGAATTTAATTTTTCGTAACCGAACTCGGAGTTCGGTTGGTTCGCAAAAAATAGTTTTAACCGAACTCCTCATTGAAAACCAATATATTGTGTTCGGTTGGTCCCCAAAAATTCTAAAACCTAGTTAGTAAAACCGAACTCTACCCATAATACAAAAAAAAAAAAAAAAAAATGTATTTTAATTGTGTTATTTTTCCCACTATGTTGAGTTATGATTTAACCGAACTTTGCCTACTCGTTCGGTTGGTTCGCAAAAATTTCTAAAACTATCTAGTAACCGAACTCTACCCATATTACAAAAAAAAAAAAAATCCAATGTAAACCGAACTGTGCTATTTTTCCTACTATGTTGAGTTTCAATTTAACCGAACTTGTCCCACTATGTTCGGTTTGTTCGAAAAAAATCTTGACAAACCGAACTCTTCACTAGTCGCATACATGTGGAGTTCGGTTAGATATGTTGTTGGGTTAAAGTTTGCGAACCAACCGAACATTACTCTGTAAAATCTATAAACAAAGTACGGTAACATGTTTGTTAACCGAACTACTAAAAACCTCCATTAACAGCGAGTTCGGTAACCTGCGTGTTTGGAAAAGGTAACCGAACTACACTTTCAGATGAGTTCGGTAAACATTCTTCACATAAGGTAACAGAACAAGCCCAAATCTACTCTAAAAGTTTCGATTTTTGAAAATTTGGAGCAATTCAACCAACATTATCTAAGTTTGAAGCATACCTGGGTACCCAAATACCCTTCCTCCGGTTGTGGTTGGTAAAATCCATCGTTTTTCATGTTTTCCTTCTTCGTCTTCGTCTTCTTCAACTTTACTCGATCAATAATTCTACTTCTTAAAAAAAAAAACCCATCTGATTTTTTAATCTCACTAATTATCTTTAACTTAATCATCTCACTAATCATTACACTAACTATTATTAACACTAATTAATCATTACTCAAAATTAATCAGGAGGGTAATTTTGGTATTAATATAAATATCTAGATAAGGGGTGACCTAGATTTACTTCTAATGTCTTACCCAAAATAAAACCATGGTCCCCACAAAAAAAACAATGGTCCCAAAAAACGGTTCTTCATATACCCCAAAAAAACACCCACACACAATATCAGAAATCATGTTGGGCCTAACAAAACAGGGATATGGCCTTCCCCTAGGAACTCCCCCATCCAAAATAGTGGGAATTATATAATTGCCCTCAATTCTGACGGGATACACAACTACTCTTATCCACTATATTAATACCCCTACTCCAAAAATAAGGAAATTCAATTAATGGTACTTTCCTTTAATACCCCTCCCATACTTCTTCTTTATCTATCGATGCTTCTCAAAAACATTAAAACTCAGTTTATCTCCACCGCAACCATCTCCGTCGCCACCATCTCTGTGTTCCATCATCACGAAAAATCCACCAAACCAAACTCCACCACAATCATCTCCAACACCACCTCCTACTTTGGATCTAAAGATTCCATAATCGGCTCCATCATTACTTACAAAAACTTAAATCGGTGATGGATGAATGAGAAAATAATCTTCAAAACCTAATTTTGAGAATTAGATCATTAGATTCAGTTTGATTTCAATCAATCCGGCTCGAATTACCTAAAATCAATGATAACAATGTTAGTTCTCAAAGAACTGGACGTATTAATTGGGAAGAGATCGAAAATCGTCATCAGTAATTGGATCTGTAGATTCAATCATCAAAACGAATTAATAGGTAAGTTTTATCTCTGATTTTCATTTTGTTTAGTGTCTATTATTAATCTTTTCAAAATGTAGAGAAGGCAATTAAAAAGATAAATCTAAGATATAAGGAAAATAATTATTTTGGTTAATTTGTTGATTTACACATAGATTTTTGCAATTTGTGCTTCACAATCTCTATGTTTTAGTGGTGGTTGCTGGGAGATGGTGGTGGTGGTGGTGGTGGTGATTACTTCCTGCTTCCAAAGAAAAAACGTATACAAATGATGGTGTTAGTGGTGATTTTATGAGTTGGGTATGTCACTACAGTTTATTATCTATTATTTCTCTCTACTTTGTTAATTGTTGGGCATGGTGATTTGCTCCTTAGTCTACCCTAGAAGTGATATTTAATTAGAAGAAGATGATGGTGGTGGAGGAAGATACCAGATCTACAATGATGGTGGTGGTGCGGCGATGAAGGAGGTATGTATTTCAATCTATCAATTGATTATCTTCTTTCTCTAGTTTGAGTTTCTTTGGTGGTGGTAGTATGTAGATAAAATCAGTCATGAATATTGTGTTGGTTGGTTCGAATGATGAAATAAAATAAGTCTTGAAGATAGTGGTGGTTATGGTTGTTGTGGTGTTGGTGGATATTGTGTTTGGTGGTGTTGGTGATCTTTGGTGAGCTTAGAACGATGAATTTTGATGATGGAGATTGTGTTGGTTGTGGTTGGAATGATTAATTAAAGTTGTTCATGAAGATAATGGTGATTCTGGTTGTTTGTGGTGTTGGAAATGTTGTACGCTGCTGGCGGTGGTGGTGGTGAGGTTGGACGACAAGTTGTTGAAAACTACTCCATCAACTATTTAGGGAGTCAACAACCAATGTTTGTGTATCAACAATAGAAATTGATCTTAGTGTAAGGAGTCAACAACAAATATTTGTGTATCAACAATAGAAATTGACCTTAGTTTTAGGGAGTCAACAACCAATGTTTGTGTATCAACAATGGAAAAATGGAATCAACAACCAAATTTGTGTATCAACAATAGAAATTAATCTTAGTGTAAGGAGTCAACAACAAATATTTGTGTATCAACAATAGAATTTGACCTTAGTTTAGGGAGTCAACAACCAATGTTTGTGTATCAACAATGGAAAAATGGAATCAACAACAAATATTTGTGTATCAACAATAGAAATTGACCTTAGTTTTAGGGAGTCAACAACCAATGTTTGTGTATCAACAATGGAAAAATGGAATCAACAACCAAATTTGACAAATATTTTTGAACTTTTGATTTTTTGGATCAACTTCAGTTGTTGACACCTAATATTAATGGCGGTGGCGGTGGCGGCGGCGGCGACGGCAACAACAGTGGTGGTGGTGGTGTGTGACGGTGGTGGTTGTATTTAGTAAGTGGCGGCGGTTGTATTTAGTATGTGGTGGTGGTGGTGGAGGAGTGGAGGTGGCGGTGGTGGAATGTTATTGGTGGTTGTATTTAGTAAGTGGTGGTGGTGGTGGTGGTGGTGGAGTGGTGGTGGTGGCGGATTGGTGGTGGTGGTGGAGTGGTGGTGGCGGCGGTGTTGTTGGTGGTGGTGAAATGAAATAATAGAAAAATCTATTTTTTAATGGATAATATTTTTAAATGGAAAATAATATTGTAAGTGAGGGTATTAAGGTAATCTATTTTTAATGGATAAGGTATTTTAAATGACAGGGGTATTTATATTGTTGAATAAAGGTATATTTATTGGGTGTCAAAACTAAGAGTATTTAATAAATTTACCCTCCAAAATATTAGTAACAAGTTCTTTTGGTGGTAAACCAACCAAAGACTTTACCTACAGCTGCCTTTGCCAAATATTTTTGCAGCATAATTAGCTTCCATATATCAATGGCTATACAAAACTCACAATAAGAGCCATTCAAAACTTTGATATCATTAACTAAACTTCTACGAAACCAGCGAGGATCAGTTTTGCCTGTACACAGTTGGATGGCAACTTGAAAGTCACTTTAGGAATAACTTATCCTACAGCTTCATCCACCGCTTCAAAGAAAAGAATATGAGGTTGTAAATGTGCTCTTTCACACATGCGAATTACATCATCCCATCCGCCGATTACCTGAACAAATTGTACTAGATGATGAAACTGTTACCTGGAAACCCCAATCTGATTTTTAAAAGAAATTTTTTTGAAGACAGAGTGGTACCTTGACAGTTTCGTCATCGTACATTGTCCATCGGTCTTGCTCACAATTGTACGCAAAGCAGCCATAATGTTGTCCATAATAGCAGGCCTACAAAATACATGACAAATTTAAGGGCCAAAACGTTGAAACTTTGTCTAAAAATGTGTGGAGATAAGTCATACGAAAGGACACAAACTTTTCTTTAATGAGGAGATACAAAATCATAGTGCAGCAAATAATTATGAATTTGCAAGGACACCGAATTTTTCATATTTTTGTTAAAAATCAATATGTTATTCATACCATTGAAACTAAGCGGTGTTTGTTCCCTGGAAGCAGTCCTCGATATAGGACAGCAAAATCTAATTCAGGGGCCAGGGTAGCCAGTGTTGCTGATATGTCATTCGCGCACTCATGTGTATTCTGCCAACCAAGAACTGGAATGTGGAAAAAATAAAACTTAATGGTTACAAACAAGAAACCTATATTAACATTTTGATGAGCAACTAACATTTTGATGAGCAACTAACTTTTGATGAGCAACTAACATTTACTAACCTGCTATGAACACATGTGGTGGAGTTGAAAGAAACTGATGAATGTAATTGAGTTTTCCACAGCCATCAGACTCTGGATCACATGCAAATTGCTGATTCATCTGAACGTCATACAAAAGCTCACCAAAAGAGCTATCCGCACCCAGACTCTCCTGATATTGACTGAATAAGTTAATGAAGAAATATAATCTAAATCAACCAAACAATTAACCTTTCTACCTCTTCGCAGATGAAATGACAAGTTTTAAACAAAGCGGCAGTGCCACTTAAAAGATACCTTTGCTGTTCTGAGTGCACTAGCATTGATGTTGTGGATGAATGAAGTGTAGTTCAGATGCTTCGACTCCAAACCACAACTGTGGCAATGCATTTTCTCACGGATGTTCATTCCAAAAGAGAGTGTGCTACACAAGCTTTACTTTCACAGTCCCAAGAACCATTGCAATTTTTATCTTCATATTCTTCATCAAATCCACTTGAAACAGAAGTAGATGATCTATGAAGGCAGTCAAAGATTACTGCCATTACTTCTGAAGCATCATTCATCTGGGCCTGCCAGTCGTCACTATGCGTATCAGTTCAATTGTGATTGGATAAAAATGGATCAGTTATCTTCAATTATAAATTCTAATTGCTGAGTTCCTAGTGCCAGAGTTGTGGATACAAACTGAACATAAATCTTGATAAAATGGTATGAAATATATTGTTCCAAACTATTGGAGATTTACCTGTTGAAAGAAATTACTATCTGGACACAAGTTGCTAAGAGCAACTCTCAGAGAGGTAGGAGCAACTGCTTCAGTCTGCATATCTGTAGATGCCGTTCTTAAAGCCATGAGTATGTCATATAATGCACATACAGCACAAGGATCCCCAACATGCAGATGCGAAGATATTTTTTTCCCAAAAACTCTTCTTGTGAAAGCGTTTAAATGCCCCAAGGACTGTATTTTCACAACAAATGAGACTAAGTGTAAGATTAAAAGCTGAATGAAAAGATAATATGAAAGATAGTCGAAAGGGTAACTGCTAGAATGTGCTAACCTGGATAATGACATTCAAAAAACAATTATAATCACCAGCTTCATTTTTAACCCTGTTCCCAATACCTCGGTCCCACTCTTGCTGTCGATTTCACCTTGTGAAACGCTAAGCCAATCTGATTCTGAAGATGTCATTTGAGGCAACAAACAATTGAATTTGCCAGCCTCATTTTTAAACCGTGTTTCTGAAATCTCCATTCCATTAATGCTGCCAAAAGTGGTTTCACCTTGTGAAACTCTAAGCTCATCTGATTCTGAGGACGTCTCTGGAGGCAACATTCTTGGACCAGGAATTACTGATGAAATTTTACGTACTTGAAATGTGTCTGGAATCAAACATCGAAAAAGTGCCAAAATTAGAATGTGAATGAAACTGCTTAGCAATGTTAAATATATCTTCTAACCATTCCAGAAAGGTATACGACCAGCTTTCTTAAGGTCAGCTCATAGGTAGTGATCCGGAGTTCGGATAAAAGTTCAGTTCAAGAAAATGCTGAGTTCGGTAAAATAAAAAAAACGGTTCAGACATGGTTTGAGTAGACTCTACATATAAATATTGGCAGAAAAGAACAGAACCAATATCAATTAGCCCTATGATCAAGTTCCTATATAATACAAAACCATTTTAACAAATTTGATTTGGAATAAGCTAGTGTAGGAAGTATATCAAGACTCATGAGGGCATGGTTCCAGTGTTCTCAACTTTTAAGATAAATAGAGATTGGATTTAAACTTCAGTTTGTAGAATGTTATGTGTTTTTATATGATGCATAAATAACACACGTATATGACACCAAAGTCCAATGTTACTTACTGTTGCCAACATGAGGAGTCCTCCAATCTCCTAAACTGGCATGCTCTCTGACGGAACCTTCATTTTGAAAAACCCCAGTTTCAAGAATATCATTTTCAAAATTTAAGGATGGGGAGCTCCCGTTTACAACACTGGTAGAGCTAATGCGCAGTTTGCATTGTCTTCCTATCCAGGCCTCAGAAGGCACAAACCAATTGTCCGGGGCTTCACCATTAACGGCTGCAAAAATGAAATCAACCAGACGAACACTTCAACTAAAAGAATTTGCATCACTAACACAATATACTCTGTATAATTGTTAACATAACAATTCGAACAAATCATGAATGCCATGAGCAGGAGTCTGTACTTAATTGAGGGGTTGTTAACCTTGCTCAATTTTGCTTTGAGATTCATTATTTAATCTTTTACTTGCGTGATCAACTAAGCTAGAAGATAATATTAGAGAGACGATGGTCCCATTCGTACTGGTTACAAGGACACCTAATAAATCTGTTGCTAAACTAGGAATCCCAACTGGTCGGAAGGTCAACTAGTACATGCAGGTTTGCTACTAAAGACAACCTCATTTTCAGAAGTTGACCACAGAGAAGGCACCAGAAGAAATGCCCCGTGGTTATAGTTTTTCAACTGCTCAAATGCATCTGGATAAAACCGATGTAGTTTAATTCAACCTGGAATCCATCTTGCAGCTGCCACACAATCCAACATTCTTTTACTTCTTATGTAACTCACCAAGATGCTTCTGCTTGCCCTCATTCTCGATGCTCCTCTGATACTCCAGAATCTCTTCAAGCTTTCTTTCCTCCGCTTCAAGCTCAATTTTATGTCTATATTCTTCTTCTTGTTGTGTCAAGTCATTAACGTTAACACCACCTACAATCTCTGAATCTGGATGACTTTCAGACTTAATAGAGAAGTGGCTGCATCAATATAACAAACAGTAAATAAGGAGATACAATACCATTAAAAAGTAAAGGAGGAAAAAACTCTGCAGTTATTTGAGATGGTAAAAACAAATTTGGCGCACATTTCTTCTGTAGTTGTTTTCTGGAGATGCTGCTCAGTACCACCATTCACCTGCAAAATACAAAAGCAATGAGCCCCCATCATAAGACTTGACATAACAGGTAAGTATGAGCCCCTAAATAGGGATAGACCCAATAGTTATAACCTTGAAATTCTTAGCTTTTCTGTGATCCCTTATCTTTTTCTTATCCTTCATTTTCCCCTGTTTATCTTTAGGATTGCCACCTTTGTGAATTCCCTTTTAGCTTCAAGTTCCAGTTCAGCTAAGAGCGCTTCTCTTGCAGCATCAGATTTCTCTTTAGCATCTTTGGCAACTAGTTCCTCTAAGTGTGCCTGGAAAGGAGAACATCCACAAAAATAAAGTAAGTTACATCTAAAAATATTGGCTGATGGTTATAATCTAAAAGTACAGACCCGCATGAACGACTGAATAAGAGGCAGTATAATCTCCCGAAAACTGTAGGAAGATAAAGGCGCAATCTTCAGCTCTAATGTTTGCATGTTCGTGACAGTTTGATCCATGATCCCATCAATTCTTTCGACCTGCAGATCAGGACACATGAGATTAAAACATTGAATATAGCTGAAAAGATACAAGTAGTTACACACCCACCTCTTCTGATAGCTGAACCTTCAGTCTGTTGATTGCTACTTTAAAGCAATTATCTGCTTGATGGAGGACATCAAGCATTCTCCACTTGTCTTTTCGCCATAATCTGTGTCAGATAAACGTCTAGCGACATCAGCCGAGGTTCCTTCGCATCCAAATGGTGCATCCTTCAAAGCCTGTGCTTCTCTGAGAACAGCTGATATAGCCTCTAACTCAAACTCACTACCGTTCAATATGGCATCACTTTTCCTTTCAGTAAGTTCTTGCCATCGCTTGCTAAAAACTGCCTCAAAACTCTGAGAGGCATTTCTAGTATCATGCTCCCTCTTTTAAGCTCTTCAACACATAGACTCTCAACTGCCAGTAAACCTTCTTGAAAGCTTAGGACCTTGCATTTCTCCTTACACAGGCGTCGTAAGAGGTTATACTTCTGCTCACGCTTCTGAAGCAATTCTAATCCCTTATGGGTGTTTTGTTTCTTATGATGGGTCCATGAATTCAGTAGTTCCCTGCTCGAAGGGCCTGCAAAAATCCAGGATAGAAGAACATTGCTATCAGGTGGTGGACCATCTTTACAAGTAATGTCACCTCTAATTGAATGCTCGTCCAAAAGAAGATATGATGAATCCCTGCTCAAAGTAACCTTCCCTTTGATCTCAGGCTTCTGAGGCAATTTAAAAGCAACCGAATCCCTAACTTTACAAGGCAGTATCGACTGCATATTTGAGAGAAGCTACTCATATGCTCCCTCACCACATGTTGCACAAGTAAATCGCCGTCAGTAAACTTCTCACTGCAGCGGCAGCATACCCAGAACCTCCATGTCCTCTTATCCTGCACATATAACAGGGCTTCTAACAGAGTCTCCAACATCAACCTATCCTTTGATGAACTTAAATGGGACTTGAGATCCTCAATACTCACTTGGAGCAAACTTTGCTTCTTCTCAAGGGCCATTGAATCCCAAACAGATCTAACGTGATTCAACCCGTCTGACATGGATGAAGTCTTCTGCAAACTTGAATGTTTACATTGTGCGCTCACAGTGGGAAGCAAATCAGACTTTTCTTGCAATAGCCTGGCAGCAGCTACACTTGCCTCAATTTCCTTTCTTCTCTCTTCAGGTGTCTTAGTTGCTTTCTTAATCTCATTAGGGCGTCTAGTCTGACATAAGCTGACCTCCACAGGACCTTGAAACCACTGAAACTTGTGGGCAGTTCCATTATTAGGACTCCTCGTCCCATTTGATATCGAAGCTAGTTTGGCTTTCCGGGCAAGAGATCGAAGCTTTTGTTGAACATCGCCTATTGTTGATACGTTGTGGCAACACCTGCATTGCCAACTCTCCTCACCTGGGTCAATTGGATTCTGAATAGCGAGTGCCCTCTCACATTCATCAACAATCTCACCATACCCAACCTCAGCATCATTTGTGGATTCAAAGAGTAAGTTGGCATAGAAATGAGCAAACTCAATAGAATTTGGCGCTAATAAAACAGCTCTTTTGGCTGATTCAGTGGCATTCTTAGTATGCATCTGTTTCTCATTTGGGTCCTCAACTAGGGAACCAGCAAGATTCCATATATTCGCCAAAGCACGATGAACAAGACCAACACTCTCATACTGAAGACTTAGCTCTTTCATAAATTTTAAAGCCTTTGCACGATTCCCTTTTCTAATTTCATCTAGGGCTTTATCGTATTCAACTTTAACACTAGATATCAGCTTCTTCTCATCATTAACACTTACATTACCATCTTTAGCTACCACCTCTGCTGAAGCTGCAGTTACAGTAGCGGCAGCGGCAGCGGCAGAGGCACTAACTGAAGTGGGTTTGTTTCGAAAACCAGGGTTTCGTTTTTTATACCCCATTCTAAGATTTTTGTCACAACAAGAAGTAAAAACAGATGGAAATTGAAAAATAGATGATGATTCTTATACTTACAGCATAATATTGAACTATAGGGCATATGTTATAGTGAAGCTCAAAGTAGAAATCCTTGAGAACTAATCAAACCCCATCTCTTTGTCTGAAATCTCTCTCACTCTTAAACCCTTACTTCCAGAAACCCTTTCAACTCCTTAAACCCTACTTGACTTGTTTTTGTAGCGGAATAGAAAAAGGTAATATCGTTTCGGAGGATATGATAGAGAAGATACATGAATCATTTACAACAACAA
>JAJJWW010010337.1:0-113039 GCA_023531295.1 Papaver armeniacum
GGGGGTCACCATTGAAGGAGGAGGGAAATATTCCCACCGCGTGACGTGGGGCCTCATATGACTTAGGTTTTTAAAGGAGTTAGATTAGGTCTCCCCAAATACAAACTTGGAACATTTAGATCCATAGGAACAAAGTCGCAACCAAATCCTTGGAGCCTCTATAATAGGCTTCAATAGAATTAAGGAAAATACAAACCGGCATTGATTTCCAATAAAACAAAAAAAACTGATGTAGGCCATGTAGCCGAAAGCAAACAAACTACTAGATACGGAGGAGAAGAGTGGTTGACAGGCAACAAACTTCACAGCACTATATCCAAGTTTAACACTGAGAGGCTCAACCACGCTGGATGTTGAAAGTGATCACGAAGCCATAACCAAGTACCATAAAAAGAAATGACGCTGTATTGCTGATGATAAGTATAAACTTCTTGTACTGGTGGTATTCACGGCGATATTGTAGAATAAGACATATCAATACACCCAAAAAGTTGCAAATGAAAGAAGCGGCGAATACCCTATTGAACGCTGCCAAGCTGTGTTTCAGAACTGGATCATGGCTTCCATCAATGGTGAGCGCTTCAGTGAAGTAGAAGGCGCCAGCCGTGCAAAATGACAACAGGAACGAAGACACCATAAGTAGCACCTCAAGAAACCTGTCTTTAGTTTTACTCATCCAACATTGAGGATGATGACACTGATAACCGCCAAAATAATTTTTGTAAGCTTTTCTCGCAGCTTCCTTGTTCTGACAATGCTTTCCATCAAGACCGATATGAAATTCCGATTTTGGTAATGAACAATTTGATGTCAAGTTCACCTCCTTTTCTTCCCTCTGTATAACATGTTTCAAAAAGGTCTAATAGGTCAATTTTTTGTCAAATTTATCCGAATAATAACATTCAGAATCCCCATGGGTAGCAGAAGATCTAACTTGTTCATGTATGGTGCACGAAAAATCATATAAATGGACATTTAGTATCACCACTAACCAGTAAATGAAGCATCTCCCGCAAAAATTCACGGGAAGAACTACTTGGCAGATTAGTTTTGTCATTCTTGTCGTCCCCTGATTCGAAATACAAATTATTCAATCAGCTCTGCAGGACAAAGGAAAAAATGTGAAAACAAATTGAAAATTGTTACCAGGAGAAGAGAACTGGACTGAGACTCCGACATCATCAGCAATTCCAGAGGTCGTCATAGTGGAGAGATATACACCGATTTAGTAGTCTTCCTCCTCCTGTTGAACTGAAAACTTATGAAATAAAAAATCCAGATAAATGAATACAAAATCAAGATATGAAATTTCAGATGTACGAAACAGAAACTTACTGAATTCAAAATTGAATCGATTCAAGGAAACCTCCTGCTGCTGATATGTCTTCTTCTTCTTTGTGACAAACGTTAGGTTGAAATGACCAACAGAGAGTAGGTAATAAAGAGATTAGTTCGCAGTGAACAGTGGATTTTGATCCATTTTTTCTTCTCAGTCACTTTTTTTTTCCTTCCACTACATAAGTTTTAAATCAAAAGTGCCAAGACTTCGTAACACCATAAAAAAATATATAAACCACCCTACAAAATCACTCTATCTTCCTCTTCTATCTCGCGGTTCTCTCTGTCCCTCTAGAATCCTTCTTCGAGCCAAAGAAAACAAATCTTCCATTTCTGATTCTTTCCACTGTAAGATTACCATCTTTGGATCGTTATTTGTTTAAATTTCATTGCGAATTTCTAAAATCTTACACTTGCAGTTCATCTGGTTTTGTTTTTTTTGTTTTTTCTGTCGACTGAACTCGCTTGAAGAGAAAATTTCGTTTCATTCCGGACCTTTTCTCCTTAGAGTGCCCGACAAAGATTTAGAATGATTTAGAATTAGATTTGAATCATGATGATTCTTGATTACATATTTACATCTCCTTGTATTATGATTGATTTCACATGTAGAAAATTAAATGTTACCAGCAACTTGGGCTTGTGGGGGGAAATTACGTCTCTTTGGAGGTTGGCCTGTTGATTCGAGTAAGCAAATACCTTTTTTTTTTCAATTGCCTTTTATTTGTTTGCATGTGTATATTTGCCTTCTATTTGTTAGCATGTGTATATGTATGTGAGGCAGGTTGTGTTTGCCAGTACTAGATTTTGTAATGAGGTTTGATACTTTCCATTTTTTTTCATAATCAGTGTATTCTCCGGAAGACCCCGAGGTAGTTGCTAGCTTCTCGAGATATGCTGCAACTAAGAAACTGGTATGTATTTGGCTGTGCTACTACTATGTGTGGTGGTACAAACTGTTTTCTGTAACTCTTGAGTCTATCTAGTAAATACATTGGACCTCTCCTTGCCATCAAACTCTAAGTCAGCACACGGTTACAATGTACGGAGTACTATTTTAATCCGCACTACAAGCTTAGCATCGTTTTTGCAGGGTGTGTCTCTTATTTATATGTATTACTTGATACAAGGGACTTAAAGTTTGGATTTCTAATTGTTGTACCAATCAGTAACATGCCAACTAAAACAATTCAAGTGCTAATAATAGTCAATCCTCGGATCATCTCCATGTGCCTTCATAGGCTAGTGTTTCCCCTATAATGCACTTGCATGTCTTGATACTTATGTATGAACCAGAAGCGTATCTGATAACAAGTGCATTTCTAATACAAATCTGATCTTGCAGAACTCCTATCAACTAGGAGCACTCGTGAAAAATTTGAATGAGGTGAATGCAGCAATTAATTATTACTAATTTCTATGCTATTCTCTGGTAAGTAGTAGCTAACGAGGACATTTCTGAACTCTATATGAAAATGTTCTTGCAGAATTATCCCGAGCAGCTAGCTTCACTCCTCGCAAAAGTGTCGAGGTTAAAGGCTGAAAATTTGAATTTGGTCAGTGTTAAGCTCATGTCCTTCTGCTGTTAAATTTTATGTCTAAAGTTTAAAAGCATATACAATATGACTATAGCTTAAGTTTTCTTCCATACAGGAAGGGAAGAATGATGCCATTGAGGAGTTACTGAAAGAGGTGTTGTATTCTTCTTTTCTTCTTATCCATTGTCTATGAATTCGTCTGACACAGTAGAGACTGTTTTTATCCGAAAGCTAACTCATAGTTGTGTATCCACTTATTGCAGTATGTTTCAGAAGTGGGAAATACCTCCCAACCTGGTGTGCCTGAAAATGCTCCTGCTCATGTTGTAATTCCACCGGTAAGTAGTCTTGCTGAGAGCCAATCATCACTACTTCTGAAAATTGGTATATGTAGTTCCCTAAATATCTTCAAGGTGTGGGAATATGTATGGGAAGAACAAGAAATCAGTATATGTGTGTTGGTGTCAAATAGAGGTGGAACGACATTCTCAGAAGTGACTATGTATAACAATTGGTTCTAGTCCTTACCTGTATTCGTATTTCTAAAGTTAAAAGTCATATAGGTACAGAAAGAAGTATAAGGTTAACAGTTATGTTTTTGGTGATGCAGATTGAATGTTACCCGGCACAACATAGAAATGAGCAGACAAATCATTATGGTCACCAGGTAAATACTAGTAATACAGAGCCAAATCATTATACTCCTCCTAATCAGGGTTGTAAACCCCTAGACCCTAGTAATAAGGACTAGTAGATAATAGATCAGGGACGGTATTAGGGGGTGGCTTACCTAGGCTGTAGCCCACCCCAAAATTCCTGAAAAGCTGACTTGTACGTGTAATTCTAAATTTTTTTGAAATTTAGCCCGCGTAAATTTTTTGAATTAGCCCAATGAGAAGCTAGGATTCTGCGTCGAGGTAATAATTTAGATAATATCATACAGACATTAAGTGAAAAACACCTGCTATATGCCTATATGTCAATCAGATGAGTCGTGTGTCAATTCTTGTTTAGTTCTCTTAGTTTTGTACCACTCATGTAAATTAATTAACTTGCAAACGGTGTGAAGAGCAACGAACCCACTTCCTCAAGTCTACTTAATTAGTCGTCCTTAGTCCAAAATTACCAGCAATAGTTCACCACGGATACCACTGATCTAAATTATCACTTCTTAGTTGGTTAGCTTTTCATTTTTCTCCGTCGGCAAACACAAATATATTGAAAAAGGAACAAGGACGAAGCAATATCCCGGAAGGATAATAACGTTTGTATAACAATTAAACCGCAGCCACCTTAGCGAATGGCGCTTAGGAAAAATTCATGAGTTGAAGCCTGATATGCAGAAAAGAAAGGCAACATGTCACGTCCTTTACTACAATGCATTTATAATTAATGCAATTGAAAGGAATCAAAACATGGTATTGGTGGGATTTTTTTTTTAGCCCACCCGACATAAAATCCTGGTTCCGTCGCTGTAATAGATGGAGTATATTAGTATCTTGCTAACTAGTAAATTCATATCTTCTTATTACTCTGCAGAGTGTTAATGAACCTACTAGACATATCGAACTTGTGACCCTTTGCGCTGCTGATGCTCATCCTGTTGGGGCTCCTGGTGACTGTACTATTGATTTAGGAACTGGTGGTATCAGTGATGATCCTTATGACTCCGATGGTGATAGCAATAGCGGAGGCACTAGGAACGGTCGTGGCCGTGGTCGTGGTTCTTCTCGAGATTATAAGATGGGGATTTTGTTCTTATTTATGGTGATGATCTCTGAGTTTGGACCACGCCTAGTAATGCAACTTGCTGACACTACACACAAACACAGCCTCAAGCTTTTATTGTCGGGTATCAACGTGTCAGCCGCTGGATGCCTCTTGAGTTCTTCCTTTGGTTTGTTGGGGGTGCTCATGGCTTTGCTTGATTGTGGTATCTTTTCTCTTTCCTCTGTCCGGAAGTTCCAGAAAATCTGCTTAAAGGCTGCAAGTAGCTTTCTGATGGTTGGTGTGATCATGGCAAATGTTTACATCGCAGTAGCTAAGTAAGGGCAATGTGATCTTTCTTTTTATCCGCTCTTACACTTACTATCTTGACTCCATGAGTTTGATTTTTGTTACTACTGTACTGTGATATTTAGGAAAGGATTTGTCAGAACATTATTACGTTTTCATTAAATAAAGTAAAAATAGAATGGCAGATTTAGTCGCACCAATAAGGACTTGCTGGAACTAAGTTCTTCATTAGTGCAACTAACTTTGCTATTCCAGGGCTTCCTCCCTAAGTTTTCTCGTCCGAGAATAGAGTAACTCTTTTGGCTTGGGTTTCATTGATTCTGAAGGTTGTCGGCAGAATTTTAACAGAGATTTGTATGGGTTTTGGTATTCGACTAAATGAGTATATTATGGACCCCACCAGGAATTCCGCATCGTCTGGCTCCGCTTTTGCATAAGAATTATAAGCTGCGTTGCATAGGTACCGGTACGGGTATCCAATTCCGGTACGTATCCAAAAATCCAATTCGGCATCTCCGAAAATGGAAGATACTGATGGATACCGCGTATATAAATATTTGCAAATGCAATTTTATGAGACTCAAGAATGTATTAGAGCACACCAATTCAATCTAATCCCAAAAACACTCATTGTACACCTATATGTTACAATATTCCAAACCTACATTACTAGCAAACTAGATTTTGTGCCCGTGCTACGCACCGGGCGGACCTGAAAACCATTCACCATCATTTTTTTTACTTTTATCCATATTTTTGGTTTGGTGTGATGTGCTTCGCCACGCCCCGTTGTTCCTTTTCACTTGGTGTCGCGTGGTTTCACCCCGCCCTGTAGCGATGCATGCTTAGGATTTACGATTTGTATGGCTGGCCGCCTCCCCGAATCCCCATACATTTTTGATTTAACGGCTCGGCTTCGCCTCGCCACGTCCCGATTTGATATGGTGTTGCTCGGCTTCGCCTCGCCCCGTCCAAATGCATTTTCACATATAGATGTTGATCAAATGAACCTCCTTTAGTCTATGTTTCAAGTAAAAAAGGTTCCAAGGCAGAGAATTCGACAACCTTACACATGTTAATTACTTCACAAATTGGTGTTCTGGTTCGGGCACATTGAAAAATCTTATATAGTCCACATTACAAATTCTTTAATCAAGAAAAGTAAAGAATTTTAAAGTTTTTTGTTGCGGTAGATGATGATTTTATGTGAGAAACAGGTGCAACTTCTACACGGTGATTGGAAATATGCACGTCGTCTTGGCAGTACAGTGGGGGTAAAAGTGCAATGCAAAATCATAACAAAAATTGGGCTTAAAAATAGTTTAAGGCTAACGGTATTTTATGAGAATGGGCTTATATTCAAATAGCCATGTCATCTTTACTGCCCGTGAACAACAACACCATCATCTTGATCCTTTCTATCTTCTCTCGAGCAGCAAACCAAACTTCATATCAGTCCATGATTCACCTAACTCGAGCTCTCTGTTCCTTGGCTGCAATTACAGACTTTACCACTGCACCATCATTAACGGAAATCACCACCAGCAGCATTACCATCAACCACAGCTCCACCTTCCATGATTATCGGTGATCATCAGAAACCACCATCGATCGTTACAGCAGCCAACAGTTGTACCTTCTCGTACTCATAGGCAGCAATCCACTTGTCCATCTCCTCGAGTCACTAACAGACCAGCAGCTCAACTTCCTCTGTGTTATCCCATTAGCCATATCCAGCTCCATTCCATCAGGAGCTCTACTTTCCATCTATAGTTCAATTGACAACAACTCCCAAACTTTCACCATTACAGACGCAACCCATCTCTTCTACCATCGCAGACCACATCAACATCCGACTCCAATGATCACCATTATTCCATCTCCTCCAACCAATGTTGACCTAAAGTACCATTCTTGTTTATCACTGTCGACCTCCATCTCATGCTGTCAATGTTAGCAGCGAAGACAACTCATTCCACCATCATTTTTTTTGTCTTGTGTCTTCCTTACCGAAGATTGGTAGTTCATTAGGAAGAACCATGGCTTTGCGGTGAAGAAAATACGGCAGGGATTTGTTGCAGAAGAAGAAGTGAGGTAGGGAAGGAGGAAAGCTCTAATAAGTGAGATTTCTTATGTGTGTGTACAACACTTAACGGATGTTAATAAAGTACAGTTAAGTTTTTGGTGTAAACCAAGTGTAAGTTATTAATTAAGTGTAAATACTCACATAGGTTTTGTACCTACGTTTACCCTAACGGCGTTATTAACGGCCAGTTAAATATAGGGTGTAAACAGAGTGTAATCCAGTTTTTAATGTCTCGACCAATAATGTTCCGCCACTTGTCCTCTCCAGAATTGCTCTGTGTGAAAGCTTTTATCTAATTTAATTTGAGGAGGGTGTCATACTCACCGTGCGACGTGGGAGCTCATATGACTTAGCATTTTAAAGGAGGTGAGATTTGGAATTTCCTCTCTCAACCCTCACTATGAATTCGTTTTCTTTTTAAGTGTTTCTCCTCTTCACATGTACAAAGTACGTGAAAGCAAGAGAGACCTTCAAAAAATAAAATTGAAGAAAAAACTTTTAGAAAACTGATAAATTTTTGATAAGCCTTTTGGGAAGTATCCGAGCAACCCAGAAATGAAGCATTTGATTGGTACAAAAGAATTCGGCATCTCTCTCTTAATAAATTTTGGAGACCATCTCTCTTTCCTTTTTTTTTCTTTTTAAAAAACCTAGGGGACCATTTCTTTCAAGATAAACTAGGAAAACGTAAAAAAGAATGGCTTAAATGGTTGTTTTCTTAATTTTATGCAAAACCAAATAAACAAACCTTTTTGAAATGGAAGAAAACAATATAGTGCTATAAAAAAATTGATTATCAAGAAAACTGGTTCAGTTGATCATCGAGCTATCCTTAGGGCATGTCCAGCCAACAGTGCAAGTAATTCCCTTAAAATCATGGGTCATCTGCGTGTAAATACGCGTAAAGGTTTGAGAAGTTCAAGTCTTAGACCATCTCCAACGAGGGATTTGTATCCCTATACAAAGGAAAACTTATCTCCAAGCCTTTATTCATACCCCAGATATGGGGAAGCTGGGAAGGGACTAAGGGAACTTAGCTAAATTATTCATGGGGAAGCTGGGAAGGTAATAAGGGAACTTAGCTAAACTATTTGTCGATCGGTAAAAATTAAACGATAGGTAAAACATCTAGCTCGTTGAACCATTCACCTTTCTAATATGTTAAGTTCAATACTTAGGTGAACGATTACTCGATAGAGCATTTTGGTGTCTCCAAAACATTAACCAGAAAGCGGCCAATAGTTCCACGGGTGGTGGATTATTAATTTTACAAGTTTTTTAAAATGCTTCCGCACAATACAAGGCACCCAATACGAGACAAAATAAAATTTCCGTCGGATAATTAGTCAAAGAATGGTGTACACTGAGCTTTTCGGTGAAGCACTAAGCGGTGGTAAACAAATTCTTGATCAAGTTTTTATTCGAGAACACCTATAGGACATCGTCTTCCCTATTGTTTTACATGTAAAATAAAACCGTTTCCATCTAGGATTTTAAGGGAACTCGCCCTTCCCTCATTGGAGATGGTCTTAGGGAAAGTAAATTTGTTTCATGATCGGGATATTAAACTACGCTCAATAAAATGTATCATGGGCAAAATTGATTTTAAAATTTTTAATTATATAGCGATAAAAATTAAAAGATAATAATAATAATAAATAAAGAAAGTAGTTACATTTGGAAAACCTATTTTCGGTTGGAAATCAACACACGAGTCACAAAACTGTTTCTTTGGTTTCTTTTTGCTATAGTGTATGGAGTAGATGCTATATGGTTTAACTCGATGGTGTGTTTGATTAGAGTCAATAGATTCACTTTTCTAAAAATAAAAATCCATTTCCATATATATAGTAATATGATCCATGTTCAGTGAAGAAAATTAGAGGGGAAATGGTACTAAAATTTTCCCAATAAGAGAATTTAAACCCCATGGGATGGCGGGTTCATGATACCTCCTCTTTATGGAATAGATTCCTGAAAATGGAATTTTCTTCCCACCATCCAAATACGCATGTAAAGTTATTTGTTAGTATTTATACTTCAGTTTAACTTGGTAAGGGGTTTCAATTCTTCGTATGAACTTAGGAACAAGCCATATAGAACATTTAAAAGCGATTAAGATCAGCAATCCATAACAAAAACTAATGGAGAACGAAGCGTAGAATATATAAAATGGATTAAAAGAGATTTATCGAGATTAACTCATGACTTCATTGAATAATTTTACTTGTTTATAAATTTTTGTAGGCTTGTTTCCTTTTATATGTAAACAATAAGCGAAGTCCTAAGAAACCTTGAATAACCAAACTTGGTGTTGATGGGTGAAAACGATTTCTTTGGTTTTGAGGAAAAGTGGAGGGTTGTGCGGTTCCTCGATCGAGAAAACTGCCTAAACCTTTAACAGATACACCGCACGGGAGTGCTTTGAGTTCGAGAGATAAATCTGTAGGACTCGGGCCTAAACCAAGACAATGGTCGTTCCAGAGTCAATTCGATCACAAAGAGGGATGAGGGTCGATCTGTGGGAGAAAATCTGAGAATTGTGTGAGATCAATGAGTATTGAAGGATTGTGGATGTGTGAGACTTCTGCAAGTTTGTGAATTGTAGAGTTTAGATAATTTCAGATATGATGATTCTGATGAAGTTCTGATCGTTCAATTATGGATTGATGAACCTATTTATATTGCAGAATTAGTAAACACATTGATCTCCAGTAAGTGTGACGGTTGCAGGGGAGTAAAAGAGTGGGAAGTGGGAAATCGTGGTTAAACCAGTTCCACATGCGTGGAGAATTGGTTGATTGTCCATCCACCACTTTGTTAACTCCTTAAACTGCTTGCACGAATTACTCACATTTCTCATCGTGGATGTACACACGTGTTGTAGGCCGTCATACCAAAACCCCAGTGAATATCCCCAATGTAACATGATCGATGTCTCATGAATGTGGAATCCGCAAGGCATGCGTGTATTTAATTAGTCAATTGTTGACTTGGCTAGACCATGAGTCTTAGCCTTGATGAGTCGAGCATAATGGACGAATGTGGCAAGCTCCGAAACTCACGGATTAAGCATAAGGTGTCTGCTTTGGGACGAGGATAATGCCGCAGAACATCGAGTCGATGAATTGTGGTGTATCATTTTACCGATTGAGGCAATAATGGTGTTCTGATGATCGACGAGCGTCCAATGAGATTGCTCGATCATTGACATATTCTGATATGTCGACTATTTGACAGGAAATGAAATGTTGCTGAGTTATGTAAAGTGCCCATTCCTGATCTAATATGTCATGAATGGTCGAATGACAAAGTATGAATTAAGTATTAATAAGTATTGTACTCGATGGTCGTGCAATAAAAAATTGGATGGTCGGCCAAATTATGTCGCTCAGTCGAGCGAAAATGTTGGCAGTAGGAATGATCATTGAATATTAGTATTATAATATTTTTAATGGGACCCTTTATATATAAATACATATTAAATTTGGTAAAAAGTAGGAGAGAAAAAGACATGAAGTATATATAAAATTATTTAACGATAAAGATAATATCATCATTGGAGATAAAGACTCTATCGATAAAATCTTTATCGCTCTATAGAGCCTTTATCGAATGTGTCTCAGTAATATATATCGAATGTGTCTCAGTAATATATTTGACACTTAATCACTTACGTTTACCACTTTGTCATACTCATATATGAGTGTGCAAAAATAGCAAATCATAAAAGCGCGCATAGAACCGGCCTTATAAAGTGACGAAATTGTGACCGTTGGATGATGAATTATAAAGCGGTGAGATTGGCACCGAGCGATGGTCACCATAATACCATATCGTCAGCCCTTTATTGATTACCAAGCGATATAAAGACCGCTAAACTAAAGAGTCTCTCTCGCACTTTGATAAGTGGTAAATACCTCTTAGTAAGGTATGTTTGCCCCTTAGCTATACCCGTAGTGGATGCTTTTTTTTTATACCCACGGTGGATGCTAAAGTAGCAAATCTTGGCATATACACAAGCACGTAACATTTGCTCGGTGAAATTGTAGGTGCCGTATACGGCCACTTGTAACATAGGCACATAGCCACGCCTCTAGTTGTTTTTCTTACTCGTTGCCTCACAAACTGTGCTAAAACAAATGGCTGAACTTTCTGTTCCGCTTGACTAAAACAGCCCTTTACATGAACACAATTTACGATGAAAATTTGGACAACGTGAGATATTTCAGTAGCATTTGGGGGTAAAGATGGCATTTACATCATTTCACTGCTCTAATCTTATTTTTCATCCTCATCAATTTTTCAACCAGTGGATATCTTTTTGCCAACAATGGTGTCATCTCTGCTCTTCACTTCCTCTCCCTCCTTTCTGAAGAACAGAGAATTCAATTCTCGCTTTAAACCCTTGAAGCCTAATTTGAAGCAGCACTTAATCACTGTAAGAGCTCTAAAAGAAACAACCAAAGAAACTAAAACTAACGACCCTTCTTCCCCGGAAGAAATCACTCAGAAATTCGGTCTTGAAGCTGGTCTCTGGAAGGTAACTTACTGCTTATTATCTTTCTACTCGGTGTCAACTGCTATAAATTTTATACTGACATTCCAATTCGACTGTAAAACCAAAATTTCAAAAGGGTTTGTAGGATAAGTACTACATCTCATGAACCAATTTCTTGAATTAGGGTTTGATTTATCTTCAGTAACAAACTTTGAACTTGGTCGGGAAATCTAGGTGATGTAGATTTCATCTGAAATTGGTATTCGTTATTCAGATATTCAGTTCAAAAGGAGAGGAGGAAAGCGGAGAGAAAACTAAAGGGGAACAAGCCAAGGAACTACTCACAAAATATGGAGGAGCATATTTGGCAACTTCAATAACTCTCTCGTTGATCTCCTTCTCACTCTGCTATGCGCTAATAAATGCAGGTGTCGATGTTCAAGCATTACTGCAGAAGGTAAAATCATATTATAATCAGTTGAACTTAATGAATTGATCATATTCTAATTTTGATATGGACCGCATAAATATTCTAGGTGGGGATTTCAGCAAGTGAAACTGGGGAAAAGGTAGGGACTTTCGCACTGGCATATGCTGCACACAAAGCTGCATCTCCGATTAGGTTTCCTCCGACTGTTGCTTTGACTCCTGTTGTTGCTGGATGGATAGAAAAGATAGTTGGGAAAGACAAGTGAATTTTGTATAGGGTACCTAACCCTTGAACGATAGTGTTTTTTTTTGTATACATTTAAGTGTTCTGTCAATATATTTATCTTCAGGTTTCTTCTGCAATGTCGATTTTAGTGAAACTTATTAATCTGATCCAAGTGGAGAAATACACTGTTCATCCTAAAGATTTTGCTTGAAAGATCATTCAATTTTTTGCCCAACTTTTCACTGGCAGATCAATCTCCTTTCACTTCAGTGAGTAATAATAAGACTGTTGTTTATGGATGCATGAGATTTCCGTAGGCTGGATCAGTGTGCACACCAAGAGATAAATAGCAAACAAAAGTTTAAATGTAACACCGAAAGTAACATCTGTATCCAATCTTAATCACCTAAACACTAGTTCAATTTAGCATCAGTATGATAGAGCACTAATATACATGGATCAACTTCATATTGCGAAAAAATTTAAATATTATTGATCCCTCGAACACAAGATCAAATACATTACTTACTGTACACAGAAGTAACTACATCCATCTCTTTTCCCCTAGCTACATTAACTTTCTATTCGAACCATTTTAAGTTCATGGTGGTCGTCCACCGCTAATCTAGGGTTTGATCAGTGACATGCCGAGTTCAATCCGGTGTAGGGTTGGACTACTGACATGTTAAATATGAGGAACAACAGGATAGGTTCTAGTATGAGTTTAGACCTGAGATTCTTCTGATCATTCGGTTCACCTATGAGAAGTGTTAGCAGCAGGCGGTGATCCAACGGTGCTAGAGGGTGGAGTTTGCGGTCGTGGTGTGCTTACAGCTGTCATCACAAACTCCTCCGCTTGAAGTGTATCCACCCCATCCCATTCAACATCAGCTAAAGAGGAGTTAAGGAGTGTTTCAATTGTACAATGGAGGAAACACAGAAATTACAAAAACAGGCTGAAGAACACATAAACAGAATCATGAAGAAAAGGATACGTGCTGATTTCCACATGTCTGTGATGCTTACTCCATGATCTGATATGAGCCAGTAATCGGCATCTTGCTGAAAACAAAACAAGATCACTAATAAATATTTGTAGATTTCTGCTTTCTAACTGTAAAATGGGTCAGTTCGTTATAGAGATATCAGTAGTTGGAAAAATGAAAAGAAAAGAGGGAGTCTACACCGACAAGAGCATTAACAGATTATTTATATTACTGCATGTTAATTGTTAACTTAAAAAGATAGCAGCAGGTATCATCTGTGATATTGAACACCCCTCACATCACACCTTATAAGGTGGTGGTGGAAGCATACGGATTTTTTGGGAACTAGTGATGCATAAGTTTGTAAATTTTCTAAATAATCATCACAGGGAAGATAAATAAAGAAAGGTCAGTACTTACATCGACATCTGTCGGTACAATTTTCATTATTCCACCCACAAAATCTTGTGAAGCACTGGGATCCGAATACATTCTATTAGGATCTTGGGCATCTAGTTCAATCTCCTTCCCCCTGTTCTCCTCGGTTACCATTGGTTCCTCCATGTGGCTCCCTGAACTTGATGCTGGTGGGACAATAGCAGGTGCTTCAACCCCATTCAGTTCTTCAAATTTCTCCTCGAATTGACTAAACAAATGATTCTTGCAAATATCAATAACATACCAATCGATAAAAGAGATGCCATTCCATCACTGATTTAATGGACTATCAGCACATAATTGTTGTGTATAAAATGTAAACCAGATCATACTTGTAGTATACAATCTGAAGATAACATACGTACCTGACAAGGTAAACATCAATTGGACCCATGGTGCTTCTGAGGACGATTCTATATCTCCTCTGTGGGTAGTCAACAGCCTGATGATTACAAGGATAAGTTCATCATGTGTAAAAGGTAAAAGCTACAAGAGATACATTGTAATAGATGGACTAAATTTTCTTTCCAGCTGGTCTTTACCTCGTCAGGATCAGGAACTTCAAGAGTGGTTCCATGAGGAGCTTTAATTGCTATAAGGGTCTCATTCTGTTTGAAATAAGAGTTTCAGCATACAGATTAATGACAAACTAAAGAGAGAAAATATGAGACGCAAATGTTCAATCAAAAACCATCTATTAGCAAACAGCAGTGCTGCCAAGTAGAAAGTGCTTAGTTAGAAGTAAAGTGAAATTAAAATGAACCCAACCTGAAAGCAGGGTAGACTCTTGATGTCCTCTTCGGTCACAAAAAGCCACCTAAAACAAGGGGAAAAGAAACATGAGGAATTGCAAACAATATTAATTCTGATTCAAATAAAGGGATTTAAACACATGGGAGCAGGTTAATACTTTTGATTGTTTTCGTCTTCGCTAAGGTCCCTCAATCGTTCTTGCATATCTCTGCAACAAACCAGATGCATCAGCTTAGCTCAAAGATACAGAAACAAATAGACAGAAGAGCAAATCTAGTTTAGAACCTTATTCTATCATCTAGTCTGCGCTCCTCCATGGAAAGGTTTTCAACTTCTGCCTGCAGAGTAAGAGTAAAAGCAAAAACAATTATAACATCTGTTTCCTGGAAACACCAAAGACAGTGATCGAAGTTCAGCATTCTCAATTGATTTATAATTTGCAACCGAATGTCCAGGGCAATTGAAACTGCTATGCACTGTTGAAGTTCCACAGCATGAGAATAAAAGCTGCAAAAGCACAAAGACAAGGCAGCTGTGTCTACATGCCTGTAATAGAGTAACATCATCCTCAATATCCCCCGACCTTGCACCATCAAGACCCCTAATCAAACAATCATTGCTCAAATAAATTATATGAGCATTTAATGCTTAAGCTTCTTCGAAATCTATTCATAATATCCTGAGAAGAATAAATCTTCAAAAATACAAAGTACATTACTTCCAACGAATTCTGTTCTTAAGCTTCTTCTCTATGAGACCAATTCCTTCCAAAACATTTGTAATATCATATATCCGCCTCTTTTGTACCTACACAAGCAGAACTTATTTAAGTTCAGAACATTAGAAAATCACAAGCCTGGTAAATTAGGTAGTAAAATGATCACCTCCAATGTATCAGCCGCATTGTTTAAATCAAGAATCCCATCTTCTGCATGTTTAATCAAATTTATGAACTTTTCGTCAAGAGCCCTGAAAAGATAACACAGATTTAGGTCATTCTCTGCAGTGCCTTGTACCATCATCACTGTATGAAAAGCCAAGAGCTCAAACATCACCCCAAGAGTCAAAAAGTGCCATCTAAGAGGAATCTAAACAATTACCTAGAGAGCTGTCATAACGGCATGTTCCAGCTGGAGTGAGAGGATTCCCGGGAGAACCTACAAATTCAACATAAAAGAATTTCAATATATGTTCCTTGGCATTTCACGGTTTTTTCTCCTGTCACAACTGCAGTTTGACTAGGTAACAGAAACCGCAACTCGAAGTTCCTGACCCAGATAATTCGCTAGTGTCGACCCCACTAAGTTACCAACTAACAAACTAACTATTGCTTCTACAATTCCATTACCATTGGGATCAAAAGTATTTAGTGTTAAATCACCAAACCTCACCAGCATTTGACACAGGGGTCTGAGGCCCTGATCTGTTGTATTTTGAGGCCTTTGTCCTGTTGTAAACCCTCCCACCTTTTCCTGATACAGGCGTTCGAAGGGGGCTGTTAACAACTTCAGCAAAGCCAGGGCTGGTGGTCCATTCACTAGATTCTGCTTCACACTCTTCTATTTCGGTCTTTCGCTTCATCTGTCGAATTTTTGAAACAAACATTAGCATCATACAAACATAAAATTTAAGATGAATAGCAACATGTTACATCAAAACAGGAGGATGACATAGATAAAAAGACACAGGCCATAATCATAAAATAAGGTTAGGCTAGGTGTATCTGAAAACATGAAGAGTATATATCTTATAAGGTTAGGTTTAGCTGAGCAATCTAATTTAACTAAAAATCAAACATCTTCCTCAGCTTTTGTCTTAGTAGGACACATACTTCAATTAGATTCTTGGAAATGCCTCCATTGCAAATGAAATACCAAAATCTTCCATTTAAACTTCTAAAATTACAGCGTTTTTGATAAATGGTTCTGGTGACGAGCTTATCTATTCCACCTGAAGTGGCTTAAATATAAACAATTTTGTTATTCAGCACACGCCCTCTTTGAGCAAACTAATGATGGCAAACGCACCCATGACCACACGAGATCCCATATAGCAGTTTGAAGGAACATTAGAGTATCCCAAACCCAAACTACATATCTTATGAAACACTCAAAAAGAAATTACAGTGTCGCAAAGCTTGGCTAGATTAGTATAATGTGCTTACACAATTCATGGATTATACCTGTCAAAAGATTATCTCCATCATACTCACTAAACTTTGTATAAGTTTCCACTTACAGACAAAGGAAAAATTTACATATCAATTATCTTAATATGTAATCCTACAGTCTACATGTATCTAAGTTTCCCTTCTCTCATGAATGTAGCATCAAAAGATTCCAAACAAAGTACCTCCTCCCATCTTCGAATCAGAGTCTTGTCTTTGGGTGTATAAAACAAAGAAGCAAGGAGGGAGAGTCTTAATCATATGCAACTATCATCATACCAGACTATTGGCCTAATTAAAACCAATAGATCAAAGGTCTTTTGTCTCTTGCTTCTCAGCCTACTTTTAAGCACACTTTGGAATAAAATAGTTCCTGAAACATGCAAAGCAATAGAGCGGACCACCTAAAAGCCTCCATAATGTTCTCCGGATCAGTTATGATCAGTTGATTACAAGCCATTCACTGCATACCCATCAACTGAAGTTCACCATCTAACACACTTGCCCCCTCCAGATTGTTTTAAGGAGTAACATGATTTTCTTTTCCTTAAGTCAGTTAGCATTATGTATACTGCCACTGTTGATATTGTTGGTTGATTCCCCTTCCTCCCAACAGCACAGTCTTGACTGTTACAGTTCCCAGGTGCCAAAATTCATTTTGTAATGTATAGCTCAGCAACAAATAACATTCATCCAACCAAATAACTCGTATCAGTGATCATTCACTGCTCAAGGTAGATTTGGTGCCATATAATGCATATGAAACAAACCTCCATTCGGCCGAACAATTTCATTTTTCAGTAACTCTTGGAGCTCAGCTATATCAATGTCCGCAAGAAATATGGTTGATAACTTGGTTTGCTTTTAAAACAATAACGAGCTCCAGGGAGTATCTCAACAAGGTAACCAAACAACGCCAGCTATTATTATTCATCCCTCATGGTGCTTAGCAACCCAGGACAAACATCCTTAGACAGATACTAGAGTACAGTTCACCGAATAAATGCCCTAGAAATCACATTTCATAAGCTTCCGGGAAGCAAATAGATTTTTACCTCTTCATCTTCTCAATTCCTATCAGATCAAACATTTCCACACTGCAGCTCACTATATAAAAACGATTGATACCAGAAACTGACCAGGAAACAAAGTGAATTGCTCTAATCCAAAAACCTATCAGCACTTCCTTGTACATATATTTAAGTAAAATTACTACAAAATAGTCCAATTAAACCAAAATTTCACAAGAGCATAATCATAAAGCATTAAAAGTAAACCGATCTCAGCATAAATTGTTAGGTATAACTTTAATTGAAACCTATCCTATCCTAGAATGAATTAAAACCTAAAATAGATGAAAAAACAAACTTACGGGAGATTTAACAATAATGATTTCAACTTCATCATCATCAACAACTGTACGATTATTATTCCCAGTAGGTGAAGAAAATCTATGATAATCCTCAGAAGGAACAAAAGGCGGTTTCATCGATGAAAAAGGTAGGTGACGCTTTAGAGATTGCATGATCTGTTCTGACGGCTGTGCTAATCGCTGTTGATTCGCAGCTCGGGTTCCAGACATCCAAAATCTAAACAGTAATTAGTAGTCGTCCTATTATGAAAACCCTCGTTTTAGAGAAGAAGACAAGATCAGATCGGTTCAGATCGGAATAGAGTCGTGAGCTAAGATCGGAGGTACAGAATAGAGAGAAAATTGAAGAAATTAGGGTTCAGGGTTGAGAAGGGGAGAGGAGGTTAGAGATGAGGATGAGAGAGAATGTATGGGATCTGAAGTTTTGGGGGGGAGGGCGAAGAAGCGAGGTTAAAAAGGGAGAAAACGAGGGAAGGAGGGAATTTTTGTTTAGATAGAACTGGAGGGAAGGAAAAGAAAATATAAATAGCAAAACTAGATTTTTTTTTATATTTAAAAATCATTTTATTTTAGTCATGTTAGAATAGAGAGAGAGAGTGAGTACTGACAGAAATTAGTTTTAGTTTTTTCTTTGGCCCTTTCTTTTTTTTTTCCTCAGTGTCGTGACACGTAAAAATAATGTTAACGCTGGCTAGGGTTCCCCGCCTTTTGTTGCGGTTCATAGCTTTAGCCAACTCTGGGTTCAGTTGGCGCGTATTTCCCGCCTCTTTCTTCACTCTTTTTTGATCTCTCGCACATGACATGACGTGACACACAAAACCGAACCCTAAAACAAAGACTATAATTCACTGGTGTATTCAGTTTGTTGTAGCAAATTTGTGATGATTTTTGGTCTATACCATTGGATTGTAAACATAATTTAGATATGGAATCTATAATCTATTGTAGGGATAATAGTTTGTCTAGGACTCGTGGGTTAGGTTGGAAAATGTTCAAGCAAATAATGTTCAATGCTTTTTAGGTACTACTCGTACTGTTTAATGCTTTTGCAGTGGAATTTGTGCTCATATATTAAAGACTGGATCTTTCTATTAAGGGATAACTGATGGGACGCTAAGGATTAAGGCTCGTGATAATGCTCATTTAGTACTAACTTCTAACTTGGTATATATGTTGATGCTAATCTCGTGTTTTTTCAGCTTCTGAAAGGTATGTAAGTAGGTGGTTGATTTTCTAGATGGTAATAATAAAGGATACCTCTGAGGCAAAATCAGTTTAAGGTCTGATTGACAAATGTTAAAGAATATGTTGGTGTAAACAATTTAGAATTTCAGCAGGTTCGGCTAGATGCAAATACAATCATGTGTTTACCATTTCTATTTTGTCAAATGATTATTCTATTTTGTCATGTATGTATTGATTTATTTTTATTTTATGTTTAACCATCTAATCTTTGGGTGATCTGCCTTTTAATCACGTGAAGCTCTCATTTGAATAAGGGCTTTTAAGACACACTGCTGCTGCACATACCTACTAGCTATTGGTGGTCCATCTTGTTATGCAACATCCATTCAATTTAAGACCTTTTTAAAAAAGAAAATGATTTTGCCTAAAATCAACATATTTTCTCATATTTTCAACACTTCCCATTGCATTCATAATCATCCGTGGAATTTGCGAAAATGAGAGGGTATGAAGTACACCGTTAAATTTTGTTCGTGAACCTATAAGATAATTTCTAGTTATAGTTAATAAAGTATAGATTAACAGAAAAATATTCTTGTATCGGATTGTTGTTGATGGTGGATTTTCGGCAAGGGCTAAAATCGTAAAATCATGATAGTGCATGTTTCTGACCCGGCTTCAGGAATGTATGTGACGATTCATATTTTACGATCCGGGAACCGTTTCACGATCTCTGACTGAGCGAACATTCCTCTCAGAGCTATGATGAATATGTTTCTCGAAAGGCCTCCCAGCTGAGCGTTCGATGCTCACACATTGCATCATCACCTCTACATAGAATCAAAATGATTGGGCGGCTCCTAGATATAATGTTTGTTAGAGAGCTTAACGCCTTCAGGACGTCACGCCGCTCGTTGTTCCCTAACTACGTAGAGAGACCGTGTATAGAATCTCTTAATGATTGGGCGGTTCCCTAGACATAATGTTTGTTAGAGAGCTTAACGCCTTCAGGACGTCACGCTGCTCGTTGTTCCCTGACTATACACCCCTCGGAACGAATATGATGCTTCAATTATCTTATATCTCGATTCTGCAAATAGATTAACTCTAGCGTGTCATTCATCAACTGATTTCCTAGAAAATAATCTATTATATCTCATTACTCTGTTCAATGGCTGATCCTCAGCTAGATTCCATGGATTAGTAATAGATAACCATTTTATCTCATTACTTCGTTCCCTGAATCCCCGGCTGGATTCATAGATTAGTAGTAATAGATACTCAACTCATTTTATTACTCCGTTTCATGAATCATTGTCAGCCGAATTTCATGAATTAGTAATAAATATTCAACGATCGGGCGTCTGGGCCATCACCGAGTAAGCCCCGAGAAAATGGTGCAAGTGTACTAACAATAATGCACGAACGAGCACCCGCACGAACGAGCATTCAAAAATATGGACGAACGAGGAACTTATGAAGGAAAATAATAAAATAAACAAGAGGCGTGGGACCGGGCCCATCGTCCGGCCGGTCATGCTGTCGTGGCCAGTCCCCTCTTTCATTATTTTATTTAAATTTAATTTATTTCCCTCATCTCATGGAGACTCCTTCATTTGATCAAACTCCCTCGTTTGAGCGAAACTCTTAGTTTCTCCATACTTCCATCAAACAAAAATAGAGAAAGGTGTCACGGGACCGGGTCACCTAGCCAGCCGGCCATGCCCTAGCCGTGGCCGGTCTCACACCTTATAATCCCTTATTTTCTCATATTATTATTTTCATCATCTCATGGAACTCCATAGTTTGAGCGAAAACCCTAGTTTTTCAATATTTTCTCAAATATTGCTCAAACCATGAAAAAGCCAAAAAGTCAAATGGTCACATGACCGACTAGGCTTCTCACGTCAAAAATTAAAATATTATTATTTTAATATTCTCAAAATATCGGTCGCATGAGCGAAGTTCTACTCGCTCATTCGAGCAAAATTGAGAGTTTCAGTCAAGATCAAACTCTTTTGAAAATCCAAAATATTGCTCAAACGCGCACCAGAAAATACCAAAACTCTCACGACTGAGACATGAAAAGTATGGTGACACGGGCATGCCACCTTGATTGACCAAGTTCGGCCCTTAGGCTTGCAAGGAGCCGGTCCCACACTCTCTCATAATTTTTAACTAATTATCTCTCAACTGTTTGTATAGGGTCAAAACTTTCTCAACCAACTTGGGACTTGCCCAATCGACCGTCAGTTGGTCCCACGACCACCAAGGGCCGGTCCCATGACCCCTTGGTCGGTCCCTCATCTCTCCATAACTAGGTTTTACTACCTAACGCTCACACGAGCACTATTTTAATAAATGATTAAACTAGCATTTGATCATCCTTTCACCAACTGGTCAACAAAGGACTTTGGTGCATGCTCACTCGAGCACTTAGGCGCTAAATGGTCGACCATCATCCCATGTAGCCGGTCACTCCTTCACTCGGTGACTTATTTTCAATAAATCAGCAATTGATCAAAATTAGGGTTTCAAACAAATGCTTTGTAAATCATAATTCTGAGCGAGTTCAAACACTAATAATTTTATGTTGATCCAGCAATCAATATCTGGGTTTAAAATATAATATTCGGTTAGGCTACCAATATTTTAATTAATATTTTATTTGGTCACGTTACCAATAATTCATCGAATGAGCAATACTTGCTCAGTTGCTCGAATATTGACTCAACTATCAATATTCAGTAATTTATCAAATGAGCAATACTTGCTCAGTTGCTCGAATATTGATTCAACTATCAATATTCAATAATTTATCAAATGAGCAATACTTGCTCAGTTGCTCGAATATCGATTCAACTATCAATATTCAGTAATTTATCAAATGAGCAATACTTGCTCAGATGCTCGAATATTGATCCAACTATCAATATTCAGTAATTTATCGAATGAGCAATACTTGCTCAGATACTCGAATATTGATACAACTATCAATATTCAACAATTCATCATACGAGCAATATTTGCTCGGAATATCAATATTCATTATGTTGATTCAATTATCAACATCGTTCATTCGAGAACTATGTGTCCCGGCAGACATGTTCAATTCATGAATCTTAGAGCATTCAGCAATCATGCTCGACTGAACAATACTTAGACCCATCGTCTAATCAAGTCAACGACTGACTAATCAAATATACATCTGCTTTGCAGACTCCACGTTCATGAGACATCAATCACGTCACATGGGGGATATTAATTAGGGTTTTGGTCTGGCGGCCTACAACATGTGTGTTCATCCACAATGAGAAATGTGAGTAAGTCATGCAAGCAGTTGAGGGAGTTAGTAAAGTAGTGGATGGACAATCAACCAAGTCTCCGCACGCCCTAGAACTGGTTAAACCACGATTTCCCACTTTCCCACTCTTTCACTCGACCAACCGTCATACTTACTGGATATCAATGTGTCTACTATTCTGAAAATGTAAATAAGTCTATGAATCCACGATTGAACAACAGAAGAATTCTAATCCGAGCAATCACTCTCAAGAATTCAATTAATCGACCAGAACTTATTCGAACTCAACAGTTCACAGAAAACTTGCAGAAACCTTAAACACATTCACAATCCTTGATCATCATTGATCTCACACACTTCTCAGCTTCCCTCCTACAGATCAACCATCTTTCCTCTTTGTGACCGAATTGACTCTGGAACGGCCATTGTCTTGGTTTAGGCCGGAGTCATACAGATTGATCTCTCGAACTCAAGGCACTCTTGTGCAGTGCATCTGTTTGAGGTTAGGCAGTTTGCTCAGTTGAGGAGCCTCCGTCCGCACGGTCGTCTCTCCATTCCCCGAAAAACCAGCAAACCGTTTTTCCCCATCTACAATTGTAAAACAAGTTTTTTGGACGATGTCAAAAATCAATATCCAGGAACAAGTCTTATAATCTATATTTGAAGAAACAAATTCTCAAGAGTAATTCTTGTAGGTTCCATAAAGTTTGAGCTTAAAATTGTCTAGGTCGTTTAATTTACTACTTGTGATATTTATAATGCGGAAAATAAATAACACACGACACCGGAAAATTTGTTAACGAGGAAACTACAATCTTATAGAAAAATCCCATGACCCGCATAAAACTATTCGGTTTGAACACCACTTTTTACTATTGTTTCCAAATATTCAATATTAATATCCGTGAGAATTCCCAAGTACAAACACTAGCCTACTATAAGACTTCGGACTGGAATATAGTTGAGACTTGGATGACCTTCAAAAAGTTATGGATGACATTATTAATATAAAATCAAATTCAACTTCGAAGTACATCACCATAATATCTAGTATTTGATGGAAGGACCAACTATATGTATAATGAAGACGTTAACTATTGCTCCTTACGTCTCGATATCTCTGGATCCAACGTGATCTTACGCACTTGATTGTCTTAGCTAACGTCCTTTACATCCCTAAGAAGTGCTTCGGACGAAGTGAAGACTTTCAACTAATTTGCTTATAACATATATCATATTGATTTTCTTCAGAAAGATATACAATCGTAGGTCTTACTCTCTTCAAAAGGTTGTAAAGATTCCTAATCGGTTAACGAGATAATATTTTCAAAGTGGCCTTCAACTAGATCACAATATCAATCTAAAAATATGAAACTACAATCTTATAGAAAAAATCGTTTGAACAGGTCTTACTAGCCTACTTAAGACTTGACTCGGAATATAAAAGGTTGTAGTCGTGCTCCTTACAAGATTCTTGATTGTCTTAATCCTTTACATCCCTAAGAAGTTCTAGACTTTCAACTAATTTCACAATGATTTTCAATCTCAAAAAAATATGAAATCACAATATCAATCTAAAAAATATGAAACCTGTGGAATTACAAAGTTTGAGACGAAGAGTACTTTATAAATTATATAACTCTTATTCCATGATCGATAATTCTTGAATGGACGTATAGCATAAGAGGTGAACCTTAAAGTAGACAGTCGGGTAAGATAAGATTCTGGATATCAAGAATTATTAGGTGAAAGATAGTCTGACTGGGATTTATGAATCCTTTAGTGAAGACTTCAAGAGTAGTAACCTAGTACAGCTTCACGAAAAAACCTAGGTTTTTAGAGGACGATTTTATCCGTAACTAGGAAACATAAGTGCACGAATTGAGATTCTAGTTTGCAGAGAGTCATCTATTTATAATAATGAACAAGGATATGTAGCTTACAATTGAAGTTGAGTTCGTGAACTACTTTTCATGTTTAACAATTACTTCAACACTAAGTAAGCTCAACTTCTCAATATAGATTGATCATGCAAGCATGTGAGAAGTTTGCCATGCGTGTATTTATCGATATAAGTTATGTGCACTAAAAGGTTAGCCCATGAACATTGGTTCAATTGTTCGTCAACCATCAAGCATTCATAGAGTTCAATAACTCTCTAAGACTAACACAGTTTGTGAACTGTCCAAAACAGTTTATGAATAATTTCTCGTCTCGTAATTCTAAAAAAAAATCATATCCATAAGTTTGCGAACTTTCCAAATCTGTACGTGTACTTAAGTTACAAAAAGTGTATGTGTGCCTCTTAAAATCAACCAGTTTGCCTACTGACCAAATCAGTTCGTGTACTTGTGGATTTAAAAGTATCCATGAACAATTTTTTATTTCAACGGAAAGCAGTAGTTTTCATTAATTAAAATTAGAATTACAAACGTAGTTGTTAGAGCAATGCTCGGTTGAACCCACAAGTTTTGTTATCTCAAGCTTGTTGTCAATGTTAGTTGATCAAAACTATATCTTGATTTCTAGTCTACTAAGTCAAGTCTCGAACTAGGTTAGATTTTGGTATTTGAGTATCAGACATCACCCTCGAAGACCGAAGATCGACAAAGGCATTTGGAGAACTTCATTATCCAGATATGTGAAGACTGAACCATTATATTTTACTCACTATCTTACCATTTTATCGTATGAAACTATATTGTATAACTTTCAATAGATTTATCGCAATAAAGAAATTTCGAGTCAAGCTTGTCTTGTTAAATATCTCAAAATATGATTCAAGCATAGATGTTCAAAGGTCCTTAACAATAATAGTTCGAAACAATTTATTGTTCAAGATTTAATTTGTGGATCAATTGAAAATTGCCCATACAAATGATTTTATCACTTGGAAAGTTTCAAACATCAAAAGAGAGAAATTCAGAACTTCTGATATTTCGGCTCAGGGTAGGTCGGCGAACCAATTCGCAAACCGTAGATATATGAGTTTCATAAAAAAAAAAAAAAAAAAAAGGTTGGCGAACCCAATTCGCAAACCGTAAGTTCAGTTAGGGACAATTCACAAACCGTGGTGATCCGAATTTTCCAAGTTGGTGTAAAAGGCTAGCAGTTGGCGAACCCCGATTCACGAAGCGTGTTCATCTGAGTTCGCGAGCCGAGAAGGGTTGGCGAACCCGGTTCACGAACCGTAGCACCCTTACTCGTGAACTATTGCCTTACTTTCACGAACTGTTTCACCAACAGTCCTAGCAGAATTTAGCAGATGCTCAAAGACTTATTTTTTAAATATGTTTATCATTGCTATGACTCTCATAACAGCTCTAAGATATCATTGATCACTAAAACACTTGTGTATGTGTATCATGATTAAAT
The DNA here is from genome assembly GCA_023531295.1 of Papaver armeniacum. Classification (NCBI taxonomy): domain Eukaryota; kingdom Viridiplantae; phylum Streptophyta; class Magnoliopsida; order Ranunculales; family Papaveraceae; genus Papaver; species Papaver armeniacum. Next base: position 25,715 of record JAJJWW010010337.1, read on the forward strand.
TCTTAAGTGTTTAAATGAACATCAAATTTCTTATAGTTCATAAGGCATATTTTTCCAAAGAACAGTTATTATACACGGTTCCTTAACCGGACCACTGTGTATATTCTTCTAATCCGATTTCAAGATAAATTCCGTACATGCTTACTTGAAACACTGATTAGAATTTCATCTAAACAGATATAGAGTTTGTTTGATTCTGAAGTTATCTTAGCTTGAAAAACTAAAAATGGAAATGCTCTTTCAACTAGGAAAATCAATCCTTCACACTTTGTGTCCTAGTTGATAGCTAAAGTCGTCCTCTATTGACCTAGGTTTCCTTTGAGAAATATAATTTGGTCTACGGCTAAAAGACTTCACTTTGCAGATTCATAAAGTCAGGTCCGACTATTTTTAACTTTATAGTTCGTGTATCTTGATCTTGCTTTTCTGTTATTAAGGTTCTCGTAATCTCTTTCAAGCAAAATAGATAGAAATCGCAAAGTTCTCTTCTTCTGAAACTTTGTGATTCCTCAAGATAAATATCTAGAAACTATTCTTAATTTATAAGTCGAAGATTGTTCTTGAGAGGTGGCAAAGAATTCAGGCTTCTCATCTAAGTGAGTGTAAGTGTTCTGGATTTGTGATGTTTGCTAGCTTTGTCTATTGCAAACAGATTTCCAAGCCTTTATCTTTGAGGGAAATCAAATAGGTTTATCTGTTAGAGGCATATTGGTACCAAAAGTCTTCATTTGAAGCAACTTTTAGGCTGTAAGGGACGTCCACTAAGGGAATAAATTACGTAGAATGTTACGAGGTTCAAGAGACGTAAGGAGCGCGACTGTAACTGAATCACTTGAAGGGGTGGATTCGGTCTCAACTACATTCCAGTTTGAAGTCTGATACTAGGTGAAAACGCGGGGGTACTAAAATACACCACCACTTTTTTCTTAGGCAATATGTATGGACAAACTCAATACGACTCCGAGAGTTAACTCAATCAAGGAATAGTATCTAGAGTTATATCTCTCTCTCTTGCGATTAGAACGTTTACAGAAACAAGTCCGTGAACCTAACCACAAAGAGATTACTTGGACGGTACCAAAGACCAATTGTCTAAGAATCAATCTAGTCGTATCCAACAAACTAGGTCGGATGTATCTACTAATATTGACCAACGTACAACCTGTGATATTTAAATTATAAAGATAAACAAAATAATGCGGAAAAGGAAATAACACAAACACCAGAAGTTTGTTAACGAGGAAACCGCAAATGCAGAAAAACACTGGGACCTAGTTAAGATTGGACATCAAATTGTATTAAGCCGCTACAGACACTAGCCTACTACCAATTAACTTCGGACTGGAATGTAGTTAAGACTTAAAAGGTATCTCACCGATTAAGGTACAATCGCGCTCCTTACGCCTCTTGAGTCCCAGCAGGACTCTGCGCAATTGATTCCCTTAGATGACGTTACACCAACAAAGAGTTGCTTCAACTCAATTGAAGACTTTAAACAGATTAAGCTTATATAATTGATTTCTTGATTATGATCAAAACATATGATCAAAATCAAACGTATGATCAAGGTGATGGAAATAGATAGCAATTTGACAAAGTCTAGCTATCCTCAAAATCCAGACTTATGAAACTCAAAGTGCATCCTAGATTATTATTCACCTCACAAGTATAAAACCTGTAAAATCAACAAAGTTTGAGACGAAGAAAACTTTGATGATTTCTATCTATCTTGATCGATGGAGCAAGCTCTTCAAACAAACAAGATCAGGATACTCAAGTTATCAAGGAAAGATAACTGGACCTGGCTTCATGAATCCCTGTGAAGATTTTGTATTCGCTTAACCCTAAAAGGGTTAGGAAGAGGACGAATCTATATACAACTAGGACACACCAAAAAGTAGTGTCGGGATTCAAAGATCCCAATTTCTTTAAGTTCCCTTTTATAGACATTCAAATCATAGGTTGCTTTAGGTTTAAGCTAAGATAGCTTTGGAACCAAGCAAACAATATCCACCGTTAGATGAATCTTTGAATCTGATTTACATAAGCGAGATATACACTCTGGTTAGGTGAAACCGTAACCGAACCGCGTATAAAGACTATGTTCAACATGGTTAGCCGAAACTAGCCGGTTTGAACTTAAAAGCTTAACCTTCATTTTCATGAACATATAAGACACTAATTCTGAGTCACAAACATGTGATCAAATAAGTCTAATGTTTATATAAAATTAATCAAATGCTAATTATTTCGTAGAAATAATTTAAACACTCTTGAAAATATAATCGACATGGTTAGTAGGTGTACAAGGTACAAATACCATTATCGTTCGTGAGCCGGTTCAGTCACAGTAGCATACCGGTTTGGAAACTTTAAACCAAAACCAAAGTTCTGGAGTTCACGTAACTTTTTAGGTTTGCATACCGGTTTGCAAACTTTCCACCAAACCAAAGTTCCGGAGTTCACAGAACTTTTTAAGTTTGCATACCAGTTTGGAAACCTAAAGACTGTCACCGGTTCCGAAGTTCACAAAACTAAATCGGTTTGCGTACCGGTTTGGAAACGCTACCGAGTTTAGGAACACATAACTTTTTAAGTTTGCGTATCAGTTTGGATACTCACCCCGGTTCCGCAACCACAGTTTAAGAATGGTTTGCATACGAGTATGCATACCGATCCGGTTCATGAGTTCAACAGATTTTCATATGATGTGCATAAGAATATGCGTATCACAAATCTGTAAGTTGATATGTATAACTACTCCGCTACGTGTATGAGTACATGTAATACGGGTTCAGACGCATAAAAGTTTTCCCAGTTTGTAAGACTGATACCACTGTCTTGTATCTGAATCTATAGTAATTTTATATTTATCTCTAAATCGATTTGAAACATTCCCGAATAACATCAATGACACATATCACTGTTCCAAGCTATTTTCGAATGATAAACTTGAATCATGATTTTTGATTCTAGACAATAAATTGTCCTTAACCGAAATTCATCAAGCATGAACAAATGTTCATTAAGCTTAGTCATTATACAAGTTTATCAAGATAAACTTGACTCGAAATTCTTGTCTATGCATACTAGTCTAATTAGTTATGCGACATCGTCTCAGATGATATAAAAGTGAATATAACTTGAGATATAGGTGGTTCAGTCTTCACTTACCCTTTGTTGATGAATTTCTCCAAAAGCTTCGGTTGATCTTCGCCTTCAAACGGTAGAACGCAATGATGACTGTCGTGATCCTCTGTTTCTCAACTACATTTCTATCCTAGTCCGAGACTTAACTAATTGTAGACTAGAAATCAAGATATAGTTTTGACAACAAGCTTGAGATAGCAACACTTGTGAGTTTGACCAAGCAATGCTCTAATAATAGGCTAGTGTATGTAGCAACTTAATACAGTTTGGTGTTCAAATCTGGACGAGGTCCCGTGGCTTTTCTGCTAGTGCGGTTTTCTCGTTAACAAAACTTCTTGTGTCTTGTGTTTTTCCTTTTCCGCGTTATATTTTTAATGTTTATAATAAGAGTTACAAAAGGAGTACATATTCAATCTTACTAGATACGTCTATACAATTAAGATCGATTACGAGACTTGTTTCTTGTAGATTTCGTATCTTGAAAGATAAATAACAAGTTTATTACTTGGCAAATACCCGATCTGAATATTTGGATATGACTAGATTGATCTTGGATATTGATTTTTGAGATCGTCCAAGTATTCTTATTAACGATCTGATTGAGAAGAGATATAGGTATAAATTTTAAATACATATTATCAAGGATCATTCAGTTGTTATACTTGCGTTTCATCTAAACATAGAAAAAGTTCGCTTGATTTTCAAGTTATCTTAGCTTGAATTCTAAGCAAACCTTAGTCTTAAAAAATGATCAATAAAGATGCTCTTTCAACTAGGAAAATAAATCCATGACACTTTGTGCCCTAGTTGATAGCTAGAGTCGTCCTCTATTTACCTAGATTGCCTCTGAAAAATATAACTAAGTGTACGACTTAAAGACTTCTCTTTGGGGATTCGTGAATCCAGGTCTGAATATCTTTATCTTGATAGTTCATGTATCTTGATCTTGCTTTTCTGTTATTGAGGTTCTCATAATCTATTTCAGGCAAGATAGATAGAAATCGTAAAGTTCTCTTCGTCTCAGACTTTGTGATTCCTCAAGATAGATATCGACAAACCAAACTTTGCATTACGATTTTGAGTATAATCTATATTTGTAGCAAGCCTTGGTATTTTTTCATGTTTTCGATCTCTTTTATGCTTCTAACTGTTTATCGCGGCCTTCATATTGCTTAACTTATACTAAGAACAAGTAAAAGTGAAAAAGCGGGGGTACAACAACCCCACCCAACAATTCGTTTGGAAATCTGAATAGACAAACTCAAATATACTTTTAAGAGAATCAACTAGACAGTTAGACTCAATCTAGAGAAAAGTATATCAAAGAGTTTTGTATCTCTATCTCTCAATTCAATCTGCGATCAACAAATAGGAATTTGCGAGCCCGATTGAATATAAGAGAAATAACTTGAACGGTACCAAAGACCAATGTTCAAGGATCAATCAATTTCAATCAACAACCAAAGGTTGGATTTTCCAATTGATCGATTCAACGCACAACCTGTGATATTTCAATTATATAACAAAATATAATGCGGAAAATAAATAAAACAGACACCAGAAGCTTTGTTAACGAGGAAACCGCAAATGCAGAAAAACCCCAGGACCTAGTCCAGATTTGAACACCACACTGTATTAAGTCGCTACAGACACTAGCCTACTACCAATGAACTTCGGAATGGACTTTAGTTGAACCCTAATCAATCTCACACTGATTCAAGGTACAGTTGCGCTCCTTAGGTCTCTGATACCAGCAGGATGCTACACACTTGATTCCCTTAGCTGGTCTTACCCACAACTAAGAGTTGCTACGACCCAGAGTCGAAGACTTGATAAAAAAATCTGTCTCACACAGAAAAGTCTATAGGAATAGATAAATCTGTCTCCCACAAAAATACCTACGAGTTTTATTCCGTCATTAGATAAATCAAGGTGAACAAGAACCAATTGATATACCAGACTTATATTCCCGAAAAACAGCCTAGAAATATCAATCACCTCACAATAATCTTAATTGTATGGTAGCGAAACAAGATATTGTGGAAACACAAACGATGAGACGAAGATGTTCGTGACTATTTTTTATCTTGCCTATCGGAGAATAAATATCGACCAAATCATAAAGAAGATCATACTCAAACACGATAGAAGATGCAAGATCACATCACAAAACTCCAGAGAAATAGTAGGGTCTGGCTTCACAATCCCAATGAAGTCTTCAAGTCGTTAACCTACAGGGTTTCGTGAAAAACCTAAGGTTAAAGGAGAATCGACTCTAGCTTATGCAACTAGTATCACACATGAGGTGTGGGGATTAGGTTTCCTAGTTGCTAGAGTTCTCCTTTATATAGTTTTCAAATCAGGGTTTGCAATCTAAGTTACCTTGGTAACAAAGCATTCAATATTCATCGTTAGATGAAAACCTGATTAGATTCAAGCTAATATCTTTAAACCGTTAGATCGAACTTAGCTTGTTACACACAAATGAAATGTACCCTCATTTAAGTTTATGTAACCGTACCTAAATGTGTACACCATGTTGGCTCAACAATAGTTAACCAAGGTTAGCCATATGAACACTCTCATATCAACTTTATTCATCTTAACCATAACTAGTTCAAATGACTCAAATGAAACTAGTTAAAGAGTTGTTCAGTTGTTATATTCTCATAGAAGTATACAAGAACACAATCGAAGCAAAATCGGTTTGATTCACTTGAATCAATTCATGAACATTATAGCCACGGTTTGCAAAGAATGCATTCCTTATTATATAAATGTATTAGTTCATGCACATAACCGATTTTAGAACTTTAACCTTCAAGTATGCAAACGTGTACGCATACTTGAAATACCCGGACTGAGTTTGGGTTTCGCCAGTACGCAAACGGGTACGCATACTCCAATCCCAGCTGAAAATCTCGGACATGAACCTCACGCCCGTACGCATACTTAGGTTCCTGGACTTCTCAAACCAATAGGTACACATACTATGGTTCCCGGACATGGACAACATATGTGCAAGAGTACACAACATGTCACAATCCAATAATGGTTAAGTGTTCTAAACTCTTATTTCAATCATTGAAACTTTCTTAGAGGATGACAATAGCCGTTTTCACACACTATTAGTATCAAAGCAATTTTCAAGTTATTGAAATAATCATAACGAAACATTCCAAGACTACACCAAATGATTGTATCACACAAACCATGTAAGATGTTACTCGGAAATTTTCACATGATCGTCTTTTGGCTTTCGTCAAGAATATAAGATGAACTTGGTCGAAGCGAAAGCTTGCCAACACATATTCCGAGAAATATGTAAGGGTGTTAAACTCAACTCGAAATCTCAAATGTGTATAATAGAAAACTATATCGTAACACGACTTATGTCTCAATATAGGAGATAGAGTAGAAATAGACTTTCCAAGTGATAGATGAGTTTCAGTCTCCACATACCTTTTTGTTGATGAAGTTCCACAAGCTCTCCTTAGTAGTTCTTCGTCTTCAATGGTGAACGCCGTGAAGTCTAATGCTCAACTACACAATCTATCCTAGTCCGAGATATCTATAAGTAGACTAGAAATCAATACTTATAGTTTTGATCACTGGCATTGACAAACAAGCTTGAGATAACAACGCTTGCGAGTTCGACCGATCATTGCTCTAACAATCTCCCCCTTTGTCAATTTTAGTGACAAAACTATCAATACATATGGATTACAAAATAAATAAACTTTGTAGCTTCTCATCCAAATGCTTGATTTCCTTGGTTCTTCAACATTACTCGAAATCTTCGTCACTTTCAAGTACTCCAAGATTCCAAATGTGTTCAACTCAACATCATAATTGTTGAAGATCTGTAGCTATAACAATGAGAAAACAGTTGCCCTCAATCATTGTTATACAGTGTCATAGTATCATTATACAACATCAAAGTCCAATTGTATCACAACTTTGACAACAATACTATGGTGATATGTATCACTCCCCCTTAGTCAATACTTCATCTCACAGTGAAAACCACTCCCCCTTACATAATGATCCGTAAACCATATGTATTTGTAGTGTGAACTACACATTAATTCTCCCCCTTTTTGTCAATAACAATTGGCAAAGGTACGAAAATTAGTGGGATCCTAATGAAATTTCCATAGAGATACCATGACCAAAAGAGAACAACATATCAACTTGTTTATATGCCATCATATAGCCGAAACTAAATGCATTCATCAAGGGCTTTATAAAGATACAAGATAACTCCTACAATATCCCACAGCCGCACTCCCCACAAAGATTTGACAATTAAGAACAAGTTCAAATAAGAACTCTCCCCCGTAAAATGTCATTCCCGAAAGAACAACAAGAGCGAACTTACTTTTACAAGAAAAGAAGGATTTCTTTGGACATTAACAAAAGTCATGAAACATGAATTTGTATCCAAAAATCTCAATTGAATAAACCACAAGGAAAGTGATCAATTCAATTGGCCATGCTCAACATAAGAGAAATTATGGAGCAACACAGTATATACACAAAGATGTGGATCAGGGAAAGACCAGTACTGCGGAGTAAACAAAGATTCATTCTATTTTTCATCACTATTTGCACAATGACATATAATAGACTTAATCTTTGTAAAGAAAAGTTCAACCTTTCTTCCATAAATATTTGCATAATGACATAAAAGGCTTAACTTTTGTAGTCAAAGGTTCATTCTATCTTTTATCAATACTTTCATACCGACATATAATAGAGATAACTTTTGAACAAGTATGGGACAGTCAAGGTTCACGGACGTAAACAACATATCCTATAACAATTTGCAATATATAAAACCATAAAGATTAATACTGCAAAAATCATCTTCCAAATCAACTTTAGAATATAAATAAATGAATATAAAAACATTGCAATATGAAAACGTTGGCAATAGCTATGTGTACTCACAATAATGGCTATTCCAAACCCTAGTTATCCTTCTTAAATCACAAGAATAAATTCTCATAAGAAGTTTCCTAGACAAGAATCAAAAACATAAAGAAAACTTATACATGATCAGCAACCAAGGAACGGACAAGGGCGAGTTCATCAGACGCTTTCTTTAGTTCGTTTTTCAGAAACGCAAGGTTCTTTGATGCAATTTCAAGTTGTTCACACACGACCTCAAAATCTTGAAGAAGATTTCCAACCAATTGAAGAGACAATTGAACTAGAAGATCTTTTTCATGATCAATTGCTTTAAAGCAAACAATGAAGATGGGTTCTTCGTGAATTTCAAAAACTTTGGCATCATCAAACTTGTCTTCCTCATTGCATCCTTCCATTGTGCACACCAAAAATCCAAGAGAGGTCTTGACGTTACCGAGCAAGTATATACATCAAAATAAACCTTGATATATATATATATATATACATATATATATATATTAAGATATTTCCACAAGGAAACCCTAGGGTTACTAGTAACTGTTTGGTAACAGGTCAGGTGCACAAGATTCATGGTTATGACCCAGAAATCAAAAACCAGGGAACCACAGAGTTAACGTTCAGGAACATGTTATGACAGAACAAGTTCTGAACAAATGATAGGAAACTTTGTCTAACAACGAGCGTAACACAAAGTTGGAAATCAACTATCATTGAGGCGGAAGAAGCTAAAGTTTTAAACAAAGCATCAGACGGACAAGACACAAAAACTGTCTGGAGCAAGACTTAGAAAGGAAAAACAGGATCAAAATAAAAGGTACGACACATACCATTTGTCAAGAAAGAATCATCTTCTCGAGAGTTATGTGTATCGTCTCATGGTCTTATAGAGGATACACACAAGGAAATGGTCAAGTTGTAATATGATGAACATGAAGTCCATCAGGGGTATTGATCTTTTCCTTTTCACTTCCTTGACATAAACCAGAAGCCTTATGTGAATCTTCAAAATAATTAACAGGAGAAGGACAGAAGTTACCTGAGCCTGCTGCTTTTCTTGCCTTCTTGATCTTGCGCTTGAGACTGTTGATACTGGTCTTGAGTTCCGAAACACGATTATTAATGTGAATATAATCAGGAACACTTATTTTAGGAGCAAGATCATCTTTGAAGAGAAGGGAAGGATTTGAAGATTTCTTCTTCCTTCGAAACCTTTTTCTCTTTACAGATTTTTCAGAGTCATTAGTCATCCATAGAACATCATTCTTTTTACAATTGTAAGTACAAGATGTATTATATTCATAATCATGAATTGGCCCATCACATCACTTTTCATGATTGTGAGATGAATTTCTAATGACACACTGAGAAGCAAGTTTGATTACTTCTTTAAACATCCAGACAGGAATGTTATGAAGTTTTTCATCCCGTAAATGAAGGTGACATCTTTTTTCAATGTGACCTTTCCTTCCGCAATAATAGCAGTTGACAGGAATGTTTTTAACCGTTCTCGACTGTGCAGTCTTAGAGGGATGACATCCTTGGTTTCTAGAGACATCTGCTGCTGAAGAGAGTTTTTCACTTTTACTGCTGGTGAAATTTTCAGCTAGAAGAAGATTATTAGGAAGAACAAAATTGATCTTACCAGTACTTGGAGCGTTTATACCTTTATAGCCCAGACCACGTGTATCATGATGATTTTTACATGCTCCTAGCATAGGAGATAATTTTGTAGAACTAGAATTGAATTTCTTCAAATTCTCTTCCAAGGATTTAACCTTCTTAAGAGCAGCACTAAGATTAGTCTCCAATTGTTTCTCTCAGGTGAGAAAAACTTTTTCTCTGTCATTTAAACAAGTTTGTTGAGAGTCTCGGTTTCTGCAAATCTTTTTTTCAACTCAAAGAGATTTTGACGAAGTTTATCACATTCAGAATTTTTTGAACATAGATCTTCATCACGATCTTTAAGGATAGATTGTAGCAAACTATAACCACAATCATATCCCTTAAAGAGTTTTCTCATTTTTTCTGTTTTCAAGACAGAGAGGAGTCAGAAATTCAGCCAAGCAAGAAGTTGACTTTTCTTTCTTTAGGAGATGATCGAAAAGCTTGATGTATTGTGAGACTTCCTCATTCACATCTTGTCCCTCTTCTGAATCACTTTCATCAGAAAGTTCATCCAACTGTTCATCTAGGCATGCCTCCCAGTTATACACAGTTTTATATGATGGAGAAGACATGAGAGATTTCTCAGGAAAAACAAGGCTTTGGACCAGGTTTGAATGTTTCTGAACTGGTGAATAAACAAACTCTAATATACTTTTAAGATAATCAACTAGACATTTAGAATCAATCTAGAGAAAAGTATATTAAAGAGTTTTGTATCTATATCTCTCAATTCGATCTGCAATCAGCAAATAGGAATTTGCGAGCCCGGTTGAATATAAGAGAAATAACTTGAACGGTACCAAAGACCAATGTTTAATGATTAATCAATTTCAATCAACAACCAAAGGTTGGATTTTCCAATTGATCGATTCAACGCACAACATGTGATATTTCAATTATATAACAAAATATAATGCGGAAAAGAAATAACACTGACACCAGAAGTTTTGTTAACGAGGAAACTGCAAATGCAAAAAAAACCCGGGACCTAGTCCAGATTTGAACACCACACTGTATTAAGTCGCTACAGACACTAGCCAACTACCAATGAACTTCAGACTGGACTGTAGTTGAACCCTAATCAATCTCACACTGATTTAAGGTACAGTTGCGCTCCTTACGTCTCTCATCCCAGCAGGATACTACACACTTGATTCCCTTAGCTGATTTCACCCACAACTAAGAGTTGCTACGACCCAAAGTCGAAGACTTGATAAACAAATCTGTCTCACATAGAAAAGTCTACATGAATAGATAAATCTATCTCCCACAGAAATACCTACGAGTTTTGTTCCGTCGTTTGATAAATCAAGGTGAACAGGAACCAATTGATATACCAGATTTATATTCCCGAAGAACAGCCTATAAATATCAATCACCTCACAATAATCTTAATCGTATGGTAGCGAAACAAGATATTGTGGAATCACAAACGATGAGATGAAGATGTTTGTGATGACTTTTTATCTTGCCTATAGGAGAATAAATCTCGAGCAAATCTTAAAGAAGATCGTACTCAAACACGATAGAAGATGCAAGATCAGATTACGAAATTACAAAGAAAATAATTGGGTCTGGCTTCACAATCCCAATGAAGTCTTCGAGTCGTTAACCTATAGGGTTTCGTGAAAAACCTAAGGTTAAAGGAGAATCGACTCTAGCTTATGCAACTAGTATCACACATGAGGTGTGGGGATTAGGTTTCCCAGTTGCTAGAGTTCTCCTTTATATAGTTTTCAAATCAGGGTTTGCAATCTAAGTTACCTTGGTAACAAAGCATTCAATATTCACCGTTAGATAAAAACCTGATTAAATTCAAGCTAATATCTTTCAACCGTTAGATCGAACTTAGCTTGTTACACACAAATGAAATGTACCCTCATTTAGGTTTATGTAACCGTATCTAAACGTGTATACCATGTTGGCTCAACAATAATTAACCAAGGTTAGCCATATGAACACTCTCATATCAACCTTATTCATATTAACCATAACTAGTTCAAATGACTCAAATGAAACTAGTTAAAGAGTTGTTCAATTGCTATATTCTCATAGAAGTATACAAGAACACAATTGAAGCAAAATCGGTTTGATTCACTTGAATCAATTCATGAACATTATAGCCATGGTTTGCAAAGAATGCATTCCTTAATATATAAATGTTTAGTTCATATACATAACCGATTTTAGAACTTTAACCTTCAAGTATGCAAACGTGTACGCATACTTGAAATGCCCTGACTGAGTTTGGGTTTCGCCAGTACGCGAATGGGTACGCATACTTCAATCCCAGCAGAAAATCTCGGACATGAACCTTACGTCAGTATGCATACGTGTACGCATACTTAGGTTCCCGGACTTCTCAAATCAACATGTACGTATACGGGTACGTATACTATGGTTCCCTGACATGGAAAACATATGTGCAAGAGTACCCAACATGTCACAATCCAATAATGGTTAAGTGTTCCAAACTCTTATTTCAATCATTAAAACTTTCTTAGAGGATGACAATAGCCGTTTTCACACACTATTGGCATCAAAGCAATTTTCAAGTTATTGAAATAATCCTAACGAAACATTCCAAGACTACACCAAATGATTGTATCACACAAACCATGTAAGATGTTACTCGGCAATTTTCACATGATCATCTTTTGACTTTTGTCAAGAATATAAGATGAACTTGGTCGAAGCGAAAGCTTACCAACACATATTCCGAGAAATATGTAAGTGAGTTAAACTCAGCTCGAAATCTTAAATGTGTATAATAGAAAACTATATCGTAACACGACTTATGTCTAAATATAGGAGATAGAGTAAAAATATACTTTCCAAGTGATAGATGAGTTTCAGTTTCCACATACCTTTTTGTCGATGAAGTTCCACAAGCTCTCCTTAGTAGTTCTTCATCTTCAATGATGAACGCCGTGAAGTCTAATGCTCAACTACACAATCTATCCTAGTCCGAGACATCGATAAGTAGACTAGAAATCAATACTTATCGTTTTGATTACTAACATTGACAAACAAGCTTGAGATAGCAACGCTTGCGAGTTCGACCGAGCAGTGCTCTAACAAAAAGATTTTGTTTAGAAAAATTTGGAAGAAGAGAGTGGAGTGGTTTGAGTGAAAATGTAAGAAAATTGAGGTATAACGTTTGAAAGTTAAACCCGTTGAGAAAAGAGTTGTTGGCTTTTTACCGTTGGAGGTTTTTCATCGCCCACCCGCAGATTTACTTCGCCCGCCCGTGGATTGTGTTGGCTCGCCGCAGATCGTCTCTGTCCGCGTGCTTCTTTGTCCGTCGCCCATTACTTTTACGATAGTGCAAATTGGCCTTTACCCATCCACTTACTTGGTAAAAATAATTATTTGCTGATTCCTATATGAATTGCCCTTACCAAACACAATTTGATCATTTTTCTAATCAACTTTAATCAACTTTAACTTTAGTTTATATTTTACCAAACATTCAACTGATTTTATCACATATCACAACACAACAATGCACAACAGAAAAGCATTTTTACAAAACTCACGGCAATACCAAACTAAGCCCTTAGATTAACCGCAGTGGGCGACCAAGACCAAAAATTTGGGAAGAGATAGAGACGTAGTGGGACGGACTAAAGATCAAATACCAGATTATACCAAATTTCCAGACTAAATTTGGTCGGCGACCAAAGACCAAACCCAAATTTTAGTCGAGCGTTGATATAGTGTTTGCCCCACACCAGGCGTTGATATAGTATTCGCCCCACACCAGGCGGACGTAAAGTCTACGCCCTACAGCAGGCGTGGTTTATACCCCGCCCCATATATTTTTTTCTTTTTTTTTTTAATTGTGGGGCGTGGTTTATACCTCTGCCCCACTCAAAAATTTGATAGTTTATATGGGGCGTGGATTATACCAACGCCCCATTGTTTTGTTGCATTTTTTTTTTTTTTTTACATTTGAGGCACCAGACGAACGTATACCCTCCGCCCCACATCAGGCGAACGTATACTTCACGCCCCACACTAGGCGTTGGTATAGTTTACGCTCCACCAAAATTTAGTCTTCCTCCCACTGCGTCACTCAACGGACTAAACTCAAATTTGGTCTTTTTTTTTTTAGTCGCACCACTGCAGATGCTCTTAGTCGCCCCTTGCTCCTATGAATTTTACCAACCTCAACTTTCATGACCAAAACACCCTTAATAAATAAGTTAATTACATAAAAAACTCGATAGTCCTAAATCTGTGGAGCTGGTGAAAACCAGGGCCAACAACCCTCCCAGACTTATCCACGCAGTTTCTTTATATCTTTTCGCTTTACCTCACAAAGACATCCTGATAGATAAAGATAGAGTCAAGCACCAGTAGGTAGACAGAAAGTGAGTTCTCTCGCCATTCGTCACACCATGGCTTGCTCAGCTTCTTCAACTGTTATCTCATCAAACCCTAGTTCTATCAAATTCCCTAAACCAATGGCATCCTTAACTTCTTCACTTCCATTCTCACAAACCCTAAATGTTCCTAAGAGCTTTAATGGTCTTAGAAAATCATTCCAGTCTCGTGCTTCTCGTCCAATCTCCACCAACCAATCTAAAAGGAGCTTAGTCGTTAAAGCTGTAAGTAAAATTCAATTCGAAGGTTTTGAGAGTTTTTTTTAGTATAAATGTATGTTTTATTTAGGGTTTGGCTCTTTGGTTTTGTGCTTTATTGTCCATTATTTGGTTGGGTTATTTGCATTTCTGAAATTTTACGGGTTTTTTGTTCAGATTTAGTAGCTAATTAGAAATGCTGACATTGTTATATTAAGGTGTAACTTGGTGTTCGAAAAGTGCAAAGGTTTCTCAAATGAGTCAGAGTGACTAATTTGCTCCAATGTAACTAGGTTATCTAGGTTCTCTAAGGGTAAAAGAGGCTCAAGGTTTTCTGTGTTCAGTAATGTTGCTGATAGTAAACAATGATTTAACATATATGAGATACCTTTTACTGGGCAGATAATTGAATAATGTAGAGCTTCAATGGAGTTGTGTGGTAATAGGTGATGTATTCTAAGGACATCTATTCTATTATCACTTGCCGATTTGTTGTGGCCACATTTATACCACGCGGGATATTCTGATTCGTCTTTGTAAATTCAATCTTACACAGCTATGTAATCCCTCCAACCTAAGGCATGTCAACTGCCTGCTTCTAGTGTAGGTGTCAAATCAGATAAAACATCTGATCAGTTACGTAATTTTCTTATAATTATTCTAACACTAAATATCATGAGCTGGTTTCTCTGATCCAAATTATTAGTCAAGTACAAACGCATCAAATTATGTAACCCTTCACGGTTAGGTTTTGGAGTGTTCACTGATAGAATTACTTGCTCGTGAATACTTTCAAATGACTGACATGCATAGAAAAGAAGAAAAACATTTCTCTCTTCAGAAACACAAACTAAAATGCATAGATAAGTTTCTGTTTTCATTTTTTTTTTTTTTTGTTTTGTATGTTGGACTGTTGGTTATCTATTTAACTAGTAGCAGTTGCAAGTTCTATTGTTTTTTAATTCAAGTCATCTCTACTTCTAAATATGATTTTGGCTGTTTTTGATCTGTCCAGAGTGCTGGGGAACTTCCTCTAGTTGGGAATAAGGCACCAGATTTTGAAGCTGAAGCAGTGTTCGATCAAGAGTTCATCAAGGTATGGTATGCTATATATACTGTTAATACTGGAAAGAAGTGTGAAGAAGTCCTCAGAGTTAACATTTGGTAAAATAAGTTTAAACTAGTGATCTAGAAGATACTTATTTTAAATTGATGATCTGGTCTCACAGGTCAAGCTATCTGACTACATTGGAAAGAAATACGTGATTCTCTTTTTCTACCCATTGGATTTTACATTCGTTTGCCCTACTGGTAAGTCGGCATATCAAAGAAGTTCAGTTTTTGAAGGTAAAATATAACTGCATATGAGTTTACTTTGGTCCTTCTGTTTGTTATGCAGAGATCACTGCATTCAGTGACCGACATGCTGAGTTTGAGAAACTAGACACAGAAATCTTGGGTGTTTCCGTAGATAGTGTTGTAAGTATTTATCTTCTATATTTAAAACATTGATGATGTCTCTCTGCCAAACACCCTCGTTTTAATGTCGAATTTCTCATACAGGCTTGGTATTCTAATTCATATTTGACCTTTGTTGTATAGTTCTCTCACCTTGCATGGGTGCAAACAGATCGTAAGTCAGGTGGACTTGGTGATCTAAACTATCCATTGGTTTCGGATGTGACGAAATCCATTTCAAAAGCTTATGATGTGCTTATTGCTGATCAGGTATGGTGCTTTACTAATCTTTGTTCATGCAATTGTCCACTTAATCTTCCTAGTAGCAAGTTTTGCTTTGTTGAAAAGCTTCAATGGTTAAGACTAAAGAAAGTACTTCATGATCTGTGTAAAGTATGATTGCCAACAAAGGGTTTCCATATTTACCGAGTGGAAATCATATTATTACCATTGCCGGTGTATGTGTTTAAGTAGATAGGTTCTGAGACTTGGCATCCAGCCTTCTATCTTTAGAACTAAATCTTTCTACACAAACAGGGTATTGCATTGAGGGGTCTTTTCATCATTGATAAGGAAGGAATTATTCAACACTCCACTATTAACAATCTTGCCATTGGCCGAAGCGTTGATGAGACAATGAGAACTCTTCAGGTAAATCAATAATAAGGAGCCTATGTGTAGATTATTACTTTGTTTACATATTGATGTCCCATTGCTAAAGATGTTTTTATTTTGAATGCCCTTGTTCAGGCTCTGCAATATGTTCAAGACAACCCAGATGAGGTATGCCCAGCTGGATGGAAGCCTGGGGAAAAGACAATGAAGCCAGACACCAAGCTTAGTAAAGAGTATTTCTCAGCTATTTAAGCTATAACTTGAAGAATATCTATCTGGGTCATTTGGAAGGGCTCTAAGAGAGTTATGTCCATGTTGTATTCTGCTTTATTCTAGAGAGTTTTAGGACAACTTGTTCCCGGAAATAAAATACATGGCGGGACATTTCCCCGGTTTTTATCTTCTTTTTCTGTTTTCTTTTTGAGTGAATGAATTTAATAGTAATTTATTATGTCAATTTTTTTTTCCCTTTCTGGATTGTTTGTTCTATCCTTGTTGTTGCTTACATCAACCAGACATCTGCCATCTGGTTATGGTGTTCGTTGATACAAATTGAACACGGAAACCCGGGCAATAAGAACATTACGGATTCGCAGATTTGCAGTAAGATATTTGGATGCAAAAGATGTACTAGCGTTTATGGGTTTGCAGATTTGAAGATAGTACAGTATTCATGGACATGAAAAACCACCATCCCCAGATTATCTTAACAGTGATAAAAGAACCTAGTCAAAGTAGCCACCACCGGTATAAACAACATACCATTTCGCAACTAAGTAGCAAACTTTTTGATACAACAATAAAGTTGGATAATGAAGCTTCTTATAGAGCCTGTAATACAAATACTTCGCAACCTAGAGAGAGTACTTCGCAACCTAGAGAGTATATCGTACAAAGATTGGCGACCTTAAAACAAAAAACCAACAACATTGTTGCATTAAAAGAAAAATGTAACACGAGTTGTCTCACTTGAACAGGTGGGCAAGGTCAGGATCATCCAGGTTTAAGTCCAACCATCCACTATGACGCATGTACTCAATATAATGTTGGGGTGGTTCGATTGCCTGCGGGTTCTTTGGAGTGAATCCATGAATCCTTTCAAGATCTCTCGCAAGCCATCGAACATATGTTTTGTCAAGAGGAGGAACCACCTTCACTAGAATCTCTTCCTTCTTTTGCACTTCTTCCTTTACAGGCTTGTTACCCATTTCCTTCTCCAAGTGAAAGACGCAAGTTCACTTCCTTTGCACTTCTTCCTTTACAGGCTTAGGAAATCTACAGAAGATAACTACTACATCAGTTACGTCAGTTTCGCGTAATACCCAACAAAATCTAAGGAGCGTCAACTGAGGACTTCAAATTGAGTTTAAAATTTCGTAAAAGCAACCTGCACTTGGTTGAGACGGATAGTCCAACTCCTAGGTCAAGGCAGGATTCACAAAGAAAACCCAACATTTTGATTCCTCAAATGGTAAAGATGGATTGAAATTTTCCTTTCTTATTTGCAAACAAAGCTACTTTAGGGCTACTAAAATTGCAGGATTACTTGCACCAAATGGGAAAGATTACGCACCTATGTAATTGTTTTGCAGGCTAAACTTGCAGTAACCTAGAAATTTGATAGCTGCCTGTTGCCTCCGGTCACCCTTTGGTTCTTCTTCTTCTTCCTTTTCCGCCCCAAATCCTCACGCAAGATCTGGATTCTGGTCCACAATCTCAATACCGTGGGAATTAGAAATATGATTGAAAGAGGCAGCACGTGTGTATGCTTCGAGACATCTAATACCCTATGATATACTCCCTCCGTCTCTAAAAGATAGGCAAGTTTCCTTATTTGGGTATGTCAAAAAAATACGCTTGTTTCCATACGTAGAAAGTCAAATGTTATGATTTTACTAGTATACCCATAGAGGGACCACTTGTCTCTTATAACAAATGAGTGGGGACCAAGGATGGATTAAGAAAAAACATGAAAAAGTGGCTATAATGATTGATTTTCTTAATTTTTTTGAAAACCAAACTTGCCTATCTTTTAGAGACGGAGGGAGTAAGTAGGAATTAACATTTAATCCCATTTATGTTGGGCTTTGGACGCTTTAGTCCTACCCTCTTAAGCCCAGTACTGGATAATCATAATTTACAAAATTATGAACGGGTTAATCCATTTTCAAACGATTTAGTCCAAATTAAACTTTTATGATGACAAAACTACCCACCAACGATATTAGCTTCCTGGTCTAGTTTAGTTCCATTATTTCAATTCTCAAATCAAGATACATCTTCATCACTCTGCTTCTCGTCTCCGGCAAATTTGTCTCTCTTCCTCTCTCGAGATCTTCATCACTCTGCTTCTCGTCTCCGGCAAATTTGTCTCTCTTCCTCTCTCGAGATCTGTTGAAGAAGAAGGTGGATTTTATTGACGGAGCCATCGGAAACCATTGGAGGTATTGTAAATTCATAATCATTTTGAGATTTTGTAAAGTTTCTGAACTTTTTTTTGTTGAGATTTTAAGAACTTAAAGCGTTGATTTCATATCAAATTTACACAATCAATGTTTCGATCTATAATCTTGGGATGATTGTCATAATTTTGAGTCAAAAATTATCCTTTTTTAAAAAAAAATTTGTTAGGGTTCCTAATTGAATTTCGATCTATCTTTTTGTGCTGATTACAAATCTGATATTAACTACTTACTGAGTCTACACATACTGTATAGGTGAGTTGGTCAGAAGTCTGGTGCAACATACTTGATTTTAATATTTTAGTTTGCCTTATAATCTCTAGAAAAATGTTAGACTGAGTAATTATAAAACTTTGTTGATTTGGCTAGGCTAATGAAGGAACTTATCCGTCGTTTGCAGATTCTGCTTAATTCCTATATACATTCATTTTTGTCTGTTAAACTTATATTTTAGTGATTATTCACAAAGCTTTAGTGCGTCACACGAACGACAATCTCTTGGCACAGCTGTTGCTTTAAAAGTTGCCATTAATACTCCTCAATTTGGGAGGTTAAGGCAAGCATGATGGACACTTAATATGTACTACATTTTTATCTCTCAATTTTTATTTGTTAGTTTCTATATTTGTAATAATTTTCTTATATTTGTGCTTATGTAAGTTATACACCTTAAACCAGAACTTACAAATACATTTGGTTAATTGAACCAAATTATTGGGAGCACAGGCATCCGATCAACATATCACCTCCGACTGAGGTCAAAGTACTTGAGAAATGAAACGGGTCTTCTTTATTTCTTGGCGATATTGGTATCCGTGCAGAAAGTATAACATCCTAAATTCTTATCCAAGTGGGAACAAGTTTGAAAGGCACAAATCATTTGGGTGTTAAGAAGTTTTGGACTTTAGTTCACAAGCACCACCACTCACGAACAAAAAAACTGATAAAGTGAAACAAATTGCTTTGTTTCCAGTCAAGCACATTTCAAAAGTGATGTTGGGTTAAGGAAATTAGTGGACGACGTGGACAAATATCCACCATAGTTCATTTGTGATGGTATGAGCAGTGGTTGATGGTTATGGTGTCGTCTTGCTGGTATCAAGAGAAGGACAAGAAGCCTATCCAGTACAAGCAATGGAGATGAATTTAGATTATGAAGTCTCGAAGTTCGGTGATGGTTTAACAAAAACTACGATGGAGTATGGGGATTCATTTGGTTATGCATCATCAGCAGATGCAAATGGAGACTTCAAGGAAGAATCATTGAAAGGTGTTGACTG
This sequence comes from Papaver armeniacum, assembly GCA_023531295.1. NCBI lineage: Eukaryota > Viridiplantae > Streptophyta > Magnoliopsida > Ranunculales > Papaveraceae > Papaver > Papaver armeniacum. The sequence goes on from JAJJWW010010337.1 coordinate 45,866, forward strand.
ATTTGAGTTGAGTGAAAGAAAAATTTGGAGATGGACTGTACGTTGGTTTGAATAGATTGCAAGTTTAATTGGCTGAACTGGTTGTAACTGGTGGGAGAAGGTGCTATCAATGTCAGGGAAGTCGGAGACGTAAGTGATGAATTGGTTTGGTCTGAAATTGTGTTGGACGATGGTTGCAGTTGGTGGAGTTTGGATTTGGACGAACTGAGTACGCTGGTGTTACGGCCAACTTCAGAGAGACTTTGGATTTAGAATTCGGCGGCAGTGATTGAATTGGGCTTGGACAGTTGCTTGTACGGTCCAATTAGGAATCGCATCATGATATATATATAGGAGAACCAACAGAGACAGAAATGGAGACTTGGCGGAGGCCGATTTGACAAAAAAAAAAGGGAGTATTGTTTTGAGAAATGGATGCAAGATGGACAAGTAAGCTTAATTTTGAATACTCTTTGTGACTTCTTTTAATTAAAAATAGCACCTTTTAATCTACCCTTTTTACGAGTTAACAAATAAAAGAACAATTTATCTTAAACCAGAAGCTTTATCTAATTACCTCAAGAGCATTAGTGAATATAATTTCTCATTTTATTTTAGTTTAATCGGCTTAGAAATAGGGGCATGTAATTTGTATAGCTTTTTTACTTCTTGATGCATAGTTTAACGTGCTCTTCCCATTCTGATCTTAATGTGTACGTAGTTGTACACGTGTTGATTGTTAATGTGTACATAATTGTACACCTTTTGACCTTTAATGTGTACATAATTGTACACCTATTGATTATGTAAGAAAGGCAGATTCCATTTTTTTTGAATTTTGGTGAAGGGATGTGCCGACAACCTCCAACACAAGAATTGATTTTCTAGGAATTTACATGGAAATGAATAGAGGCTCCACCGCACCTTTTGGAGGTAAACTCGGTTGTACTTGTTGGCATTGTTAAATTTAGCTGAATATATATGATTTGCAGCACCAAATATTATTATTTAATGATTAGAGGCATTAATGTTTGTGGCAAGATGCATTACAGTTGGGTATATATAGGATTTCAGACTCATCACATGCATTCCAATCTTATTTTCTCCAGCTCATAGGTTTCATACTGTAATTATTCTATTTTTATCTTTTTCTTTTTTTCTCTTTTTTTTAAAAAAAAAAAAAAAGGTTGCTAACTTCAAGCAAGTATATATGTATATATATGTAGACCATTTGTATATATATGTAGATTTGTGTATATTAATTGATGTTTTACTTTACTTTTTTTATTTCCCAACAAAAGTGACTCTCTGCACAAATTGAACTATTGAACGCCTGCCAATTCATTAGTTTTATAATATGAAATTTCACATCTGTTAAATTATTCCTCATTTCACCTCATGAATAATCAGGCGAGCACCTCTGTTGGAGAGGTTAAAAGTCTTGCGTTTCTTAAGATGGACATAGTCAATCCTCACGGGATGCAGTTTCAGCGGGAGGTAAGTTAAACTTGCTTATAGTGTTGAAATATTTTTGGTGTTCGCAAGTTCTTTGTACAAGGTTTTGGTTCAATTTACTTAAACGGCTTATCATTTGAAGATTTTAATCTGGGTGACAATTACTGCAACTAGGGATTGCTAAAGAGAAAGCTGCAGACATTACTCAAGATGTGCAACGAACAACATGGAAAATCATTGATCTAGGTGAGTTTATCTTCTTCTTCTTTTTTAATCCATAACTAGGGTGTACGAAGTTGTGCACATGTGAGAAAATGACACGTAGTTGGTTATGGAGATTCTCGATAGTGTTTTCGCTTATATTATTTCGTGGATATTCAAATGATTGTCGCCTTGTCGGCGAGAGTAACCTGGGTCACAGAGTTATACACATGTTTATTCTTAATGTATATATACTTATACACATGTTAATCCATAATGTGTACATAGTTGTACATCTGTTGATTGTTAAAGTGTACATAGTAGTACACTTGTTGATTGTTAATGTGTACATAATTGTACAATGTAGATTGTTGATTGGTACGTAGTTGTACACGTTCTGATTATATAATACCCTGACGCACCTTTGGCATCAATTTTTTTTCCTTCTTTTTATGCATTTAATTTAGGGACTCACAAGCTCAAAATGGTAGAGCGCCCAAGCCTATCACGAGGTTTGTGGAGGTTGATGGTTCATATTCATCTGAGTTTTCATATATTATGCTTATACAATATGGGTATCTATGTACATACTAGTGCACCTGTTTAAATCCAATGAAATAGATTAGTTTGTAGGAGAATATGGTTGTTTGTTCCATGTTTTGTATGGGTGTACATATATGTGAACCAGTGTATTTTCCATGAAATATAGGTCGATGTGTGGGTATGAATGGTCGATTTTATATATGAATGTTTTGTAGGGTGCATCTATGTAAGTCCAATGAAAAAGTAAGTTTGTGTGTGGTTATGATTGATCAATTTTATACATGTTTGGAGAGGTGTACAAATATGCATGCTCATGTAATTTCCATGAAAAAGAAGGTTATGTATGGTCATGAATGATCGTTTTTATGCATGTTCTGCATGGGTGTATGCACAACTGTATTTTTCCATGAAAAAGTAAATTTGTGTGTGGTTATGAATAAACGGTTTCATGCATGTTTTGTAGGGGTGTACATATTGGTGCACCAGGATAATTTTCATGAAAAAGTAGGTTTGAGAGTGAGTATGGATGACCAATTTCATCTATGTTTTTTTTTTTTTTTTGAAGCATATCCATGTTTTGTTGGTGTATACAAAGTGGTGCGCATGTGAAAAACTGAGTGCATAAACTTTTAAAAGTTTCGTGCAGGTGCACTTTTTTGTACACATCAAATAATGAAGTGAAAATTAAAATTTTAAAAGTGAAAATTATATAGTCATATGGGTACTCTTTTTGTAGCTATCGAAAAGAGCTTTCCGAATATATAAAATTTGTAAATTTTGGATGAGCGGTTCGAAAGATAAATCGTTTTAAAATTATTTTTATATTATTCAAAATTGGTGACATCATCATAAATGTGGACTAAACTGAAAATATTTGGACTAAATTGTAAATATTCAAGGTTATTAATGTACCTTTCATATTTCGAATAAATAAAGGACTAATTTGTACCTAGTTGAATGGGTGTGGTCTAACTAGTATATTTGGATGGGATTTTGGACTAAACCGCATTTTTCCCTTCTAGTAAAGGGCGCTAATTAGGGTTTCAACCAATCTGGGGATTGCTCAAACGATCAATATTTGATCTCGTGACCACCCAGGGCCGGTTTCATGACCCTTTGGTCGGTCCCTCATCTCTTCATAATTAATTAGTTTTTATCACCTAAGGTTCAGACGAGCATTATCTTAATAAATGATTAAACCAACATTTAATCATCCTTTCATCAAATCAACTGGTCTTTATGAGACCTTGATATTTGCTCACGTGAGCATCTAGGCGCTACATGGTCAACCCATAATCTCATGTAGCCGGTCCTCTTCACTCCATGGTTAATTTTCAATAAACCGTCAGTAAATCATTAATTGATTAAATTAGGGTTTTGAGTCCAAGGTTAATGATTCCAGATTCTAACGCTAATAATTTTACGTTGATCCCGTGATCAACATTTTATTTATCATACTTGGTTCAATTGCCAGTATTCTGATTTAATATTTTATTTGGTCATGCTACCATAATTCCTCAAACGAGCAATATTTGCTCAGATGAGCAATACTTGCTCGAACCAAAGAATATTGGTTCAACTATCAATATTCAACAATTCATCGAATGAGCATTATTTGGTCACGTTAACTTATTCACACATCATATCTCTGTCTCAACAGACATGTTCAATTCATGAGTCTCCGAACATTTCCAAACCACATTCGACTCAACAATACAAGGACTCATCGTCCCATGAAGTCATGAAGTCAAAAACTGACTAACTAAATACACGTCTGCCTTGCAGACTCCATAATCACACGAGACATCAATCGTGTTACATGGGGGATATTAACTAGGGTTTTGGTCTGGCGGTCTACGACACGTGTGTTCATACACACGATGGAATGTGAGCAAGTCATGCAATCAGTTGAAGGAGTTAACAAAGTAGTGGATGGAAAATCAACCAAGTCTCCGCACGATGGGCAACTGGTTTCAAACACGATTTCCATTTCCCCACTCTTTGATTCCATCAACTGTCACACTTCATGGGATCATGGTGTATATAATTCCAGCAATATAAATAAGTCTCTGAATCATGATTGAATATACAACAATTTCACGTCTCACGGACAACACGAGATCAACAACTCATCAATTGAGCAATTACTCTCAACTGAACAATTTCAATCATTTAGAACTTATCATATTCAGAATTCTCAACACATCTAAAATCTTTGATTACTATTGATTCCACACATTTCTAAGCTTCCCTCCTACAGATCGACCCATCCTCTCTTGTGACCGAATTTACTCTGGAACGGCCATTGTCTTGGTTTAGGCCGGAGTACTACAGATTGATCTAGAATTCAAAGATCTCTTCTTGCAGTGCATCTGTGTGAGGTTGAACATTTCGCTCGGTTCAAGGAGTCTCCTCCGTACGGTCGTCTCCTCAATTCCGTAAAAACCAGCAAATCGTTTTGCCCCATCTACACCTTGATTTATCAAAAGACGGAATAAAACTCGTAGGTATTTGTGTGGGAGACATATTTATCTATTCCTGTAGACTTTTCTGTGTGATACAGATTTGTTTATTAAAGTCTTCGAATTTGGGTCATAGCAACTCTTAGTTGTGGGTGAGATCAGCTAAGGGAATCAAGTGCGTAGTATCCTGCTGGGATCAGAGACGTAAGGAGCGCAACTGTACCTTGGATTAGAGTGAGATTGATTGGGGTTCAACTACAGTCCAGACCGAAGTTAGTTTGTAGTAAGCTAGTGTCTGTAGCGGCTTAATACAGTGTGTGTTCAATCTGGACTAGGTCCCGGGGTTTTTCTGCATTTGCGGTTTCCTTGTTAACAAAACTTCTGGTGCCTATGTTATTTCTTTTCCGCATTATATTTTGTTATATAATTGAAATATCACAGGTTGTGCGTTGAATCAATCAAGTGGGAAATCCAGCCTTTGGTTGTTGATTGAAATTGATTGATACTTGAACATTGGTATTTGGTACCATTCAAGTTAATTTCTCTTGTATTTAATTAGACTCGCAGATTTCTATTTGCTTGAGTAAGTATTGAATCGAGAAATTGAGATATAACTCTTTGATATACTTTTTATTAAGATTGAGTCTGACTGTCTAGTTGATTCTCTTAAAAGTATATTGGAGTTAGTCCATACAGATTGCTAAGCGAATTATTGGGTGAGGTTGTTGTACCCCCATTTTTTCATTACTTTTTTTTATGAGGTTGACTGTTTTTGCTTTTGTTAAATAAGGTTATAGAGCACAAAACCAGTTATTTGGGATGATAAGTGAGCTGTAATTTCTCCTTATCGAAAGTAGAAAAAGTTTTAAATTTGAATTTGTGAGACTGATTTTTTCCAGATAAAATTTTGATTTCACCCCACAATGACATCCAAATTAAGATGTGTGTATGTCTAGAAACCCACTGCAATAACCGATAGGTATCGAAGATTCAAAAATTTGAATAGCTTTAAGATTGTAATCCACTGCAACCTCCTTATTCTTCTTTGTCTCTTTTGGTAATTGAGATCTCACCATAAAATCCTTAGGAACCATCATCTTTGATTATTCGAGGTCAATGATCTCTGGATTATAGAATTCAATATCAGATTTATGGACTTCAATATATTTTTCTTTCAACGATTCTAGACACACTGGGATTTTATTCCGAGATATACACCGATAGAAATAACCCTTACGGCTCTACCCTATGGAAAAATAGGGGTAGGGGGTTTGGTTCCCACAAGTTCTTTTTCAGCCAATATACAATGCGGTGGAAAATGCTCGGTGTATCTATCTTTTTCTATTTCAACGATTCTACACACCCGAGATTTATCTGGAGATATACAGATAAAATCATACCCTGGGCCCCACCCCACAAAAAAAAGGGTGGGTGGGGGTGGGGGAAGGGGGTTTGGGTCCCACCAGCTTGTTTCAGTCGGTATAAAACGCATTGGAATATCCTTGGCGTATATATCTTTATTCTTTTTCAATGACATAGACACACCAGGATCTTATCCCAAAATACACACCGATAGAAGCAACCTCTAGGACCCTACCCCACGGGAAGATAAGGGGAGGGAATTTGGTCCCACCAATCTGTCTCAGTCACTGTAAAACGCGGTGGAAAATTCCAGTGTATCCACGTTTAGGTTTAGGTTGACGAACAATGAAAAAAGTAAAAATATGATTTTAATCTTACGAAGCTAAAAGTCTATTAATTTTCCATAGGGATTAAAAAGAAAATAAAATTAAACATAAGGATTCAATAGATTAAAAAAATATTTTTGTTCTATAAACTTTTCCTTTGTACACAAATATCCGAAGGCATATCAAAGGATCGGAAGATGCATCCTTACAGTAGATGTCACGAGGGGTGATCTTATCACATCAGAGCTTAGAAAGAAAAAGGAAGATGTACAAAATCATTAGGACCCGATTCACAAAAACATCCTACTGTTACAAACTATTAACAAAATGATCATACTTCCGATAGCATGAGAGTTAAGTGGTAACTCACAGTTAAATATGTTAATGAAATTACCTACGTGTCCTTCTTATTTATCCCATCATACACAATTTTAACTTTTGCCTTCATTACAATTTTTTTTTGACAGTGGTGCTATTTGTAGGTGGTGGTGCCGCCACTTACATATTGTTACACCGCATTCAGGATCGTAAAACCACATTCAAGTTCGTTACACACATTCATGATCGTGGGGTTTAACGGAGATTCTTAAGCCGCCACCACCATCACCCTTCATCTCACCACCCCAACCAATTAGTTAACTAGAAAGGATATTTTGAAGGAGGGTACATTTGGAAAAAAATTAACACCGTTTTATTTAAAAGTGTCATATCAGATGGAAAAAAACCATTTTATAAAATAACAAGTATGATCGTTTTGCAAACGAATTATAAAAAGTATGACCACTAAAAACGTTTAGGATTAGGAATATATCTCTCTTTCTCTTTCCTCTCATTTACCTTTTTCTCTGAGAAAAGAAAAATTAGCGTCCATTAACATCTTGCTCAGATTTGGTCTTTTTTGGACCAGATCTGAGCAAGATTTCTTCTCTTTTTAAGTTTTAGTAGGTAGATTTTAAATAAACTAATTTTCTATTAGTTTTTATGTCTTTCGACATATTTCTTCGCTCTTTGGAGCGAACTTTCTTCGCCATTTGGGGCGATTTTCTCTTAGCTTTGAGGACGATTTATTCAATTTCAAACCTTGATCGCTGGTTTGTGGCTTGCTATTCTCGATTCAAAAACATCGATGTTTCAAACATGGTATTGCTTTGAATCCATATTCAATCAAAGGGATTTAGGGCATCCAGGTATGTCTGGATCTACAAGATTATGGGAAAATTACTCTTTTCTTTTAGGAGCACCTCTTATTGAAGAAGAAGAAAAACCGATTAAATGGTCGGAATCAGTTCTGGATTATATCATCATTTATCCCTATTACATATACAGAAACTGGATATCGTTGAGGTTAATGGCTCTTTCTCTTCGCGATTTACTTGTGATTGATATCTTTATTTGTATTAGGGTTTTGATTATCTTGTATTTTGATGTTTTTGTTATTCTTATACCTGGCTTGATTGGGGTATACCCAATAAGACAAAATCGGGTCATTTTGAAGTAAAACCAAGCCACCCCTTAACCTTGTTTTTTCTAAATGGCTAATATGCCCTTGGTTAATTAACACTAAAATTCTGATTAGGTTAATTAATTGAGTTTAGATTAAAATTTTGAAATTATGAATTGGTAGATTAACCTTTTGATCCGTCTTATGAGTTCGATTTCGATCCAAAAATTTTGGTTTTGAAAATGCATAAGGCCGGCAAGGTCGTGGTTTGAATAAGCTGCCGACCAGATATCCGCCGGAATGGTCAACTTTGAATAAGCTATCGATCGCTCTTCCGCCGGCAGGGTCAACTTTGAATAAGCTGCCAACCAGATATCCGCCGGAATGGTCCTCGGATGAAGAACACGCTGACTATCTTGGGCAGCAATCTTACGGTCGGCATGTAAATATTTCCTACCCTTAGGCTATCTTAAAGTCGGCATGCAAAAAAATACAACATTCTTGGTGACATAATATGGAAGATGTAATTTACTTTATTCATGCAATTTTGGTTACTACATTGATTGAAACATAAAACCTAATCCTTGTCGACGGAAAAACGAATGCACTTAGCATGTGCATCAAGCCTTTGAACCCCTAGGCGACCCTATTGGACGAGTTATAGTCTCGTGAGGGCTTACATAGAGGTATACCCACAAAACCTACACTAAAACTTCTAAAGCCATCAATTTTCCTCCGACGAAGACGATACATCATCCAAGTATTCCGGGTTATCCACCGGGATTCTTTCGGCCAAGAAGTGATAGCTTGCATCGAACGCGAATACTTCCCCCTTTACCTCCAAGTAGCGCCCCTTTCACGACTTCATGCTTCAAAAACACAAAAACATTTGTTAATGGTGTTTCAACAACATGGGTTGCGAGAAAAAATACTACAAAATTACTTACAAATTGTGCAATGGACAAGGTGAAGGGGCGAATGTTAAAAATCCGAGGTTGGAGCGATAAAAAAGCAAGTATCGCATTTTCGATTACTAGGTGCCTAGTGTGCACTTGTTGAACACTTCTTGCGTTAGGATTCCCAAACTCTTGGCTAAATTTGTTGTGTACCCTAGCCCAAAAGGTTGTGGAATCCACCCTTTCGGAGGACTGCCTTCGAACTCTAGTCTCCTCATACCAAGCTTTGGTGGTTGCCAAATCTTCATTAGAATCAAATGAAGCCATTTCTTGTGTGTAGAGAGCTATTGGGTGAGTTAGATGGAGTGTGTGATGATATGAGCTTTTGAGAGTATATACAAATAGTTGTGTGTTGTTTTGTGGAGATAAGTAGTGTATTTATAGGATGGTGCCCAAATTTGGCCGTTATAGTGTCCAAGTACAAGTGAATCAATGCAATTGTACTTGCAAAAATTCGAATTTTGAACCCGCCGGCGGGGTCGTAAATTTGCTACAATTCCGGGGTCGTAAAACGGCCGGAAATGTATGGGTTCATTAGCATGCCGGCCAAAATACCGCCGGCATTTTATAATTTTGTTTCCCTCCCGACCTTACATGATTTTAGGCATCAGAAGAATGTTTTTTTTTCAAGATATGGCCGGCAGGGTCTCTATTTTCGTACCCTTCCGGCTACAAAAACGCCGGATTAGTAGGAATCGTATTACCTTGCCGGCGCTGGTAACTACACAATTCTTTGTTGACAGGGCCGGCAGTCTGACATTTCACAACCTTGCCGGCCTTGGGACAGCCGACAGGGTAGCTTAAAAAAAGCATGCCGGCAAATGTATTGACACTTTATATAGCTAAACAACCCATTCATTCAAAAACTAGAAATCCAATATTTTTTGTCCAAAATACGAAAACATGTCCCATAAACCGTAAAAAAACATTTGTCCACACCATTAACTTAAACATTTGTCCACCACAACATAAAGAAATAAACTAGGAAAACATTCATTGGCCACGATGATGAGTGCCAAATATTGCATATTTCTACATCTATTTATTGGCATTTAACTCATCTTTTGTGCTCAGAAATCAGATATTATCCCAGATTCTGTGTTTTCTTTGTTTTCAAGAATAAATATTTGTACTAATTAATTTTGTGTTTTTAGATAATAAATAAAGCTCGGAGAAATTGAGGAGCCAAAAGAGCAGAAAATTGGAGGCAAGAGTCTATGGAGCAGAAAGCCAGAGCCTGCGCGCGCATCAGTTGCAACCCAACAAGTAGCAACCCATTCACAAGACATGGGCTTGAGCAGTCCAAGACCCGGCCCATCACCCGGATCCGAGCCCGTCCCCTCTGAGCCGTGAAGATTTCGCCCATCTGCATCCAACGGTCGCTGCCTTCCTCACTTCATTTCTCGCTGCTCCCGCTCAACACCAAAACCGCATATATCCTGAGCCGTGAGATCTTCCACTACCCTAGATCCTACGGTCGCTCCAGCTTTCCCATCGACCCTCGCTACATCCTCCCAACACCACAATCCCCTATACCTACACCCCTCGACCAAAACCAGTTCTCACTTCTTTTCTCTTTCTTCCCCGACCTAATCAGAGAAAACCCATCTCCTTCACCTTCCTCCCTCTCCCTGACAAAACCAGAGCCATCACCACCATCCCCATCTCCTTACCACTGACACCTTCACCAACAACTCCACAGCCGCCTGCTCCCCCTCTCTATCTCGAGTTATCTCTTTCATAGCTTCTCCAACCCTAGAAGCTAGGTTAGAGATAATTGGAGCTAGGGTTTCCTCCAACATCACATCACTGGTCATAGACGGGGCAAGGCAGAGAAATCAGGTTTGGGTCTTTGTGTAATTGATAGTTTGAGTGATTTGTGAGGTATAAAATCAATTGTTCTTCATGAGAGAGAGGAGAGTCTGTTTTTAGGGTTTAGTTTTGTAATTTTAATTTCAAGTTATTTTAATTCTGCATGATGTTCTAAACAATTTAACTAGGATGTAGATGAAACCCCTGGTTTAATGAGAAGTTAATTTGATTCTCAATTTGTTCTTATTTGATTATATTGTCTAGGAGTATAGTTAGTTGTTACTTAGCAAGCCTGTGATCAATGGTACTGTAGAAAGACCATTGATACTAGGGGTGAGCAAAGGGAACCAGCTAATCAACTACCCATCTGAGGCCTTCAAGGGAAGGCATGAGAACATTTTGGTAATCTGTATTACCTTAGCATAGGACTAGAGGGTGGAGTCAATCACCCTAGTGCCACAAAATCACAGTTACAACATCTTGTGCTCATTATTACCTTAGTTTAGAGTCACAACAACTTCAATCAGTCGTATCGACAAACAACCAACATTTGTGTCACACTTCCCTGGAAATCAGTTAGTAAATCACTAGGATAAACACCACAGCAACCCCATTTCCCTGAGGATCGACCTGTGCTTGCCACGCCTCCAACAGGCGCTGTGCACTTGCAGTTATATACGTAGGAAAACACTTTTAAGCTCCTACCAAGTTTTTGGCGCCGCTGCCGGGTAATTGGTAGTGTGCTGTGTAGTTCCATAGTGCTTACATCACTGATTTTCACTTCAACCCTGTATATACTTGCTTTGAATTGTTGTTTTTAGCCCTGCATTAGTGTAGCTTCGCTGTAGTTTTCTTTCTCTGCATCTTTTATTTGCATATTGTTAGCTTATCTTAAATTGCATATTTGCACTCTTTCAGTGCTTCTCATTAGCTTACATCTCATATGTGCATTGAGACATCCATGTGTAATTGCTAAAACTCTTTTTCTGAGCTAGCTAAACTTTGTGTAGTGCTAATTGTGACTTAAACTGTCTTATTTCAGCTCTTCTTGTTAAGCTAGGAATCATTTGTATCATAAACCTGTACATCTCTGCATCTGTTATTGCTAGTTTTCTCTTGTGCTTCTTCTAGCTTATTGTTTCATGCAGCTGGTAACCTATTTTCTCTCAGTTTGCACATGCTATAGCTTAGAGAGTAAGCCTGCTAGTTTACACCTGTCAATGCCTGTTGTTTACTCAGCACTAGAGTATAACACAATCATCAGCTCAATACATTGAAACATTCATTCTGAGCATGCTCATTTGTAGCTTGCATTCACTCTGCATCTTAGCAATTTTTGTGTCAGCTCCATAGCATCACTGAACATTGTGTCAGTTCTTATTATCCTGTGGCTCAATTTTTACCATAGGCATAGCTCTGAATTGTGCCATAGCATTAGTGCTCTCTTGCTTTAACTGTGAAATTTTGGGAACTGAGATTGTTTTGCTGAGCTAGCAGGTACCTGCAACATCTGCTGAGCAAGCCTAGGAGGAGAAGAAAAAGTGCAGGACAATAGTGGATTTGCCTAAACCCAGTTTCATACTGGCGGTATTGTGTCTCAAACCTTGCTTACATGAATGTGGATATAGCATGCTTGTTGATGAATGAATGATATAACCTGTGCTTGTGTGAGACCTGGTGAGCCAAGTGTTGCCATACCCCTGCATCTGCTACAACTTGTGTGTAATCCTGTAAACCCGTAATCATGTGACCTTGTTGAGCTGTAAGTCATAGCCTGTGAAGATTGAGATTTGAGCTGTCATCTGCCCTGAAATTTTTGGTGCATAACTCTGTGAAAATTGAGGTCAACTGACCTTGTTGACATCAACTAAACCTGTTGATACCAACTGTGCATCTGCTTCATGTCAAGAATGCTGTAGGAGTGCTGAAAATTACTTGTCTGAGTAGTTCATAGCTAATCTGCTACATCTGTAAAGTTGCATATCTACTTTTAGCTGATCTGTTATCCTGTTAATGATGTGAACCACATGCCCTGCAATATCTGGAACGTATGCACGATCTTGTGACACTTGAATGAGTTGTTAAATAGCAGAGTTTGCATTAGCAATTAGCTTGGTTTTCAAACACACAACCCAGCACATGCTTCACCATTGAGTGAGCACAACCCTTCACCCTGTGCACATCACACATTTTTTGTTGATTTTCTTGTGCACCTGCCAATCTGGGCAGTGCATAAGCTGTGCTGTGTCTCTCTTAAACTACAACACCCAGCTCCCTTGTGTGTTACAATTTGTGTGTGATTACTTGTGAGCTGAGATGCACATTACCTGCACTGCACCCTGCCAGTACTATGACATTTTTGTGAGTTGGTGTGTCCTTGTGTTGATTTCACTAAGCTACCCTGTGCTGTGTCATTTCTTTTCTGTGAGTTTGCATTGCTCTGTGCACATAACTAAGCTGTGCTGTGTTGATAGCACAAGTTGCATTGTGCTGTGCATACACTGGGATGTGCAATAAGCTGAAGCCCACTTATACTGGGCTGCACATAAACTGAAACCAACAACTGGGCTCTGCTCTTGCCAAACTGGGCTGGAACCCAGTTCTACTGGGCTTTGCATAACTACTGGGCTTTGCATAACTACTGGGCTGTGCATTTGCACATGACCTGGGCTGCAAACAAACTGAAGCCCATATAAACTGGGCTCTTCATTTTTGTAGTTTTTGCTTTTCTGTATTGAACTTGATTGTTGTTAACATGCTAGATGCGCTAGCTAGGCTATGATTGTGTCTTTTAGAGACCAAACAAATCGACTAGTTAGAATCCGCCCGGACGAAATTGTCAGCATACCCAGTTCTTCAACAGAAAGCCCAAGCCCATCCGAAACAGAAACCATGGGTGATGAACAAAACCAACCCCGTAGTCTCAAGGACTACATGTACCCAACTAGGGCAAGCCAGCCCTCTTGCATCATTCTCACGGTGATGCTTGTCGGTTTGAACGAAAGCAAGCACCATTCACATGCTAGCCGTGTTTAGAGGGGTTGATGCTGAAAACCCCTACCATCACGTGAGAGATTTTGAGGATATTTGTGGGACTCTGCGTTTTAACCAAATGCGAGAAGAGTCTCTCAAACTGAGATTGTTTCCTTTTTCTCTGAAAGACAAAGCCAAGTCATGGCTTCATGCCCTACAACCACAGTCCATTAGAACGTGGGATGACCTCACAAAAGAGTTTTCAAAAAGTTTTTCCCAAACCACAAGACGGCGACAATTCGCCAAAGTCTAAATGGTTTTGTGCAATTAGAAGACGAAACTCTAGCAAAGTACTTGGAGAGATTCAATGAATTATTACTCAAATGTCCCCACCATGGTTTTGAAAAATGGAGACTCGTGCAAATCTTGTATGAGGGTCTAGATGTTAGAACCCGAACCACAGTCGAGTCAATGTGCAATGGTGCATTTATTGACAAGAGTGTTGATGAGGCTTGGACTTTCTTAATCGAAGTCATTTGAAAAGACTCAACAGGTGGGAGTCCATCCGTGAACCGAAAAGGACTACCCCTTGTAGGTAATGTTCATAGAATTGAGTCTGACTTTGAGGGAAATGCAAAAATGGCATCTTTGGCCCGGAGAATAGAAGTGCTTGAGTTGCAAAAGAATGTAAAATCTAATGCCCCTACTCTCCGTGACCAAATTGAAATGGCCACTTGTGCCGCATGCCATAGCTCTGACCACTTAGTGGACAGTTGTCCTGACTTACATGCATTTCAAGAGTCCAAAACCGAGCAAGCCAATGCATTATACCATAGGCAAGAGAACAACCCGTATTCTCAAACCTACAACCCAGGGTGGAGGAATCACCCTAACTTCTCATGGTCCAAAGGGACAGTACAAGGGGGACCAACAAATAACAACCAAGGATACTCATATCCTAGAAACCCCCAAGTACAACCACACCCTCAGTACCCTGTAGAGAAAAAGCCTAGCTTTGAAGACTGTGTCGGTCTGTTAACCCAAAATCTTTCACAACTTCAGAAAACTACCGACCAACGTTTCACAAGTCTAGAACTTAAGATGGGTCAAATCTGTGATGCATTGAATGAGAGAGAGAAAGGCAAATTCCCTAGTCAACACCAACAAAATCCAAAGAATGTGTTTCAAGCGGGCTCCTCTACCCGCAATGAAACTCCACATAGTCATGTGAATCTTTGTCACCACTCTCCGTAGTGGTAGAGTTGTTGAGAACAATGTAGGTGTACCACCGTCAAGCGAGTCTAAATCAGACTCACCAGTACACACAACACCGCAGAAAACATCTACTGTAGAAAAAGAACCAAGAGTCCTACTGATATAGATGTTCCTTTGCCAAGTCATGTACCTGTTGCTCCATTTCCACAACGGTTGGTGCAACAGAAGGGGGGTAACCAATACAATGAGATTTTGGAAATGTTCAAAAGAGTTAACATAAACATTCCATTTCTCGAAGCAATCAGACAAATACCCACCTATGCTAAGTTTTTGAAGGACTTGTGCACACAAAAGCGAAAGCTTCATGTGCATAAGCGTGCCTTTCTCAATGAGCAAGTGAGCTCCATAATCCAAAACAAGATTCCCACTAAGTTTAGAGACCCAGGTAGTCCAACGATTACATGCACCATAGGCGACCATGTGGTCGAAAAGGCGTTACTAGACTTAGGAGCCAGTGTGAATCTATTGCCATACTCTGTGTATGTGCAAGTTTGGGCCTTGGGAGTGAAGCCCACACATTACGCTACGGTTAGCGGACAGATCTGTGAAAATCCCCGTGGTATTGTCGAAGATGTGTTAATCAAGGTTGATAAATTTTTCTTTCTGTGGACTTCATCGTCTTAGATACTCAACCCGTGCAAAACCCAAGTAATCACATTCCTGTGATTTTAGGACGTCCTTTCTGGCGACGTCCAATGCCATCATCAACTTTGTCGTAATGGTGTGTTAAAATTGTCTTTTGGTAACATGATTGTAGAGCTGAATGTTTTTAACACTAGTCAACAACCCATTGATTGTGATGATACTTGATTTGCATGAGATTAACATGATTGAGAGTCCGATCCAAGACTCTTTGCCCGACATTTTGTCAGTGGACCCTTTGCAAGCATGTTTAGATAACTTTGACTTAGATCTCTTCGAGTCTAAGTACATTGGTGAAATTCACTCTTTGCTCCACCCATGGATATTGCTAAATGGCAGAATACAGTGGAACCACTTCCACTCTCTGATTCCAAATCTGCCCCACCTCTTGATGTACCACCTAAGCTTGATTTGAAACCATTACCTGATACTTTGAAGTATGCTTTCTTAGGTCCTTCTGATACTTTACATGTGATTATTGCATCATGTTTAGACACGGAACAGGAAAGTCAACTTTTAGAAGTACTTAAAGAGCATAAAGGAGCCTTAGGTTGGACCATCTCCGATCTTAAGGGTATAAGTCCCACAATTTGCATGCATCACATAAATCTTGAAGAGTACACTAAACCATCTAGGGAAATGCAAAGGAGACTTAACCCCAATATGAGAGATGTTGTCAAGGGTGAGATTCTGAAATTGCTTGATGCGGGTATCATATACCCGGTTCCAGATCTTGATGGGTCGAGTCCCATTCAAGTGGTACCCAAAAAGTCCGGCATTACCGTAGTTCAAAATGAGATGAATGAGCTTGTCCCCACCCGTGTTACCACGGGGTGGCGAGTCTGTATTGATTATAGAAAACCGAACACAAGTAATAAAGAAAGACCATTTTCCCCTTCCCTTCATTGACCAAATCTTTGGAAAGGTTAGCAAAACATAATCACTATTGTTTCTTAGATGGCTATTCGGGCTACAACCAAATTCACATAGCACCCGAAGACCAACAAAAGACCACATTTACATGTCCTTATGGAACATTTGCTTATCGCCGCATGCCTTTCGGGTTGTGTAATGCACCCGCTACTTTTCAACGTTGCATGATGAGCATATTTCTCGACATGGTAGATAAGTTTCTTGAAATTTTCATGGATGATTTTTCTGTGTTTGGGTCTTCTTTTGATGAGTGTTTGCATCACCTCACTTGTGTGCTGATTAGGTGTAAGGAAAAGAATTTGGTTTTGAATGGGGAAAAATGTCATTTCATGGTTCACTCAGGCATTGTTCTAGGGCATATTATCTCGGAAAAAAGCATAGAAGTAGACAAAGCCAAGGTTGATCTCATTCAACACTTGCCTCAACCTCGTTCTGTGAGGGACATAAGATCATTCTTAGGCCATGCGGGTTTTTACCGCCGATTCATCAAAGACTTTAGTAAAATTTCAAGACCCTTGTGTAATCTTCTTGCAAAAGATGTTGCATTTGTCTTTGATGATGCTTGTAAAGAAGCATGGGAGCAACTGAGGCTCTCCTTACATCTGCCCCTATAGTCAGACCTCCCGATTGGACATTACCATTTGAGATTATGTGTGATGCGTCTGACTATGCTGTAGGAGCTGTTTTGGGCCAACGAGTAGACAAACTTCCTTATGTGATCTACTATGCTAGTAAAACACTTAATGATGCTCACTGAATTATTCCACAACTGAGAAAGAGTTGCTAGCTGTTGTGTTTGCATTAGATAAGTTTAGATCTTATTTGATAGGGTCTAAGGTCATCATATATTCGACCATGCTTTGCATTGAGATATCTTTTGTCTAAAAAGATGCTAAGGCTCGTCTAATTCGATGGATACTCTTGTTACAAGAGTTTGACCTCGAAATTCGAGATAAGAAAGGGTCAGAAAATGTTGTTGCGGATCACTTGTCTAGGTTGAATGTCGAATCTGCTGATGAATCCGCGCTGATTAGGGAATCATTCCCTGATGAGCAATTGATGCTTGTGTAATCGAAATGCCTTGGTTTCTTTGATATTGTGAACTACCTTGCTACGGGTAGAATGCCCTTGCTTTGGTCTAAACAAGACCGTTCTAAATTCTTGGCTGAAGTTAAACATTTCCTTTGGGATGACCCATATCTCATTTAAAACTTGCCAAGACCAAATCATTAGGAGATGTGTCCCCAATTTCGAACAAAGGGACGTCATTTCTTTGTCATGACCATTCATGTGGAGGCCACTTTAGTGCCAAGAAAGCTGCTGCAAAGATCTTGCAGAGCGGTTTCTATTGGCCAACACTGTTTAAGGATAGCCATGCTTTTTGTGTTGCTTGTGACCGATGCCAGAAATTAGGAAGTATTTCTAAGAGAAACATGATGCCCTTACAACCCATTTTGATTGTTGAGCTGTTTGATGTTTGGGGTATTGATTTCATGGGTCCATTTCCTAACTCTGAAGGTAAGTTATACATTCTTGTTGCTGTTGATTATGTCTCTAAGTGGGTATAGGCCATTGCATCCAAAACCAACGACCATAAAGTAGTTCTTTCTTTTCTTAAGGAAAATATTTTCTCCCGTTTTGGAACCCCTAGAGCAATAATCAGTGATGGAGGTAGTCATTTTTGCAATATACCCTTTGAATCACTAGTGCGCAAGTATGGAATCACTCATGAGGTCGCAACACCTTACCATCCTCAAACCAGTGGCCAAGTAGAAGTTTCTAATAGGGAAATTAATCATATCCTTGAGAAGACTGTCAATCCTTCTAGGAAAGATTGGTCTTTGCGCTTAAATGATGCTTTGTGGGCCTATAGAACTGCATACAAGACTCCCATTGGGATATCTCCTTACAGACTTGTGTACGGTAAAGCATGTCATCTCCTGTAGAGTTAGAACACCGTGCATATTGGGCTGTGAAGAAGTTGAATTTTGATCTTGATAAAGTGGTAACCAAAGAAAACTTCAACTCAATGAGTTAGAAGAATTGAGAAATGATGCATATGATAGTGCCAAAATGTACAAACAAAGAATGAAAGTGTTTCACGACAAGCGCATTCTGCGCAAGTCCTTCACACCGAGTCAGAAAGTTTTATTGTACAACACTCGTTTGCATTTGTTTCCAGGGAAGTTACGTTCTCGATGGTCAGGACCATTCTTGGTACGTACCGTTTTCCCCCATGGAGCTGTTGAAATTGAAAACCCAGCAACCAAGAACATCTTCAAGGTCAATGGTCAATGATTGAAACCATTTCTGGAGCATCTTCCACCAGAAGTTGAGACCGTCGACCTAGAAGACCCCATCTATGTGGACTAGACTAGTTCACTTGTGTACATACATATGGACTAACAATCCATTCTCTTTCCCTTTTCTTTTTTCTTTTTGCATAGTTCTTATTTGTGCTAACCAACCTTTTTGTCTTGCGCTCTGGTTGTTTGCTTTCAAAGCATTCATCCTCCTTTGGTTTAGCAACATCCTTGTACATCCGGTAATCTCTTCCCTTTTCTCTACTCAACATAGTTCTCTTGGTATGTGACTTTTTGAATTCTTATTATCTGTTGACATATTGAGGACAATGTTTGATTTAGGTTTGGGGGTGCATTTGCATATAGAGTTTTTAGTCTTTTATTTGAAAAAAAAAAAAAAAAAAAAAAAAACTCTTTGTAAATACTTGCATAAAAACCTCCAACTTTTAGAGATTTTAGAGTCACTAACATGCTTCTAGCTATGTTTACATAGAGAGTCTGACCGAAATAACAAAACTTGGAAGTACTGGAGAACATAATCGGGTTTCTTAGTTGATTAGAGCGTTAAAGTTGGATTTAACCATACCGGAGGGCGAATTAGGTGTTGTTTAGATATTCGGTAGTAGAATTGTGATCACCCATAGTGGAGACTACCCATTTTACATCAAGCGAGGCACCGACCTTCATTTTTGTGACTTTCTAAAAATTTTTTTAGAGTGTGTGTCACCGTACGTCAATTCCGGGTAGGAATGGTGAGCTGCCCAACTTCGCACCACTTTCAGCACTATTTTTGATCTCTTGAGTGCTAATTTTGTCAATCATGAGGGTGACGTTTAAAGATGAAAACTCCTTCTAAATATCGATTTGCAGTTAGCATCACTCTCTCCCTCCCAACAACATCAACACATTCATAGAAACACATCATCAGCAGCAAGCGGAGCATCATCAGAATATTTGAAGAAAAGTTGAAATAATCCAAGGTTTATGTGCAACAAAGAAAAGAAAATAGGATGAGAATTAGTGAAGTTTATGAAATCAAGACAATACAAGTTTTATTGTTTTATTGTTATTTTCATTTCATGTAAAAAAAATTTTAGTTTATTTTCTGAGTCTAGTTAACACCATATTTTCAAAAAAAAAAAAAAAATTAAAAAAAAAATTAAAAAAAATAAAAAAAAAATAAAAAAATATTAAATTTTTGTCAAGTTTTTGTGAAGTTCAGAAGTTCGTCATCAACATTTGAAGACCGAAGACCGAAGATTGAAGAGGTTTCTATGAATGCTGAGAGAGTGATATTAATTGCCGATCGGGTGAGAAGGTAAGTGAGTACTCCCATCCTTGCTAATGGTTGATTTCCTTTCTTATAGATCATCAGAAAAAGATTCTTTTTGTCCACAACTCTGTGGAGTCTCCAGAAATTATTTCGGAAGGGTATCCTTCTCACATTCAACGTGTGCAAGATTTCTCTCTTTATTCCTGCCTGCACACATGAGAGACTAAAAAAGCGATCTTTTTGAGTGCAATTATCATAAAACCCTAACGGTGAGGCAGAAGTCGAGGCTTATGATCACAATCGAATCCGAATTCTTTCATATGGTATGGTTATTTCTCGCTCAAAGACTTAAGGATGAGAATGCGTTCTTTGGTAGTTCTAACTTCTTGTTACTAGCATGCGAAACTCTATGTCCTCATAGCTCCTTGGATGCTTGAGACTCTTTTACACTCGAAGTTGGAGAAGGTTTTGTGGGTACACCTCTGGTAAACCCTCACGAGACTACAACTCGTCCACTAGGGACACCTAGGGGTTTAAAGGCTTAGTGCATATGCTAAATGCATTCGAGAGACCCATGACAGTGGTATAGTTAGGATTTATTAATTTTGTTTCACTTGAGGACAAGTAAAATTCAGGTTTGGGGGTATTTGATGAGTGCCAAATATTGCATATTTCTACATCTATTTATTGGCATTTAACTCATCTTTTGTGCTCAGAAATCAGATATTATCCCAGATTCTGTGTTTTCTTTGTTTTCAAGAATAAATATTTGTACTAATTAATTTTGTGTTTTTAGATAATAAATAAAGCTCGGAGAAATTGAGGAGCCAAAAGAGCAGAAAATTGGAGGCAAGAGTCTATGGAGCAGAAAGCCAAAGCCTGCGCGCGCATCAGTTGCAACCCAACAAGTAGCAACCCATTCACAAGACATGGGCTTGAGCAGTCCAAGACCCGGCCCATCACCCGGATCCGAGCCCGTCCCCTCTGAGCCGTGAAGATTTCGCCCATCTGCATCCAACGGTCGCTGCCTTCCTCACTTCATTTCTCGCTGCTCCCGCTCAACACCAAAACCGCATATATCCTGAGCCGTGAGATCTTCCACCACCCTAGATCCTACGGTCGCTCCAGCTTTCCCATCGACCCTCGCTACATCCGCCCAACACCACAATCCCATATACCTACACCCCTTCGACCAAAACCAGTTCTCACTTCTTTTCTCTTTCTTCCCCGACCTAATCAGAGAAAACCCATCTCCTTCACCTTCCTCCCTCTCCCTGACAAAACCAGAGCCATCACCACCATCCCCATCTCCTTACCACTGACACCTTCACCAACAACTCCACAACCGCCTACTCCCCCTCTCTATCTCGAGTTATCTCTTTCATAGCTTCTCCAACCCTAGAAGCTAGGTTAGAGATAATTGGAGCTAGGGTTTCCTCCAACATCACATCACTGGTCAGAGACGAGGCAAGGCAGATAAATCAAGTTTGGGTCTTTGTGTAATTGATAGTTTGAGTGATTTGTGAGGTATAAAATCAATTGTTCTTCATGAGAGAGAGGAGAGTCTGTTTTTAGGGTTTAGTTTTGTAATTTTAATTTCAAGTTATTTTAATTCTGCATGATGTTCTAAACAATTTAACTAGGGTGTAGATGAAACCCCTGGTTTAATGAGAAGTTAATTTGATTCTCAATTTGTTCTTATTTGATTATATTGTCTAGGAGTATAGTTAGTTGTTACTTAGCAAGCCTGTGATCAATGGTATTGTAGAAAGACCATTGATACTAGGGGTGAGCAAAGGGAACCATCTAATCAACTACCCATCTGAGGCCTTCAAGGGAAGGCATGAGAATATTTTGGTAATCCGTATTACCTTAGCATAGGACTAGAGGGTGGAGTCAATCACCCTAGTGCCACAAAATCACAGTTACAACATCTTGTGCTCATTATTACCTTAGTTTAGAGTCACAGCAACTTCAATCAGTCGTATCGACAAACAACCAACATTTTTGTCACGCTTCCCTGGAAATCAGTTAGTAAATCACTAGGATAAACACCACAGCAACCCCATTTCCCTGAGGATCGACCTGTGCTTGCCACGCCTCCAACAGGCGCTGTGCACTTGCAGTTATACACTTAGGAAAACACTTTTAAGCTCCTACCACACGACCACGACGACCACGGCCCCGTTTTGGAACACTACCTCACCACCACGACCATTGCTGCTACCTTTACCACCAGGACCAGTGCTACTACCTTCACCACCACGAGCACTATGAGTCCTCTTTTTATCAGCCTTTATCTTGGCTTGTGCTTCCTTCATAGTTTTTTCTCCCGCCTTTACTTCAGCCTGAAGTTGCTTGAACAATAGCTGGGCATCCTTATTGTCAACATTGCAAGCATAGTCAATGTGCTTGCTTTGCACAGGTTCTCCTCTGTCTTTCACGCAACACAACACCCTCACAAAGGTCTTCAACTGATCCTTCTATATTCAATTAAACAACAAATAATTAATAGAATGATTCGGTTAAGAGTAACTCTAAAATACTTACAAATATCTTAAGCAATGTTGTTGGGTATTTCGATTCCATATTCTTCTTACGAGCCAATTATTTAGTAGTCATTGGCCTAATCACAGTAAGACGAGCCCAACCTAAGTACCACGCCATGTATTTCTCAGTAGCTTCATGACCGGTGGTCACCTCGTCCAAAAGACTCACATCGATTTGACCGTGACTCCTATCATCCCAATGTTCATAAGTTGGTGCTGGAAGGTAAGAGACGTTCATACCTTTTTGGGACGTGCTGCAATCATTCATATCCACAGTAAAGGCCGGCTTTGCTGCATCGAAATGAGGTTCTTCTTGGACGTAACCCAATTGCATTACCCGATGTGGATCGTACATTGAAAATCCTTCAAACACAGTCATCAAGGGTCCATAGTATAATGCAACAACTTCATTTCTCCTTGGGATTAAACTTTGATTTCTATCCTCTCGATACGGATCAAATATCACCTCTTCCGCAGTCAATTTGTCGATGGCGTCTCGGAGTTTCATAAGATTTTGCGGCATTTCCTTATCCCGAGTACCCTTAAAACTGTACCTTTGCACTCTTGGAAAATGAACCGGAACACTGTTATCCACTTTGACGTAAGAGTTGTCTTTGAACAAAGAAGGGAAGTGCTCATATATCCAAACTTATGCAAAAAGAAAAAAAGTTTAGTAAGAACCTTATCTTACAAGAATTTTGCGAATATAAATGTTCTAGACAATAAAATTACCTGGAAGAGACACGTGTTTCCGTTAACTTGCTTAGTGAGTGCCCTAGAACATTTTGTCAACTCATTGCAAGAAGGCGACCACCGCAGTACCCCAAGAATACCTACGCATCTCATGTAAGGGATCCAATAGTTGCAAGTAACTGGCCTCGACTTGGTTTCCGGAACTGTCGGGGAAGATACATTTGCCCAGGGTGTATAGCAAATAAGCGGCTGCGGTAGCATTGATTCGCACCGGGTGCACCATCCTTCCCTATCAAGGATTTCCTGAGTCTTCCATAATCTGTCCCTCAACTTCTTCACATTAAACTTCTTGGTTAGTCGACCATCATTCTTGTCAAGAACATCATCCGTCTGAACCTGACTCCAACCGAACAATTTCTTGCTCAATTCGTAAATCTTCCCGAAAGAAATGGCATTATCGAATCCCTTAGTGATTGCTTTTCCATCAACCTCGAGGCCTAGAATTTGTTGAGCATCATCGGGAGTTATCGCCATCTCACCGAATGGGAATAACAGAGTATCAGTCTCTCCGTAGAACCTCTCACTGAACGGATACGATAACTTTATCATGATCAATATTCGAACTCTCCACCGCAGGCCACAACCCGGAGTTCCTCACAATCACTTTCACCTCATCACATTCCATGTCAAGATCCCAAGTATGAGTCACTGAACACGAAGCTTGGCGCCTCATGAGACGGATGGCATGCTTGTGATCCTAAATACCAAAAAAAACAAAATGAAAAGAAATACAAACACTTGACGTAAATTTAATTAAGATAGTTACACACTTGAATAAATAACAAAGACGGATTAAGATTACTTACGATAGTATTATGGACCGTACATGCCCATGAGTCTTTGTATCCAAAAAGAACATCTCCACCATCATCTTTGGGGTCCCTTTTGGAGGCTCACCTTCTTTCAAAGTGCAACCATCAAGTGTTTGGGAGGCATGTGAGAATCAGCCGGTTTAGTGATCACCCTCTTCTTCGTTCTGGTTGAAGTTGAAGCCGAAGCTTCGGTGGCTTGAACAATAGCTAGAGTTTGTTCTCCTTCTCCATCTCCATCTCCTCCTCCTCCTTCTTCTTCTTCTTCTTGTTCATCTTCCTCTTCAACAATTTCATCTTCGATGATATTCTTACCTTTATCTCCATTACCATCATCATCATCACCATCATCATTACCTCCTCCAGCCTCAGGCATGTCTTGATCACCATCACCATCATCATCATCATTGTTACCTCCTCTAGCAGCCGGATTAGTTTCATCAACATCATCATCATCACCTCTTCTACCAGATGGAATTGATTGGTCTTCATCTGGAGTCTCGTCTGAATCACTGGGTTCAGATAGTGGTTCTAAGACCTTTGTCGTTCCCGGCACAACATATACCCCTCGATATTTTGAAGACAAGAGTTTATCACCAACACGAGGAGGGTTTGAAGGAGGACTAAGAGCTGCTTTCTTCAGAGTTGCTTTCTTCTTTGCCATTTGCAATCTGAACAAGAATAATTCAGAAAATAAACATCAAAGGCCCGCAGGGTAGACATATACAACATATCCGCGGAAAAATGGCCGGAAAGGTCGACCAAAGATGAGTCTTGGCTAAGCCAAAGCCGAGTGTATCATCAAAATAGCCTTAGGCTCACAAAAAAAATATAGGATTTTTCACTAAACTGGTCAGAAAGGTCCATTTCCCACACATCATCGCAATTTGAAAGCAATAGGAATGGTTTTATATAAATACCCTTAGGACGCAAAAATTCTAGGCATCGGGAAACATTCTAAACAAGTAGCCGGAAAGGTAAACAATAATAAGATGCGGCTTCATTAAAAAAAAAATAGACGTAGGAATGGTATACGAGATGAATAACTCCGCCGCCCGCTAGTAGCGATTCTGAAACTATACTGTAAGCAAGTTCTTCAACCTTATACCCTCCCGGCCAAACCCTAACTATGAAAACCCGGAAAGGTCGATAACAAAAAACCTTCGGGGCCGCGCTGCCAATTCACAAATTCGAATTTTCGACCTAATTTGACATGCAAACATGAAATCGAAGTACTAGAGTGAGTTTAAACAAGCCCTTACTTTCTTAAGCGCACCATTTCACGTGTTTAATGGGTTCAATTTCTTCTTCTTCAACCGTTTTTTTTTTTCTTCACTTTCTTAGCAACCAAACTTGTAATTACAGGGTTATATTCATTGGGTTTTCGATTAGTTTCTTTCATACGAGTTGCCTTCTTCCGTGGTGGATCCATTGATGAAGATTAATCGGAGTTTTCGAATCGACGATTTTAACGAATTGATCGACGAGTTTTGGTGGTGGTGGGGGTGATGGAGCCGGTAGGGTTGTGGAGGAGAAGAAGAAGATGAAACGAAAAGATTAAAACTGATTTAGGGTAATAGGTTTTTAAAGGAAAATGGTAGTTTTGTAACTTACCCATTAGGACTCCCCTAAAACCCACAAAAAGCGTCCCTTTAAAATTGGATATATCCCAATTAATTTGAGTATACCCCAATCAAGCCAGGTTCTTATAAGCGATCAAGTAATCACAATTTTCGTTTGAATAAACTGAAATTATCGATTGATCAAAAATAAATAAAAAGGATGACCATTATATAAATGGCCCAGACAAAAATAAGACCAAAAATCCAAAGGCTGAATAGCGTCACCGGAAAGGAGCTTTTACAAAAATAAATTCAATTTTTTCGATATCTTTTCGCTTTATTTTCTTTTTCTTAATACACTGTACCACACTGCCGCTGACATTGCCACTCTCTCTCTTTCCGAAGCTGCTTCCCATCCCCCACTTTTCTAGCATTTTCGCTCTCTTTCTTTATTTCTCTCTCTAGGCTGAACACTCTTCTCTGTACTGCCCAGTGCCCACACTTACTACTCCTTCAGCGTCTCTCCTCTCAGCAAAACCCTCAATGATTCCATTATGACTCGGCTATTCTTACGAAAACCTTTATTATCTTTCTCACTCTTCTTTTATTCTTCATATCAACCAAAATACAGAAACCCTGAAATTTATTGAAGACTCACTAAACAACACTCTGCAGGTTCCTGTATAGCAAAATTACCACTATGGAACTAATCTCGTTTCAAGTAAGTTCATCTGGTTCCTGTTAGATTTTTTTTTTATCCCCATTTCAGCTTTAGATTTCTAGTTTTACTTTTGGTTAGTTTGTGAGCATTTGTGGGGGGTTTCTGTAAAAACAAATTCAAATGGCATTTCCAAAACTAGTGGGTTTTTCATTTGGAGTCGAGGAGCAAACTTTTTCTTCAGTTAAGAGACAAAATGGGTTTGAAAATGAGGATAGGAGGAGAAATTCTACTTTGGGTCATTGTTCATCATCCCCTGTATGGATAGAGACAAGCAGTAGTTCTAGTTCTTCTTCTTTAGAACTTGCTCTTGGAATTAACGGCAGAAAAGAAGATGTGGGTGGTGGGTATTTTCCATTGCATGAATCATTTTCAGGAAGTTCAAAAGATGTTAATGAGAAAGAAAGGGTGCTGGGGTTTAGGAACCTCAATGTGAAAATGGGTGGGAATGGAATGCCTGAGATTTCTAATAGTATGAGTAAACAAGTAATTCATGATAAAGGTTCTGATAGGATGCAGAAGAAGAACGGAGCTATTAAAAAATGTGTGTCGCGGAGAGGCGATCATACTTGGTTGCCTGAGCAAGGGAACAGTGTATCTAGTTCAGTCAGCAAAAGAATGAAACCTAATCAATTTAAGAATAGGAAACCCCTGGTAATAGAAGATGAGGGTGTTGGTGTTTCGGAGTCTGATATTCAGAATATGGCTAATCCTAATAGCTTAAAGAGCATTCTGTTATCATGTGGATGGATGGTAGTCGCTCAGGAAGGCCGTGATGCAAGTTATGTATCTCCATCAGGTTCTATTTATGGGTCTCTTCAGAAAGCTTTGGAAGTATTTTCCCGTGATGCGTCAAAATTTGCAGAGAGGCAATGCTGCTTATCTCAGTCGGTTGTAAGTTCTAGAGATAATGTAGCTCAAAGAACTCCTAAGATTAAGAGGAAAAGTACTAGCAGGAGGACTAGAACTGTGGTTCAACCCATTGCAGAAAATGCAGCGCTACACTGCCACCAACAACAACACCAAGAACAAGGACACCAACGAAAACAGCAGCAGCAACACCACCAACAACAAGAAGAAGAACAACAAAAACAAAGCTTTGGAGAAGAATGTGACAAAGAATTATCACGCCTTTCAGTGAGAAGGAAATGGAATAGAAGTAGCAAGAATTGGGAAAAATCTTCTGTCCAAGACAAATGCTTGACTGGTGTGATAATAGAGTTGGATTCTAGTGACGTGGAAGTGGGCCAAGTGACAGCTAATACTGCGATCTGTACAACTGGTATTCAACAAGGAGACAAAATTCTTGGATCGGAAACCATAATACCGGAGAGAATATATGATATGAAATTGAAAGAATTAGGAGAACACACAAGTAAACCTGTTGAAAAAATATCAATGCCAGAGGAGGTGCATTTGGTGGTAATGGACAAGAAACTGAAATTTTGCACCAAAGATGAGGGCTTGAGTGGTAAGAAGCATGCCAGTAATTGCTTAGGTCTGACTGAGACAACAAATAATCATAATGGCAGTGCTGCTATGTACCTGAATAGGGAGCGTCAGGGAGAGCGGAGGTCTGTTCGTATCAAGGGGAGGCGTGTGCCTGTGGATGATGAACTTATGGGAGTGTGGTTTGATGAATATATGAAAACAGGACCGCCAGGGCCAGAAAATATGAAATATAGACAAGTAACTGAGCTGTTGGCTTCTTCCATGGGAGAGGAGAAGGTTGTCAAAAAGTCTGGCATAGGAGCATCGGCATATCCAGAAGAAATGGCTTTTGGAGAACTTCATCGTGAGAAGGCAAAATCCTGTAGCAAAGATGATTGCTCGAGTAATGAAACCAATTGGTCCGAATGGATCAATGAAGTAGCAACAAATGGTCAAAGCGGGAATAGCAAACTGCAGCTAGGCTGTGATTTCACTAGAGCCAGGAGATCTAAACGTATCAAACGGAGGCATATTCCCGTCGGTTGTGAAGCGAATATGGGGATGTCGGCATATGGCAAATTTCCTAGGTTATCTAGAATTTTAGGAGATAGAGCGACGGAGGAGAAGGAAACCACTAGTAGTTCTAATCTTTTCGAAATTTCCTTCAGGAATAAAAAAGAATTAGAGACTCCTTTTTACAACAAACCTGCTCATCCATTGAAGAAAAACTTGGCAAAAACTATGACGACTGGAAAATATCTCTCATATAGAAGCAAAAGAAAGCCTGTCAGCAGCAGATGTTCAAATGAGAAAGAGAAGACAAAGAGAAGTGGCGGGTGCAGTCTTACCGTCAGAACTAGAAATGCTGATTTTGAAGACACTCCCTTGTCTGAAACAAAACTTACCATCTTATCTTGGTTGATTGATTCCGGTGTACTGGCTGAAAACACAAAGGTGGTTTATAGAATAGAAAAGGATCAAAGGATAACATTGACTGGTAGGATTACTAGAGCAGGAATCTGGTGTAACTGCTGCAGAATGGTTTTGTCATTGTCAAAGTTTGAGGTTCATGCTGGTAGTAATCTTCGTCGACCCTGGAAGAACATTCGCCTCATCTCTGGAAAGTCATTGATGCAGTGCCATAGTGAAGCATGGGAGAAGGAAAAAAGACATAGAAAATTTGGTTTCCAGGTGGTAGGAATTGGTGATGCCGATCCTAGTGACGATACTTGTGGAATTTGTGCTGATGGTGGAAACTTGCTATGTTGTGATGGCTGCCCTTCGACTTTTCACCAAGAATGTGTTATGCTTGAGGTGTAGCTTGTTCTCCTTACGTTTGATTTATCCTTGTAAGCAGTTCAAGTTTAAGAATTTTGATTAGATGTCATGTTTTGTTTCAGTTTCTTCCAGAAGGCAGTTGGTATTGCCCATATTGTAGCTGCAGATTCTGCTCAAGGGGTGATCGTTGGCACGATAAATCCTATAGGGCCATGAACTTGGTCAGTTGTAATCATTGTGGCTGCAAATGTTAGTCAACATCAATGTTTGTTTTCTTCGTAATCTCTTTATGTTCTATCTAGTTTGTCTAGGTGCAAGCCTGACCTTATTGTGACACACTCAACTTATTTGTCATGTAGATCACAGAGATTGTGTTACCAAAAATGACGTAGATTCACTGGGTACGAATTCGCAAGCATACTGCGGGAAGCTTTGCAAAGAGGTTTGTGTATGTACAATTGTGTATAACAATCTAATGTAACTTAAACTCCCATAATAATATCGTTCTTTATATCATTAAATCAGGTTGCCTCAGGCCTTTCAGATATTCTTGGAGTATCAAACCCTATCTCTGGTGGCTTTTCTTGGGTTCTTGTAAAGCATCTTGATGAAGTGGAAGGTACTGATTCAAAACGAACACAATCTTCTATGATGGAATGCCATGCAAGACTTCCCTTGGCACTGTTGGCACTTCACGAGTGTTTCGTTCCTTTAATTGATCCGAGGAGTAGTCTAGATATGATTACTCAAGCAGTTTACAATTGTGGGTATGTTGCGTTCTGGAGCTTCTGTTTCCAATATTGAGATTGCTAATTACATATCCTCAGCAAATGGTTTCTTACTTTTCCAATCAACTGTCTATCAGATCGAATTACAAACGTTTAAATTATGAAGGTTTTTACACTGTGATTCTGGAAAAGGATGATGAGATTATTTCAGTAGCAACTATAAGGTTTGCTCACGGCATTTACCTCTTCAATGTGCTCTATATTTTGTGATTAAAGAAACTTCAGTTTTCCGCGTTTCAGCATGTCCTTTCACCAATAATGTATACTAATGATGTTAAGTGATATCATCCTTACTCCCTAGAACACAAAGAATAGTGTTCTAGCATCATAAACCTAGACATATGCAAATGAATTCATATACAATATTTTATTTTTTCACTTTTAGGCTCCATGGGTCACGAGTAGCAGAAATGCCATTCATCGGAACGCGACCTTTGTACAGACAGCAAGGCATGTGCCGTCGCCTCCTCAATGCCATTGAAGAAGTAAGTACTTTCTATGTCCTATTATGATTTCATGCTGACCCAATTAAGGTTCATTTACTATCTGGATTACATCTAATTCAATCTCAATCTCCTGTCTGCTGTTTGAGTTGTGTATCTTTCCAGATATTATCTAAATTACATGTGGAAAATCTGATTCTTCCTGCTACTCCCGATATGCTGGGAACATGGACAAAATCGTTCTCCTTCCAACATTTGGCGTTGTCCTGTAAAGATGAATTTAGGAATTTGAACATAGTTCAGTTTGCTGACACAACAATACTACAGAAATCCATACACTGCAGAAGAGGTAATAAATTATATGCTCCATCTCTCTGGTCAAATATATTTTTTATGTGCATTTCTTAGGAACCACATTTGTTAATCTCTTTTTTACATTTAAAACCCAGAAAAGTTTGACTTGTATCTGTGCTCTGTGTATCTGCATATATGTAGATGTGAACCAGTTTGGCGTTACTGACACTTATACTCAAGATGTTCTAAATTGCTCTACTCCTGAATACCGGATAGAGGGCTCCAAAGTTGCTACCTTAGGCTTGTGCGAAGAGATGAAAGCTTCTACTTCCACCCATGATACGCCATTCCCCGCCCTTCTAGAGGCCTCCAGAGGATCAGGTTTTGATGTTTATCCTGTCCAAAGTCCCTTGTACCAAAACATCAACAAGAATTCACTAATTCTTGCAAGTAAAGCCACCACATTAACACCAGTTGATAATATCATTATGACGAAGATTTCTATACGACCTGAGACAGTTTCATTAGGAAGCAGGAACTTACTAATGTCTGCGGGGTGCTGATAAATATTCTAACCGCTTGATGCTTTTGTTGCATCATCTTCAATATGCAGTCCTTCCCTTTTATCGTAGGAGCAGAACCAAAATGCTGACCGATATTTGTGATGCATCACCTTTTGTAATTTTGTATGACTAACCACTGATATATACATATATGATGCATCTTTTTTTGTATGTACACGAAACAAGTACTACTATTTTTCTCAATAGATGTAGACTCCGTCTACTGTCGAAATTGGTTCAAACCTAAGCGGTATGTATTGCATAGCTTCTACCTTTTCTAGATTAAATGTTTTATTTGCAGGTAATATTTCCCCCTCCCGAAGCATCAACCAAGTGACAATGTTTCACTCAAATATTACTACTGTTCATTCTTCGTCTCAATATAATATATTTTGGTAAGCACACATTGCTTCTGATAATTGCACATATTTGTCTTCATTTACTTGTTCCTAGCTATTATTACTTCACTCCAAAACCAGAAAAAATGGGGTGGAAGCAGAAGTACCTCTAAGGCTCTATCAGATGAGATGGAGTTTGGAGATTACCCGACATTATTAAGTGTTCCTAATTTAAAAAGAAACGGTTCCACTGGTACATATTTGAACAAAGATCACAACATATGTTTTCTTCTCTCTATTTATTCTCTCTATTTAATAGTATATTGTACCGTGTTTATTTGTTCGTGTGTGCATCCATTATGCCCTGTTTTTAGTCTGCAGACTCTGCACAATATATCCATATTTAAGAATTCACAAACCGTGCATATACTTTTTACGAATTGACTTTGTTAAATTTACATAGTATTGAAATGCTAAAGAGTAGCAAGACAAGAGATTGAGAAATTACTTTGAATTAACTTAATTAAACCTGACCTGCTTAGTTAATTCAACGACATCAACAACAAAAAATTAAAAAAAAAGTTTGACAGCCGACATACTAATAGATGAAAATTGTCGTAAGAGCATTTTCCTTCTAGGATATTTGCTAAATATGTATGTGAGAATGATCAGAACCGTGTATACCCGATATTTCCGATGAAGTATGTATATGTTAAATCCCCCCCAAAAAAACCTCAAGAAAAGGTAGCCAAAAAAAAAAAAAGGACAAAACATACACAATTCAGTGACCCTATCGGTACTACATAGCAATTCCTGATTCTGGCTCATAAGTTATCTTCTTCTCTGGTTCCCATACCAAACTTGCTGTTATCTCGTCATACTCTGGCACAAACTCCTTTATTCCCAAGAGGAGAGTCGAAAAAGAAGAAAGGAGAAACATGTCAGTCAACTTGAATATTGAAATGTAATTACACAACGAATTCAGTATAATCCTAATTTGAAGATTAATCAGTTTGACATTCTGAAACATAAAGTATTCAGCTCCAGTGTGTGGTTGATCATGCTACTTGTGTTACACTTATAATAATAATATTAGGAGTGCCAAAAAGGTAATGGTGGCCGTAGTGGGAATGTTATCTAGATTACGCACTAATAAGTTCAAAACCTTCAGATTAGAGTGCACATTATTATAGAGCTTTTAACAAATTGTTTGGGATTTAAGCTAATACTTTAGTTATATTATACCTCCAGTCCGTCCATCAATTGCTCGGCTGTTGAGGCAGAAACGATAATGCGACGTGCAGAGGGAGAAATAAAGCCTTCGTCAACAGCTTTGTCAATAAAAGACAACAGCGAGTTGTAAAACCCATCAACATTTAAAAGTCCCACCTGCACCAAAAATGATATATGTTTCCTCATCAATAAATGATAATACAGGTAAAAAGATATATTCTTGAATCATGTTCAAGGGAACATTATCAAAATAAACATAAACAAGATAAAGGTGTCATTCGCTCTTGCTTTAACACTTAAATCATATACACATTAGTTTAATAGATTTAAAACCTTTTCCCATATGGTGGGAGATTCTTTCAAGTTGATTAGCATTAGATTGAATATTAAAGGACAAATCCTGTCGTTCTTACCTAATGACGCAATTGCATGTATGTGATTTAACTTAACTAACACATGGTAGGTGCGTGTTGCAGTGAACACAGGTAATTGAAAACTTGGTTTTAACTTTTGATTTTTGTAAACTTGTTCGTTCTTAGTTTCTCAAGCAAATCTAAAGAGAATAGCAGATGAGATCTTTCCTAGAGAGAAACAAGAACACCACTTACAGGTTTACGGTGGATTCCAAGCTGAGCCCAAGTAATGACTTCGAGTAATTCTTCAAGGGTACCATATCCACCTGAGAAAGAACAAATGATATCATGTGATCAGACTTAGATAGATGTATCATGGTAAATGTAAGGTTTTTGTTCCCGAACCGATCAGATTCGTACCAGGAAGGGCAATAAAAGCATCAGCTTGACGAGCCATTTCGGCTTTCCTTTGGTGCATGTCAGAAACAGCTCTAACTTCTCCAACAGTCACACCAGTTAACTGCGCGGGTGAAACAGTAGTAGTAAAGTGTTAATGCACTAAGTTGATTTAGGATTCTTTACTTTATTTACAGAGAAGTTATAGAGATTTCATTACCTCTTTAGGCATTAGAGTTCTTGGAATAATCCTGCAAAATAAAGAGAGGAAAAAAAAAAAAAACTAATCATTACATGGTTGATCAAATTGCGAGAACGTCTTCTATCAAATGAAAAAACAGATCTCATATCTACTTCTACATTGTAGAAGAAGTAAAGAGAGAGAGAGAGAGGCAGAGAGCGAACCCTAAAACATGGCGCCCACCATCATGAACTGCCTGAGAAACAAGACCCATGAGTCCAATACTACCACCTCCATAAACCAAATCAATCTTTCTTTCCACCTTCATTCAAAAGCACATTGAAAATCAAACCCCAATAAATATATTTCTTATAGACACAAGTGTCATCCATGTCAAGGGTGCATGCAACAGTAGAACACAGCACAATCATCACAACAGAACTATAATTAGTACTACCACGTATCATGCAATAAACTACTGTACTCAAATAGTTGCAAGCAATGGGTTGCATACTTTTGCATCCCTTGATCATACCCATTAAGAAAAAAAAAACTGGCTAGAAAAGACCAATGAAGTAATTTGTTATGTGATTATTAACAAGTAACAATAAGTGATTATCATATTTCATACTAAAATCCTGGGACAAAGGAAGGGGAAAAGAAATCAAGACATGGATGAGATTGTGGTGGGGGTGTGTGTCTGTGTGAGGTTTGCTCTAATTAGGGAGAACATGCTAGTGAGTCATGATACCAAGATAGCACGTTTGTTCTCTTGGGATTTGAAGGAGTTAATCCCATAAAAAGGTTTTTCTATTTTTTGTTTTTAAGAATTAATATTATACTAGTACTTCCTAAGAAAAACAAGATCATGCAAGATGACTGTGCCAAAGAGACAGCCAGGCTACAGCTAGCAATCTTTCATGCCAAATTCATCTCTTGAAAAAAAAAAAAAATACTAGTAATTTTCGGTTTAAAATTTTATCTCACTAATGAATGAGATTAACAACACTAATCTCATGTTAGAAGCCAGTTTTAGTTGGTGTAACCAAAACAACACAGTTTTTTAACACATCAAAACCAAAGAGAATAAGATATCAAGTTTGAATGAAATGTGAACAACACAATCAGATGAAGCAACTAGCTAATAAAACCAGACAATTATGAGAAAGAAATGAAGATCAACCAAAACCATGAGATTGTGATCAAAGGTAAAACACTAACAAATGAAGAAAGAGTATCATATGATCACAAAAACCAAAAAGGCCCATGAAAATTCCAACTGTTTTTCTATATAAATGAAGAAAATAATACACTAACAAGGGAAGAAGGAGACAAAGAAATATGTAAATTACCAATTCCTTTCCCAACTGAACAGCAGCTTCTTGATAAGTAGGTTTGTTTCCTGAACTACTACCACAGAATACACAAACCCTCTTAAATCTAGAGCTGTTTGAAACCTCCATTTCTTTCTCTGAATGGGAATCGAAAAATTGATAGAATTAGAACAAACGAAAAAGTTTCTCTTTTAACTCTCTCTGTTGTCTCTATTGTAAAAGGGACTTGATAGAGATGGTATGAATGAAAACAAAGAAGGCACTATTCAGTATATATAGACTAGACAAACAAAAACCCTCAACCCTCCTTGTATTGGACTTTTTAAGTTAAGAGACTATTATAATTAGATTAGAAGATGAATGAGTCATGTCAGAATTTTCTTCCTAGTAATTATCGCGAGTAATTTTTAGGGCCATATTCACTCGATGTATACTGTAATTATTTTCTTACTTAAAACATCACATGGAATGGTGTAATTGTTTTGTACTAAAGTTAAGCATGCATTACCGAATTTATTGGCAAATCCTTAATAATAATTACCATTACAATATGATTTTTCCTTTTTTTTATTTTTGATGGTTTGGAACAATGGTTTTGGACTACATACTTAACTCTTTAAGGAGTTATTTCTGGAAATTACGGAGTCGAACCCCTACCTCTGTAATAGTAGGGAGCACGCCGAATATCAGACCACCTGATGATTGGCTTTGCAGTATAATATTAAAGGGGAGCAAAATAAACTCATCACATTAAAAAGTTGTTGATACATTCAACGGTGACAGAAACCTCCATTCTAATTGGCTATGAGCAGTGACGGAGCCGAAGATTAATATTGAGAGATTACCTTATCTCATAGCCGAAAACTGATTACTTACCATCAGAAGCTGAAATTCATCACTTAATCGGTGAAACCTTATCCGTGGTAACCAATTTGTTACTAAGGAGCTGGTTGTGTTACCTCTGGCATAACAAGAAAACTCTTCTAAGGAGTTGGTTGTGTTATTTCTTGCACATCAAGAAGATTCGGTGGGTTATGAGAGTAAAATAGGAAAACGTTGAAGGTGAATTTGCCTACCTGGCAGGAAGACCAAAACAAATTTATACTACGAAACCTGACACCGACAAGATGGTTGATCCCACCATAGGTTATCAACTTTTATCTTTCATGGATGAGTTTTTTGGTTATAACCAGATTCTCATGAACCCAAGTTTTATTGTTGTCGAGGGCTTATTGTTTTAAAGCAATGCCTTTTGGTCTTAAACATGCATGTTGAACCTATCAAAGTTTGGTGAACAAGATTTTCAAACACCTAATTGGCAACATAATTGGGTATTATATCGATGACATGTTTATAAAAAGTATTCACCGGGCAGATCATCCAAAAGACTAAGCTGAAACATTTACAGGCTTGAGGAGATATTTTGGGTATCATATTCCATATGTCCTCCTAAGCCTAAATGGGTGGTCAGAACAAGACGATCTTACGAATAACAAATAAATAAGTGGTGTTGAGATATAACAAGCAAAATAGGGTGGAAATTCAAGACAACAAAGAAAGCAAATCAAAACTAAAAGTTTGATGAGTTACAAATGCAAAAAGATAAAAGTCGAATGACTTACTAGCAACACTCCGAGTCGAAATGAGATCTTAACTTAGGTTCACCAGGCTTGGGAGCTTTTCCATGTAATGATCCGTCCCTCCACCGATAATGTCCCCACTTAGCCACTACTGTTATCCGGCGATGTGGGATTTTCAATGGGCATCGCTGCGGTAATCCAACAGTCTTCCCGGATGGTCACCCATCCCTGGATTACTCCCACCCGAGCACTGCAGAGTTTTCTGCCAACTGTGCTGAAAAGGCCTCGGTATAATGTAGATGTTCCTTGCCTCTTGTGAGACAAGTATCTAGCTCAACGGATTAACATAATCTCTCATCCGAGCACAAGCGAACCCTCCCCAGCTGTATCCCAACTAACATCGATATTGTTCTCATATACCCAGTGCGGTTATCCAGCAATGTAGGATTTTTAACGACACTATTGTGGTTATCCAGCAGCAGCTTCCCGAGAGGTCACCCATCATGTGACTACTCTCGGCCGAGCACGGTTAACTGAGAAGTTTTTCACATAAATCAGTCAAGTGAAACCATCATGCCTCAGTATAATGTAGATGTTCCTTTCCTCTTGTGAGACCAGTATCTGGCATAACACCCCATCATACTCTCCCACCCGAGCACAAGCGACCCGTCCCTAGTTGTATCCCAAATAACATCGATATTGTTCCCACTTACCCACTGGACTTGAAAATATATTTTGGAGCTGAGGACAACTCCAATTTAAGGTGGTGGTATTGTAATACCCCGAAATTCAGCAGTGGTTGGCCGAATGAAATATAAGTAATGGTTTGTCCTTTCCTAACACCGATGCCTGATGGGTTCACTTGACTGAGTTGTGGGAAAAAACTTCTCAGTCAAGTGTGCTCGTCCGGGAGTAGTCACACGATGAGTGACCTCTCGGGAAGCTACTGCTGGATAACCGCAGTAGTGCCGTTAAAAATCCCACACTGCTGGACAACCGTAGTGGATAAGTGGTAACAATATCGGTGTTTGTTGGGATACAACTAGGGGCCGTTCGCTTGTGATCGGGGTTGGGGAGTATGCTGGGGGATTATGCCAAATACTGCTCTCTTAGGAGACAGGGAATGTCTACATTATAACGAGGCCTTTTCAGCACAATTGGCTCCAGATTTGGATGGAAACTCTGCAGTTAAGTGTGCTCGGGCGGGAGTAATCCAGGGATGGGTGACCTCCCGAGAAGTTGCTGCCTGATAACCGCAACGATGCCCGTTGAAAACCCCACACTGCCGGATAACCGCAGTAGCTAAGTGGGGACAATATCGGTAAAGGGACGGGTCATTACATGCCAAATTCCCAGTTTCCAGTGATTATCAATGGACATTTTTTATCGTCCTTAATAAATTCGATACCTTTAAATATAAGGGAATGAGAATGCCCCAAATCGATAGATGTCTTGAAAGCTTTGCAAGTAACACTCTTCATCATAAAGTTTGGAATACTCTTACATATATATCTTTGACTGAGAAGAAATTTTAGCTTCTTCAGAAGCATCATCAATAAATAGCAACGCTTTCTTCGCGTAACTATAAAACTTGGATTCCATATCTCCTGGACCCAATCAACAAGCCTCAGAATTTTGTGAATAAGATAAGGAGCGAGAAAAGTGAATCCACACTTGATTGGACTCAGGAATCAAAAGTTTACCCTTTCTGTAATCTTTTACTCTTGCAACAATATTGTTGTACAGTTCAGGAAATCAAACTTGAAGCTCCAAATCTTTTGGGAGATCATAATAATTAATTTAGTCACCAAGAATTGATCTAAGACTATATTTTTCTTGTGCCATTTAAGCAGCAAACTCGATACTCGAATTATGAAACGAATAAAGAAAAATATCAAAAGAAAAGAAGCACCTCTTTGATTCTATGCTAAATTTTTAGGGGAAATTGACTTATTTTTCCATGAATATTACATCTAATTATATTTTTTCAGAGGAAAATAGAAGTGAAGAAACCGAAGAAACTTCAACTACAATGTATGAATCAGTTCATATATGTGTACTACTTGTCTCGTTGTAACTCTTCTTTCTCTTTTGTGTATTCTTTTCATTTCTGAACGAGCGAGAGGTGGTGCGTACCTTCACAAATGAGACATATAACAATCAAGCCTACTGTTTCACAACCCTTTTTTGCGTCTAAAATGGATACCTCACAAATTTGTTCGCGCTTTAGATGAATATCTTAAGATTCTAGCTCCTTAAACCAATTCTTATAATGATAAATATAAACACAATCAATTTAGGAAAAATATACATTTTTAATAGATTTTCGAGGTTTCTACTAGACTTTTTCAAGAAAGAATATTTTGAGACCCCCTGATCAGTGTTAAACTGTAGTTGTTATTACTTTTGCAACTCATTCAAGCTAGACAAATTAAGTATGAGAAATATTGCTCTTATCAAGTTTGTACACTTAACTTGTACACTAAATGTTCTTATTTATAGGAATCATGCAGAAAAAAATCTCCTGATCTGGTGTTACATAAGATGTAAGCTAATATGTTACGTACAATGTTCTAAACTACTATAACGAAGGGGTGCGCCTAGCACCCCAAGACTATGACCAATTCACTGGTGAATCTAAATAGATATGCCTGGTATTTGGCATCCACAATTGATGCATATTTGTATATGCTGACACAAATTTTCCAACTTAGCTTATTTGTTTCCTCCAAGTTTAGTTTGGTATCAGTTTGTATCGGCCAATATGAATCCATATAGGGTGGGATGTTCCAATACACATGTACAATACTAATATCGGTCTATGGATATAATCGTAACACGAACATTATAAGGCTTGCACAAATTTTCACACCATTTTGAAAATTTTGGAGGCATTCGTTGATGAAATGATCTTGATCTTGAGATTATCTACTCAGTCGATTTAAACACATAGGCATGGAACAGATATAGATCTGATAAAATGGTAGTAATGCTTGGAAAGAAAGTGGAGTGGAGAGCGAAGGGACCAAATTATTGGGTATACCCTAATATTTTACGCCATTATAAGCGTATTTACAGCATCATGAGCGATATACCGGTGACGCAAAACCAATGGTAGACCCAGTTTTTCAGAGAATTAATATTTTTCCAGGTTCACCGCCAATCGTTGTCTGTCCAGTTTTGCTGACAATGTTATTTGTCTAGTATCCTCGTCAATACATATTGGACTAGTTTAATCGAAAATGACTGCTAGACCGGTTAAATCGACAATGCATGTTTAGTTACGTCAATAACACCTGCATGACCAATTTTACCGATTATATTTTTTTGATCGGTGAAGAATTGGTGCTGGCGAGTTTCGAACTCAGGTCACCGACACCGACAGTTTTACCGATAATAACTGCAAGCTAGAAAGCACTGATACGAACACGAGACACATACATGATATGACACGGAAACATAGATACAACAATTTCTCAACCAACTAGGATGTGGACGCGTTATGAAATCGATAATATTTTATATTATTTATATACTATAAATAAATGTGGTTTCTTATATTTAATAATAGATTGCTAAGAACTACTTTTGCTGATTCATTCATCCTACCCATCCTGCTAATCTTTCAGCATGCCCGTCTAATCATTCATATCGGTCTTATAAACCCATTTCCACATACCAAAGTTACCGCCTCGAGCGTTGACCTATATCTTAAACCTTAATCGAAAGTTTTGAAAGGTTCTACAATACTTGATTGCGAAGTTGGTAAGCCATAAAAGAAATTTTAGGAAAATTCTTGATTACTTGGTGGCTAAGTTATCAAAGGCAAAATACCTCTCGGAATCGGTGTTATCCCCCCCCCCCACACACACAATTCATCGGAGAAAAAGGTCACAAACGCTAACACTGGCAATCAACAAAATTATTTTTGCCGAAACAGTTATACTGATCAAATGGTCGTCATGAGATGACAATATTTATATAGACAAGAATGGTGTGTTAAAATTCATTTACTTCAATATACTTTCATTAAAAACGAGTTATCATCTAGAAAAACTAAGTAAACCATCATAATTCATAAATAGACATGTTCAAACATTTCTAATACTTTTTTTGTTTTTTGATGCAAAACAGGGGATATTATTAACTTGAAGAAACTGATACAATATGGTTCATATCCTCCAATATTGCGCCAGCAATAAAACTTAGAGGATAGTCATTCCATGTTTGAATTACATTAAAAACTCTGGCATGTTTAGCTAGTTTATCTGCTAACTTGTTTATTTTCCTACTAATAGAATTGCATTTCCAATAAGGATGTAATGCTAGCTTGGTTTGAAGATCTTGTATCAACATGTGATTTTCCTAAG
Source organism: Papaver armeniacum (assembly GCA_023531295.1). NCBI lineage: Eukaryota > Viridiplantae > Streptophyta > Magnoliopsida > Ranunculales > Papaveraceae > Papaver > Papaver armeniacum. The sequence goes on from JAJJWW010010337.1 coordinate 86,775, forward strand.
CAACCCTTTGAATTTCTCCATTAACTGCCTTGATCACTAGCTCTGCATCCATCTCGAAGCATGCATACCGTACTCCTAGTTCTTCCGCACACTGCATGGCTTGAAGAATTCCCCCGCATTCTGCTGCTTCGGCACTTAAGAGTCCATCGGTATAGCCGCATCTTGCATGGATAAATTCCCCTGTGGAAGAACGACAGATTAGTCCCTATCCAGAAAAAGAGATATAGTTTATAATCTTGAAAGATGCATCGCAACAGAATGAAATATATGGGTTAGGTGGTGGTGTCCATCTGTTTATGCTTTCCTGCATAATCTCATTATTATTCTGAGATTGTTTTAACATGTGCTTTCCTGTGGACGTATTCAATAACTGAATAATCCTAACAACTTCCTATGGTTTTGGTTTGATGTCTTCAAAGACACATTTGCACATGGCTTTCCAAATTTCCCATGCAGTATTTGCCATGATCACTGTCCAGTCTTCAACCAAATCATTGAACTCACTAGTAAACCAGCTTCCAATCCATTCTTTGACTGTAGAGTTTGCAGAAGGCATACTGCGTCTTGCCCCTGTGGTTGTGGACCAAATAGATCTTGTAAAAGAGCATTCCCATAATATATGCTTTGTGTTTTTGATGCCCTGTTGACAGACTTTGCACTGCTCGCCATAATGATTGAAAGCTATCGCCATCCTCTCATTTGAGGGTATTATGTCCACCATACATTTCCAAAGGAAATGTTTTATTCTAGGTAGAGTTGGTACAGACCAAATATTCTTCTAGGCTTTTGCAGATGCTTTATCAGGAACAATGTTGCCATTCTTAAGCTCCACCAGTTTTTTATATGCCGACTTAACCATGAAGTCACCATTTCTTGTTAAAGTCCAAATAAGCTTGTCATCCCCTCTTTGTGGTATCCTCATATGCAGAATTTTTGTGGCATCATTCTGATTGAAAATGTCTTGAATTACTGCAACCTTCCAGGTTTTGGTATCTGCATCTTATAAGATCTGCAACTTTAACATAATTATTTACTTCCTCCATCTCCACAGTTGGAACTGACGGTGCTTGTGTGCCTGGATCCATATGTCAGACCATATGGAGATTCTGTTTCCATTTACCACTAGCCATATACTATGTTGGAATATAAATTTCATGCTTTCTTGAATGCTTTGCCAGGCCCAAGTCGAGTTTTTCTTTTTCTTAGCATGCAGTCCTGTGGTGGTGGGAAAATACCTTTCTTTTAAAGCCTTTGCCCACAACTTGTCTTCATTCTTGAGTAGTCTCCAAGCAGCCTTAGCTAGTAAAGCTAGGTTAATGCATTTCAAGTTTCTAAAGCCCATCCCTCCTGCCAGTTTATGTTTGTTTATAGCTGGCCATGAAGTCAGAAAAAGACCACCTGATTCATGCTTCCCCCACTAGAAATTCCTTTGAATGTTGTCTAGTTCTTTGATAGTAGTATTTGGAATTTTGAAGATACCCATTTGATGTGATGGCATGGAGTTGAGAACGTGCTTTACTAAGACATATCTGCCTGTTATGAACTTTCCTCTCCACTTGGTTAACTTGTTTTTTGTGTTGGTAACCAAGTTTGAGAAGAATATAGTTTTCCTTCTATTCAGAAAAAGAGGAATGCCTAAGTACTGCTCCTCTAGACTCATCTCCTTCATCTTCAGACTTCTAAGTAGAATTCTGCGATGTCTTGGATGCATTTGAAAAGAAAACAACATATTTTTGAAAGTTGATTTGTTGGCCTGACATGTCGCTGATGCTTTTGATAACTTGAAGCAGATTTCTGACATTGTGGATGTCTGCTTTTGTGAAAACAAAGCAGTCATTTGCGAATAATAAATGAGTAACTTGAGGAGCCCGTCTTGATATTTTGATGCCTTATATTTTTCCTTCTAACTCAGCCTTTGCCAATGCACGAGTAAAAACTTCCATAGTCATTAAGAAGAGATACGACGAGATAAGATCACCCTGTCGTAGGCCCCTGGATGGTTTGAAAGCTTTTCCTGGAGTTCCATTAAGAAGTACTTTTATCTCAGTAGTGCTTACACACTCTTGAATAAAGCCACGCCACTTGTTGTTGAAATCGAGGTGTTCCATAACCCTGTCAAGAAAAAACCACTAATGCTTTAGACATATCGAGTTTTAGTGCCATGTAACCTTTCTTTGTTTTCTTTTTCTTTATACAATGGATCAGTTCATGAGCGAGAGTTATGTTATCACCTATTTATCTCCCAGGCACGTAAGATGCTTGCATTGGTGAGATAATTTATCTAAGTGCCCCTTTAGACGATTTGCTAAGATTTTCGATATAAGCTTGTATGTAGTATTACATAATGCTATTGGACGATAATCTCCAGGGGTTTGCGGAAGCTTGAACTTTGGGATGAGGTAGAGATTTCTTCTATTTATCTTCTTGAGCAATCTACCTGTAAGGAAGAAGCTTTGTACCATATTAATGATGTCACCTTTAATCGTTTCCCAATTTGCTTGGAAGAAACCGGGAGGGAATCCGTCTGGTCCCGGGGCTTTCCATGGTTGCATTTGCTTAAGTGTGTTGCAAATATCTTATTCATTTGGCAATCTTGTGAGAAACTCATTGTCTTGCTTAGTATCTTCAAGATCGTCCTTTCCACTGCACCAAGTGCCATCTTGTCTTTTTAAATCTTCAATTCGATTTCTTGATCTTCTTCGATTTGCTTGAAGATGAAAATGTTTAGTGTTTTGATCTGCTTCATGATAGAGAATATCTCTTGACTTTTGCTTGTAAAAAATCTCTTCACGCGAGTGCCATTCTTCAAACTCCTTTTCCACTTCTTGGACTGCTTTAGTATTGTCTGTACCACCCAAAGACTGCTTTGAAAAATTGTTTAATTGTTGTTGGAGATCTTTTAGCTTATCCTGTATATTTCCAAATTTTTTCCTATTCCAAAGTGATAAGTCTCTTCTCGTTTCTGTCAGCTTTTTATCAAGCACAAAACCAGCTGAGCCTCTATAATTTTTAGACCAAGATGATTGGATTTGGGATTTGCAGGAAGGATCTCTTAACCAGCATTCGAAAAACTTCCAGTTTCTTGCACTACAAGCATCTTTAGGAAACAAATCTAAAAGTATACGACAATGATTCGAAGCTAAGAAAGACAAATGCTTTAAACAAGAGTCAGGAAAACTAATGAGCCAATCAGAGTTCATTAAAGCCCTATCCAGTATAGTTAGATTTTTTCTTTCCTGTACCATGCTTGTTACTAGTCCAGGTGTACGGATTTCCATGATAACCTAAGTCACTTAAACCAGCTTCATTAATAAGTTGCATAGCTCTTAAAGAGATAGAAGAAGCACCACTGTTATTTATTATTTCGTCTTCATGTAGCGTTATGTTTAAATCCCCCAAAAGAATCCAAGGGGCATCTATATCATAGGTGTACAAATATCCCTTATAAAAGTCCATTGTTCACTACTTTCTTGCGGGTATGGAGAACCATAAACGCAGGAAAGGAACCATCTAGGCTTAGAAGGATTACTACGCACTAAACAATGAATCATATTTCTATCATGGTAAATGATATCAAGTTCAAAGCCATCTTTCCACAGTAGACATATTCCTCTAGACCTACCTATAGATGGGACATAGAAAGAGTTGGGGAAATTTAGAGGCCTGATGAACTGGAGGATTTTATCACTGCAATTTTTTGTTTATTGCAGAAAAATAATATCAGGATTAAGAATTTTATTTAAATCGGAGATGTAGTTCCTAGTATTTTTGTTTGCAAAACCATTGCAGTTCCATGCAATTAATTTCATTTTTCCTATGAAACCAAAACTGAATGAAAAACAGGCAGAATAACTGTTGAGAATATTTGAGAAATCGATGTAGATATATACCTGAATGGTGTGTCCCTGAATATCATTTGTAGTTTCAGAATGCATTGTCTCTCGGATTGTTGTAAGTCATCTCTTGAGCTGTGATATTGTTCATGCTAGCAGAAGCTTCAATTCCTAAGCTATTTGGAGGGTTGACATGGATATTATGTGGGTTCAACGAAGGCTCTTGATTGAGAGTTGAATTTCTCATTCTTTTGTTTTGCCGGTTGTCCTCAACTTCAGCTTCAGCTACCTCTTCAGCCATTATGTTTCTCTCATCATTGGCTTCAGAGATATCTTCTCCATTCTGTAATAATTCCTCGTATTCCGCTGTTGTTAAGCTATCCAAATATAATATCCAGTTCCATTCCGCACACTTCTCATTCTGATGATCAATGGCCCACATTTATCACACATCTTCTTGGGTTGCAATTCCCAATGATAACGAATCCAGACATCTTCATTTCCTAGAGTCTTCCACCAGCCACCACGATATAGAGGGTTTTTGAGATCCATTTCTATTCTGGCTTTCACAGTATTTCCATTTCTCGGCCTACAGTTTGCTGGAGTAGTTGAAATTTTAGTCCCTATGAACCCAATAGCTTCATCAATAACTTCAACATTTAAATGCTCAAGTTTGAGATACTTGAAATGAGAAGTGAAAACTTGATGTGTGAAGTCATAATCTTTCGCAGATGTACCAGCAATAAAATTTTTGACAGCAAAGAGAGGTTCACCAATGATCCAGGGACCTTCTCTTATTACTTCATCTTGTTCCTCCTCATTGTTTAACCTGACCAACATCAGGTTATGACCCATGATACATATTTCCTTGTTTTTGTACTTTCTCCAGAGTGAGTTTAGTTCTTCTCTGATAATCCTCATATGAATCTTTTCTTTGTACACGAGCTTTCCTAGGATATCACTAGACCATTCTTCCGCAGCTGCATTGATAGTTGATGAAGAGCCTACAACATTTTTCATTTCCTTTGGTATTTCCAAAGAAGCACCTCTTAATTGTCTTGAAAGGAGATTGATTTTGTTGGCACGATTGTCATAGCTCGAAGCCATTTTGTGGTACTCTTGGAGATGTAGATCTAGAGAAGTATTTCTTGTGTAGCTAGGGTTTGAATGCCTGTTTTCCTTAGTTAAATGTGGGATATATATAACCTCCCAAAAAACCTTCGCAAGAGGATAGATATCTCTGCTGATATAATGGGTATATCCTAAAAATGCTAAGATGAAAGGTATTTTGTTATTCTGGTGAATATTGGGATAATTTTCATTTATGACTTGATAAAATATGGTTAAGGTAGGCCGAGGATTCCATAGATTGTGCCGGGTATATATGGAAAGATCTAAATAGAGAAATTCATGCATGTTTGCATAACTGGTTGACACAAAATTAGGAAAGTTTTCATGTTGACTGCAATTTGAAAGCTGGGTTTTAGAGGGAAATTGAGAATTTCGAAAATTCTGGAGATTCTGGATCTTGAGCGAGATGGACTGTTGAGCAGGAAGATCAACATATTGGTTTCTGCTAATGTCTAAAGGGACAAAGGAAGAAACTATACTACTAGCATGAATCATCACAGAGAGGATGACTAACACTACTGCTTTCCACACCACTGTTCTTATTTCAGAAGAGACCATTCTGAAAAATCCACTACTGGTTACCACAAATGATTTCTTGGATACCTGCACAGGCGAAGATTACCTCCTCATGGAAGAAAGATTAGAAACCATAGAATAAAGAAAAAAAGAAAAAGACAAGAGGATTACAGAACTTAAATATGTAAAACAAAGAGATTAGAACTTAAAAAATATATTCATAGGATGATTCCACAATATCCAATGAATCAGACTATAAGAAAATGAAGACTTATGATGATAAGTTGCATATTAAGCTGTTAAAAACATGAAAAGAAAGGATTAAAAACAAAGAAAAAGAGAAATCAAAGTGTAGAGATGAAACCGATTTTAGCTGTTTTGACTCATAAAAATTCCCCGATCCTCAGACCTTCTCTTTCCTCCATAGTAAATGTAGCAAAGCTATTCGTATATGAACTCATTTGATTTGTTCATGAATTCTTCTTCTTTTTTTTGTTTTGTAATTCGACTAGGGAATGACCTATGCCGTACCGTCACAAGCCTTATCTTATTGTGCATAAGTTTTAATGGTTATTTCTCCAAAACAGTTGTTGTTCAAGTAAATCATCGAAAGCTTTCGATGTTTTTTTTTTTCATGAGATCAAACATTTATAATACAATAAGTTGTTTAAATTCCAATTTTTCTTTAGTGAAAAATAATTTAATCTATTTATTTTTCCTTATCAATTAAACGTAAAAAAATAAAAACTCATTTAAGTTAAAACAGTCTAATATATACAAATTCAATATTATAAAAGATGATAATATCATGATTATATAAAAACTCTTTGTTTCGCTCGGTTGTTATCAGAATTCTCCATATGATCATTGATGGAAGTAGGGGATAGTTTGAGGTGTCATAGCCAACCCCAAAACACCAAATCTGGTCCCAAAATTGTTTTCTTGAAAGGATTTTTCGAGAGAAAACGAATAGCTCCTATAATTTTGATTTTTAATATATGGTATTGTTTAATCAAACACAAGAATGTTACAGCTCACGGCAAATATGGTGATTTCTTTATGGGGTTCCTTATACCTGTCTCTATAGTTATTTGTGGTATTTTACTTGGGTAGGTGAATCCCTTTTCGACTTGCATTTTTGTTCAGTTGTGATCATTGGGTTGAGGTACCCCTTTTAAGTGTCTCTTTTCAATGAATTTTCTTATCGACCGACAAAAAAAAAACACATATGATACAGTTTAAGTTAGGGGTGTTCATGGTTACTGGTTAACCGAGAAACCGAACCAAACCAAACCGATTAGGGGGAAACCGAACCGAACCATTAACTAATGGTTGGTTTTGGTTTTGAAAAGATGAAAACCGAGATTAATGGTTTGGTTTGGGTATGATAGAGAAACCGAACCAAAAACCAATGGTTAACCGAATATTGATTAAAAAAAAAATCATTGATTTTCATTAGAGATGTCACTGCCATTAGTTAAATCTTCTTTTGATCTCTAGATTTAGAGTAAGCTTTAACTACTCTTGATATTCTTTTTATTTATTTTTTATCTATAAATTTTTGTAACCAATACTATTTTTTTCTGTAAATTAGTGTAATTTTTTTTTGGTTTGACATAATTATTGGTTAACCAAAAACCACTGGAAAAAACCGAAACCGGCTGGAACCATTTGGAAACCTAACCAATGGTTAATGGATTGGTTTGGTTTCAATTTTTAGAAACCGATAGTATTGGTTTCGGTTTTGGTTTGGCTTGAAACCGAACCAAAACCGACCATGAACACCCCTAGTTTAAGTAGCTGAATATAGTATTTGTACCGGTCAATGCAGATATGGCAAGCCATATTTAAAAGCAAGAAAAACCATCCTACAATTGGTTTATTGCTAGCTGGGTGCCAGATTATTGGAGAGGATACTGAAACCAATATGATACAGAGCTTTTTCTAATTTATTCTACGTGGGTTTTGTACTATCACTTGCCTCCTCGATAAAAATTAAACCACGTGAACTAATGATCAACCGTTGATGGTAACCAAAGAAGAAAATGTAATAAAGTAGTGATGGGAAAAGATCAATAATGCTTGGTGTACCGGGAGTGAATCCCGCAGCCACCACCGTGTGAGAGAAAGAAAATGGTGGCCCCCACCTTAAACCCACCCTGTAAATTTCTCCCAGGACTCTCCCTCTCTCAGCCATTGGGTCATCCTGCGGGATTGGTCACGGTTTTTGTGGGCGTCAACGTAGCACTACTCGGAAAAGATGGATGTTCATTGAATTTGCATTGAACAAGCATGGGTACCGTATGCCTATCACGAATACACACACACTAGTTAATTGACTGCTGCAAGAGACAGAGAAAAGACAAAGACAGAGACAGAGACAGAGACTGATAAACTAACCACGGTTAAAAAATACTAGTTTGGTTAGAGCCATAGAGTTATAGATTTGAGACGTACGGTTGAGATTTTAAAACAACAGACTGATCGTACAAACGCACGTGTGATGAGCCGCCAACTAAAGCTAATAAAACCGGACAGTTGCACGGGCTCCCATCACTTGTCTCCTCAAATCACGCCGAGACAGACAAAGATGATAGACTTATTAATCAGTCAGACCCACTCGTTTGACGTTTTCAGAAATCTTACCAGAGGATTCATTCAGATCGTGGACATGGGTGTCTAGATTGTGGCGGCATGGAATTATCAAAAAGACCAAGAGAAAACCAATCTACGTGCAGGGATAATTTGTACGTGGCACATTGATGTGTCACAAAAATTTAGATCATGATGAAAAGTGGGAGGTAGGTGTAGCTGGAAACAGTACCGAAATATGCCGAATACATCTTCTTCTCTGCAGTGACCAGGAAGAAGGGGATGTAGAAGAATTGTAATGATTTGAATTGTCTCGAGATTAGAATTGCTGGGCATGCCTTATGCATGTCCTGGACGATGATGATCTTGAGAACAGTACAGTTGGTATATCGACTTATTAGTAATATGGTCTCTGCATGGATTCCCTCAAATAGTGTGCCAATTTGTTAGCGATTAAACTGGATGCCAGACAATACGCGAGTCAGGGCATGGTGTCTTTAAGATTAAGTTTCTTGAATTTGTTTCCTTTCTTTTGATGGCCCATCAGATAAATTTTGCTTCTCATTTCTGTTTCTGATAAGTCGCTATCAGAAAAAAAAATTCTCAGATTGGAAAAAGATAACCCGGCTAAATCGGGGCTATGGCTACGGGACAAAAAAAGGGTCATCATGAAGTAAAATAAAAACCCCTTATCCAACTATTTTACATAATGGCTAATTTATTCCTGATTAATTAGTGCTAATCGGGTTATCAATTGGTGTTTAATCATGTTAACTTAGAAAACAACTAATCTTTCATCATCATCAAACTATGTAAAAAATTTGATGTTTTTTTTTTTGAAAAATTTCAACCCATAATCGGTATACGTTCCCTCATGAACCGATTCTGGGTTGGTATTCACGAAGCGCACCAAGAATCGGTTAACATACGTATATATGAAATCCGATTATTACAATCGATTTTTGATTAGGCTTACAATAAAAAAAAATGCTTTCGCCCAGAATCGGTCTATATGGACATGAACATCAACCGATTATATGTTGAAAAACATCAAACAAAATCATTTTCAGATCGAGCATGAGTCATACTCTATTTGAGAATCATACTCATTCTCGGAACGAGTATAAACCAGCATACTCATTCTCAGAACGAGTATAAGCTATACTCATTTTCAGGCCGGGTAAATTTTTTTATAAATGTATACTCATTTTCAGTTCGAGTACATCACTTGAATTATTTTTTTTTTTATAAATTTATACTCATTTTGAGTTCGAGTGCATCACTTGGATTTCAGAATGAATATGAGATAATACTCATTCTATGATCGAGTAAGTCATAAGACTGTTAACAATCAGAGGATGTTATATAATCACATGGACCGATTCTTGCAGTTAAGAAATCAAATGCTATACAATCGGTTTATGTGAACATTCATATAATCCGATTCTAGCAAAAAAAAAAAAAAACACAAAAAACTTGATATTTCACATAAGCGGTTTATATGTGAGGCACATAAAGACCGATTCTTGATTTCTCTACAAATCCAAACTTGGACTCAGAATCGGTTTATGTGTGCATTAGCATAAACCGATTGTGGTTGATGTTCATCACATCACCCAGAATCGGTTTATGTATGTGTACACCAAAAACCGATTCCCGGTAACATCAACTACAATAAGTTTATTCTAGGGCACACATAAACCGATTCTGGGTTGATTTTTCAGAAAGTTAGATGAAGAAATTTCAGAGATTCATGGTTAAATCATTGAGTTTCTCTAAAGGAACTGATTAAAGGGATTTAACTCAATCACTCGAATTTGTTTGTCGTCGATTTTTTTTTCAAAAACCAAAAAATAGGGAATTGAATTGTTGTTTGTGATTAGGTTTTAGTTTTTTATTTTGATGAATTGGGTTTTAATTTTTGATTGAGGATTGTTAATAGAAATGATTAAGATTTTAGAATTAGTTTTAGGAATTATTAAGAATGTACAAGGGTAATCTAGTATTTTAATGCACTTTAGACACCCCTTATCATTTTCTATTGGGTGGATGAAGAAATCCATAGGCCCCAATTAATCACCATAGGCCCCAATTTATCTAGGAAAGATAAGCTAGCTTGGTGATGTTACTTTAAATGATTTTAGATATAAAAAAATTAAAATTTTGTGAAACAATTTGTTTCTAACTTCAGTATTCGGAGAAACATAAATATTTTTGACATCCAACTGCCCTATTAACAATGCTTGCTTCTATAAAGGAGCATGACAGAGAATTTACACAAATAGTATCAGAAACAAATTAATCATGTCCCAGGAAAATCCAAATACTCCTAATATCCAAACGCACTATTAACAATAAAGGAGCATGACAGAGGATTTACATAGAAATGGATAAGAAATAAACTAATGGCAGTAGGTTAAGAAAAACTGCCATTCCTAGAGGACTAAATGGAGCAAATTCTGAAAGCGTTTGGTGTGGCCGAAAGATGCCACTTGAGGTAATCGAAGTCTGTATATGTGCATAGAAATTTGCAACCTCTATTTTCCTCGGTCGAATTGTAAACATTTTTTTTTTTTGCTTTTTATATTTATGCCAAACTGTAAACATAAAGTGGTAGTTTGTTTTGATGTTGCTTTTGTGCAAGTAATGCTGCCACCAATCTTAGAAAGATACAACTTTAAAATCTTAATCCCCAAGAATTTTCTTTAGAAATGATTTCATTCGACGACAGAAGAGATATTCCAACTGAATATCAAAGTAATATGCCTTCATCTGCTGACAACAATTTTTTTCTTCAAAAAATCTACTTATTTTCTTAATACTTAAGTACTCAATGCTAATCTCTGTTTTGCAAGAGCCGCTTAGAAACCAATCACTTACGAGTAGAGCTCAGCTGACCCTTACTCCAAACAGTTTATCTTAGTTGGAAAATCTCAATTCGACCGACATTATCCTTAGACAGTTGTAGTATCATCGACAGTCAGTTTTGATTATTTTTTCTTCTGATCAATTTTTTTTATTTATCGCCTCCTTGCTCCTTCTAAGGAAGAGCCTAATAATTAGTCTCAACGGTTAACTCTATTTAGACTTTTCATAAATAGGGTATATACCTCTTAAGGTCATGGATAGATCTTCGATGGTCAAATGATATATTAATCACAGCTACGACTAAATCTAACTTCTAAATGGTTCTAATTAAAGTTGAATCTAATTTTCGGAAAATTAAAGTCAACCGAACAAAGTCAAAGAGCTAACCCTTTACCCTCTGTCTCTGACTAATAGGAATTTCGGAACATCCCGCGTGTAAAGAAGTCAGACCCACTCGTTTGACGTTTTCAGAAATCTTACCAGAGGATTCATTCAGATCGTGGACATGGGTGTCTAGATTGTGGCGGCATGGAATTATAAAAGACCAAGAGAAAACCAATCTACGTGCAGGGGTAATTTGTACGTGGCACATTGATGTGTCACAAAAATTTAGATCATGATGAAAAGTGGGAGGTAGGTGTAGCTGGAAACAGTACCGAAATATGCCGAATACATCTTCTTCTCTGCAGTGACCAGGAAGAAGGGGATGTAGAAGAATTGTAATGATTTGAATTGTCTCGAGATTAGAATTGCTGGGCATGCCTTATGCATGTCCTGGACGATGATGATCTTGAGAACAGTACAGTTGGTATATCGACTTATTAGTAATATGGTCTCTACATGGATTCCCTCAAATAGTGTGCCAATTTGTTAGTGATTAAACTGGATGCCAGACAATACGCGAGTCAGGGCATGGTGTCTTTAAGATTAAGTTTCTTGAATTTGTTTCCTTTCTTTTGATGGCCCATCAGATAATTTTTGCTTCTCATTTCTGTTTCTGATAACTCGCTATGAGAAAAAAAATTCTCAGATTGGAAAAAGATAACCCGGCTAAATCGGGGCCTATGGCTACAGGACAAAAAAGGGTCATCATGAAGTAAAATAAAAACCCCTTATCCAACTATTTTACATAATGGCTAATTTATTCCTGATTAATTAGTGCTAATCGGGTTATTAATTGGTGTTTAATCATGTTAACCTAGAAAACAACTAATCTTTCATCATCATCAAACTATGTAAAAAATTTGATGTTTTTTTTGAAAAATTTCAACCCATAACTCAGATATCGTTCCCTCATGAACCGATTCTGGGTTGGTATTCACGAAGCGCACCAAGAATCGGTTAACATACGTATATATAAAATCCGATTATTACAATCGATTTTTGATTAGGCTTACAATTAAAAAAAATGCTTTCGCCCAGAATCGGTCTATATGGACATGAACATCAACCGATTATATGTTGAAAAACATCAAACAAAATCATTTTCAGATCGAGCATGAGTCATACTCTTTTTGATAATCATACTCATTCTCGGAACGAGTATAAACCAGCATACTCATTCTCAGAACGAGTATAAGCTATACTCATTTTCAGGCCGGGTAAATTTTTGTATAAATGTATACTCATTTTCAGTTCGAGTACATCACTTGAATTATTTTTTTTTTTTATAAATTTATACTCATTTTGAGTTCGAGTGCATCACTTGGATTTCAGAATGAATATGAGATAATACTCATTCTATGATCGAGTAAGTCATAATACTGTTAACAATCGGAGGATGTTATATAATCACATGGACCGATTCTTGCAGTTAAGAAATCAAATGCTATACAATCGGTTTATGTGAACATTCATATAATCCGATTCTAGCAAAAAAAAAAATACACAAAAAACTTGATATTTCACATAATCGGTTTATATGTGAGGCACATAAAGACCGATTCTTGATTTCTCTACAAATCCAAACTTGGACTCAGAATCGGTTTATGTGTGCATTAGCATAAACCGATTGTGGTTGATGTTCATCACATCACCCAGAATCGGTTTATGTATGTGTACACCAAAAACCGATTCCCGGTAACATCAACTACAATCAGTTTATTCTAGGGCACACATAAACCGATTCTGGGTTGATTTTTCAGAAAGTTAGATGAAGAAATTTCAGAGATTCATGGTTAAATCATTGAGTTTCTCTAAAGGAACAGATTAAAGGGAGTTAACTCAATCACTCGAATTTGTTTGTCGTCGATTTTTTTTTCAAAAACCAAAAAATAGGGAATTGAATTGTTGTTTGTGATTAGGTTTTAGTTTTTTATTTTGATGAATTGGGTTTTAATTTTTGATTGAGGATTGTTAATAGAAATGATTAAGATTTTAGAATTAGTTTAAGGAATTATTAAGAATGTACAAGGGTAATCTAGTATTTTAATGCACTTTAGACACCCCTTATCATTCTCTATTGGGTGGATGAAGAAATCCATAGGCCCCAATTAATCACCATAGGCCCCAATTTATCTAGGAAAGATAAGCTAGCTTGGTGATGTTACTTTAAATGATTTTAGATATAAAAAAATTAAAATTTTGTGAAACAATTTGTTTCTAACTTCAGTATTCGGAGAAACATAAATATTTTTGACATCCAACTGCCCTATTAACAATGCTTGCTTCTATAAAGGAGCATGACAGAGAATTTACACAAATATAGTATCAGAAAAAAAATTAATCATGTCCCAGGAAAATCCAAATACTCATAATATCCAAACGCGCTATTAACAATAAAGGAGCATGACAGAGGATTTACATAGAAATGGATAAGAAATAAACTAATGGCAGTAGGTTAAGAAAAACTGCCATTCCTAGAGGACTAAATGGAGCAAATTCTGAAAGCGTTTGGTGTGGCCGAAAGATGCCACTTGAGGTAATCGAAGTTTGTATATGTGCATAGAAATTTGCAACCTCTATTTTCCTCGGTCGAATTGTAAACATTTTTTTTTTTGCTTTTTATATTTATGCCAAACTGTAAACATAAAGTGGTAGTTTGTTTTGATGTTGCTTTTGTGCAAGTAATGCTGCCACCAATATTAGAAAGATACAACTTTAAAATCTTAATCCCCAAGAATTTTCTTTAGAAATGATTTCATTCGATTTACGTAAGAGATATTCCAACCGAATATCAAAGTAATATGCCTTCATCTGCTGACAACAATTTTTTTCTTCAAAAAAATCTACTTATTTTCTTAATACTTAAGTACTCAATGCTAATCTCTGTTTTGCAAGAGCCGCTTAGAAACCAATAACTTACGAGTAGAGCTCAGCTGACCCTTACTCCAAACAGTTTATCTTAGTTGGAAAATCTCAATTCGACCGACATTATCCTTAGACAGTTGTAGTATCATCGACAAAATGGGCTTTTGATTATTTTTTCTTCCCGATCAATTTTTTTATTTATCGCCTCCTTGCTCCTTCTAAGGAAGAGCCTAATAATTAGTCTCAACGGTTAACTCTATTTAGACTTTTCATAAATAGGGTATATACCTCTTAAGGTCATGGATAGATCTTCGATGGTCAAATGATATATTAATCACATTTACGACTAAATCTAACTTCTAAATGGTTCTAATTAAAGTCGAATCTAATTTTCGGAAAATTAAAGTCAACCGAACAAAGTCAAAGAGCTAACCCTTTACCCCTCTGTCCGACTAATAGGAATTTGAACATCCCGCGTGTAAAGAAGTCGCTTAAACAAGACTTTGCCGCCAAAGAATATATACAAACGTCACGTTTGTTTTCGGGTTAAGGTCAAAACAGTTAATGTTAGATAAATTTCAGGTCAAACGCAACGAGGAGAAAAAATCTCATAGGAACGAACAATCAAATTTAATTAATTAAGTTGCTTTCCTTTTGCTTTTTCTTTAATAGCGTACTAGATCTTATGATCGAACAAAACCGTTTGCTCGGAAAAAAATTTACTTTGAAAGTGATTTACTCCACTATCACTCTCCTTACATGTGTCAATGATATGCTCACCTCCTTAAACAACATGTGTCAATCGGGAGAGGGATATCGTAAGCGGGGTCAATGACTAGAGGGAAGATCTAGGAATCCGGGGGTCAAAATCAAACGGATATTTCCAATTTCTTCCTCGCTTAATGCAAGAAAATCAAACATAAACAACATTGGTAGTGAGTGTACATGTAGTGTTTCGGGTACAACAAATCAGAGGGTACCAAAGTCATCGTAAGACTCTTGAAAACTCGGTATTCCAATGACCAATCTGATCCTTAAACCTCTAGATTATCACTCATCATGGAAGATCACTAAAAGGAATGTCGTGGGCATAAAGTGGGGAAGATTCTCCTATTTAAATTCAAAATTATACCAATATCCAACAAACATGGAAACTAAAATATCCTCATTACTTTCAGGATTTCCACAATCTGATACGGTACCCAGCTTATAAACCAAACCCTCATATTTTCATAAGTAAAGGTAATCATCATTTTAACAACAAAAAAACTCTGTGAAGCTATGTCTACTCAAAGCAACACTCAAACAGAAAATCTCAGCACAAGACTACAATTGACTATTATTGATGATATTCCTCCGAGACCAATAAGAAGAATCATTGCTTTTGTTCAAGTAGATTCTGGAGATCCTGAAGAATTTACTTATAGCTTACTGGGAAAAATCATGTTTAGTAAACCATTAGATCATGAAGATGTCAAGAAAGAAATCAACGATTGTTGGAGAAGCTACATAAGGTATGAGATTATCACAAAAGGGATGAATCTCTTTCTTTTTAGATTCCAGCAAAAGGAATCTTATGATGGGGTTCGTTTAAAAACTTGGGATATCATGGGCCATTTGTTGTCCCTGATTCAATATAATTCTAATATAGCTATTAAGGATCACAAATTCGAGCACCACACCCGGAGTATCAAGCTGAGAAACCTAGGGGATGTCATTCTCAATGAGAAATTAATGCATGAGATCCGTAAGGATATTGGTAAAAAAAGTTGAACCAGAGGGAAGAAAAAGATTACCTAGAGGAAGTGTAACCAATACTGTTTATGTTGAAGTTAAGCTCAAATAACCCTTAATAAGAGGAGGGTGGGTTGATAAACCAAATGGTCAAAGGCACTGGGTATTTACCATTTCGAAATGAAACTTTACAAGATCTGCAAAGACTGTTGGGTAGTTGATCATGTTGACGCTGACTGTAAAATGCTTGCTCTAGAGCAGAAAGTCGAAGTTATGACAGATAATGAATATGTTGTTTGAAGTCAGACTGAAGATGATAAAAGATTTATGGTTGCCTATATAACTAATACGGGTGCCAATATGATGGAAGATGGGGCGAAAACATCCATGTGGTGCAATAGCCTTATATCAAACCCTCTTTTACCTTATTCACAAGAGGATGAGAATTTAGATCGAGAGTTAGAAGATTCTGAAGTGAAAAAGAATAAGAGAACCAGAGATGAAGTTTTAGTGAATAATCCATCACTCTTCAATCTCGATCTATCCAACACTCACAATAACCTTATTTTCGAAACTGCTATTAATGGAGTTGATGAATCAATCGATTATGGCGATCTTCTGGTAGAAAGCAGGATGGAATACAACGCAATTAAGATGATGGTAATCACTCAATGACATTTGATAGCACAAGATATGTACCCAATGGAACGTTTGCACATAATCTCTATGGAAATGCTGCGGCTTTTCACCAGGTTTTTATACGAAACCCTAATTTTAAACCTAATTATTATCTCATCAAAAATCATTGTTGCATTTGGCATATTAGTCAATTAGGTATTTTATTTAGAATTTTTGTGTAGGATTATTTAGTACCCACTCCCATTAGTTACCAGAGCCAAATCATTACTCAAATCTGATAATTGATAACTTTATAAGAATGTTCTGTGTGATCATCTATCGCTTTGGTTACCTATATTTGTTTGTTTTCTTTTATACAATTGCTGCTGTGAATAAGTACTGCTCTAGATACTTCTCTAGTAGACTTAACTGTCTTGATCACCAAAGTCACCATATTATTTCTGGTCATTGTTTTTTTTTATCTCAATTATGAGAATTTTATCGTGGAATTGTCAAGGATTTGGCAAACCTTGACACCAAAAATAGTCCATGGAATCAAATTAGAGGTCAAAATCCTGATGTAATTTTTTATGTAAAACCAAAAATGACTCCACTAAAATGAGACAATACTTGAAGAGATTCAACCATCCTAATAATTGGATATGTCCTTCTATGGGTATCTATGGTGGTATTTGCTCTCATGTGGAAGAGTGGTTTTACACTAAATATTATTAAATCTACTGATAGGATAATTGAAAAAGCGGGGGTCTAACAACCACACCCAATATTTCGCTTAGCAATCTGTACGGACTAACTCCAATATACTTTCAAGAGAATCAACTAGACAGTCAGACTCAATCTTAAGAAAAGTATATCAAAGAATTATATCTCTGTTTCTTAATGTAATCAGCAAATCAAACAGATAGAAATCTGTGAGCCTGATTATTATAAGAAACAACTTGGACGGTATCCAAAACCAATATCCAAGTGTCAATCAACAACCAAAGGTTGGATTCACAATTGATTGAACTTACATACAACCTATGATATTTCAATTATATAGAAAATATAATGCGGAAAAGAAATAACATAGACACCAGAAGTTTTCTTTAACGAGGAAACATCAAATGCAGAAAAATTCTGGGACGTAGTCCAGATTTGAACACCACACTGTATTAAGCCGCTACAGACACTAGCCTACTCCAATTTAACTTCGGACTGGAATGTAGTTTCCATAACCAATCTCACACTGATCAAGGTACAGTCACGTTCCTTACACCTCTAGAACCACGCCGGATTCTACGCACTTTATTTCCTTAGCAGATCTCACCCACAACTAAGAGTTGCTACGATCCAAAGTCGAAGACTTGATAAACCAATCTGTCTCACACAGATATACCCATGAGTTTTGTTCTGTCTTTTGATAAATCAAGGTGAACTGGAACCAATTGATATACCTGACTTATATTCACGAAGAACGACCTAGCAATATCAATCACCTCACAATAGTATTAATCGTATGGTAGTGAAACAAGATATCGTGGAATCACAAATGATGAGACGAAGATGTTTGTGACTACTTTTAATCTTGCATATCGGAGATTAAATCTCGAGAAAATCTTAGAGAAGATGGTACTCGACACGATAGAAAACAGCAAGATCAGAACATGCAAATACAGAGAAAATAGTTGGGTCTGGCTTCACAATCCCAATGAAGTCTTCAAGTCGTTACCAATAGGTTTTAGAAAAACCTAAGGTTAAAGGAGAATCGACTCTAGTCGCAACTAGTATCACACGTGAGGTGTGGGAATTAGGTTTCCCAGTTTCTAGAGTTCTCCCTTATATAGTCTTGAAATCAGGGTTTGCAGTCAATGTTAGCTTGGTAACAAAGCATTCGATACTCACCGTTAGATGAAAACCTGATTAGACTCAAGCTAATATCTTCAACCGTTAGATCTAACTTAGCTTGTTACACACAAATGAAAAGTGACTTCATTTAGATATGAGTAATCGTACCTAAACGTGTACATCTTTGTTGGCTCAACAATAGTTAACCGAAGTTACCCATATGAGAACTTTCATATCAACCATATTCATCTTAACCATAACTAGTTCAAATGACTCAAATGAAACTAGTTCTAGAGTTGTTCAATTGTTTATATTCTCATAGAAGTATACAAGACACAATTGAAGAAAAATCGATTTTGATTCACTCGAATCAATTCATGAACATTATAGCCAATTTTGCACGGTCATGAAATTATGACGCAAGATCATATCCGAAATAGTCCCGTGTGTTACTGTTAAGTCTACTCCAAGCCCAAAATAATAATACTAGGAGAACCAGACATAGTCCACTAATTAGCCTATGCTAGATGTCCTTTATATGTCTTTAAAATCATAAAACCAATCTAGCCAAGGACGCACTTAGGTATGTTACACATTAGTTTCCATCTTCAATAAATATGTCCACCTTAGCCCATAGACCAGAATACTCACTAGTCCAAATCATGTACCAAAATTCCATTATTTCCTCCATAGCCCATATCCACCGTCCACCCAACTGAAATGAGTAAAAATGTCGAAACAAGTTACTTTGTTCCCAATACTTTCCACCAAGTTAGGATTTTAGGCTTAAATGAAATATTTTTAGTTTTGGAAATGATATCCCATGATTTTGAGAAAGAAGAATAATATTTTGTGAAAATAAGAAATAATTTAGGTTTTACATGTGTTTAAAGGAAGTACATTCATGAACTTGATTTATGAATCGAAAGGGAAATCATTATGCTTATTGGTACGGCTATTCATTGCAAATCTATGGATTACCAATATGTGTGAGATGGTATAACCGATCGTAACTTTGTTATGTATCTTGGTATAACTAATCACAATGCCTGACTTATGATTTGGTATGACTAGTTTGTAGTAATTGGTGTAACCGATCCTAAGTAATTAATCACCATGAGATGGTATGATCTATAGTTATAATGGGTGTGACCGATCCTCGTAATTGGTGTGACCGATCACAGTGTACTGTGTAGTTGATCCTTGTAATTGGTAACTGGTCTTGGCAATTGGTGTAGCCGATCCTGGTAATTGGTGTAACCGATCCTGGTAACTGGTGTGACCGATCACAAGCAATACCATGGAATATGGTAACCGTTCCTGGTAACTTGTGTAACCGATCACAAGTATTTCCATATTGAGGTATAACCGATCGTAGTGATTGGTAGAACCGATTGAACCCATGTATGTGATTTGTTATTTGATATTTGATCAGTCTTGGAATACAGGTCAACCAATTCTAAACTTGTTTGTAAGTGTGGAATAACCGATTCCAAGAATGTAAATCCATGTAAATATGAATAAGGATTCACAGTGAAAAGATGTCAACATATTTTGAACACATATAATAACTCTAATCATTTGTTGTTGAATGATATTCCTTAGTACTCAAGGAGATCCTGCGCCGACATAAATTGGGAATCTTTTAATTAAGGTTTTTGGTTTTGTATGGTTTAATTACCAGCAGTAAATGCATATCTCTAGAGCATAAAAATTAGTAATATGCATTTACTAATTGGAGATTTGCTATTGAGAGATTTTGGAAAATTTGGACAAGCATTTATTGGAATTAGGAAAACCAATTTTGGCATTCATTGCATATTTTGAGAATATTTTTGGTTTTGGAAATTCCTTGGTGTCCAAACATCCTTGGTCTATAAATACCTAAGTTTGCATTTCTAGCAAACAATCCTAAGAGCCATGCATACTTCATTCTTGTTGTTTCTGGTGGAGCCGCCTAATTAGGTGAAATCTCTTACGAACGCTCGTTTAAAGACTTCTGTGGGATCAAGAAGCTCTACGAGTACCGTTGGTGGGAAACTAGATAACTGCAGTGTTATTAGTTTTCGATTGATTTGATTGACTAACGGTTGTTGAAACTTTGATTGCACCTAGTTTGTTTATTCTTGAGAATCTTCTCTTCTGATATAAGATTCACTCAAACTAGATCGAAATATTGACGAGATCTTTAGAACTGTTTGTAGATCTAAAGATATTTTGTGATAATCCATTGTTAACAGACTTCGTTCTGTATGTGATTGATCACAAGAGATTCAAGTGGTGTTGTGCAGGTTTTAATTGAAGATTAAAGAAGATTTGAAGACGAAGAAGATTTCTTATTTAAATCTCATATCTTTGTGTGTGCAAAAACCTTGATCGGCTGGGATCCAACTAGAATCGTATTTATTCGGTTGAATAGTTGCGTTAGATCGGCATTACTTTATAGATTCTTGTTAAGATATATATTGATTGAGTGCGAATCTAAACTTAACTACTTTGGTAGTTATTGGATAGATTGATCTAACCAGGCAAAGGAGTTTATTAGATTAAACGGAAGAGCCTTTGCATATGACTTGAGATATCTTTATCTTTAAAGAATCAAAAGAGTTTTTACCAAACAGATTTGTTGTTCCTTTACTGTTTGGAATACGATCCAAAGGAATTGTTCTAGTGCGTGCACTTATCGAAGTCGGAAGCGCAGGGATACTGAGGAAACTAAGTGAACTAGGGGTAGTTGCTTGGTCTCAACTATACGAAGTTGGTGTAGATTTTGTATAGAGGCTTAATTATGAGAGTATTCAGTTCTGGACTAGGTCCCAGATTTTTCTGCACTTGCAGTTTTTCTCGTTAACAAAATCTTGTTGTGTCTTTTACTTTTCTATTTCCGCAATTATAATTATTTATTATCAAGGAAACAATTGTTTTCACTAGAAAAATGCTTGGTAGAGTGATACATGTGTATCCGTACTCTTTTAGGGAACTTAATTAACCTCAAGCTAAGTTGAGGGAAGAATCATATTCTATGCAGAGATCCTTGTTTAGGCAGAATTCCTAGCTAGGAAAGAGTTTTGTTTTAGGCAATACTCTTAGTTTAGGAAATAGATTCCTAATAGAAGTCCTTGGTCGGATGAGTACGATGAAGGCTAAATAAAGGGCTTTGGCTAATAGATACATACAGAATCCGAGGCACAGAAAACCTAGAGAAAGCTTGGAGCAATACTTGTGCAAGCTTAGCAAACAGTTTAAGGTTAATCCACTGTTAGAGAAGATTGTGAACGTAACAAAGAGAGAATTGTAATCGTTTTCTTGTTCATAATCTAGAGAAGATATTTTCTTCGAAAAACTACTTGTAATATGTTTTCTAAGTTTGTCGTATATTATTATTCTGAATTCCGCCTTTATATATTAGCTACCAAGGTATAAAGATCAATACGTATCAAGTTGGCATCACGAGCAAGGTTATTTTTTAGGGTAAAACCCTGTGGTTTATGGTTTTCACTAGATCTCTCTACATAAAGCTTGGTGAGGTACTCGAGAATTTGGAAAACGTTAAGAAAACAAGGGGATCAAGGATGATAAAATCAGATGACGAACATAAGGAAACCGAACCACAAACTATGGAAGAAAAGGTGGCTACGTTGCAAACAGACATGAAGTCAATTCAAGTTACCCTTAAGGAATTGAGTGAATGTATTCATTCTCATACACCCAATCCGAAGACGAAGAAAAAGATTATACCTTCACCTGAAGCTTCGAAAAAAGATGATTCGGAAGAAGAAGAAGAAGTGGAAGAAGATGAGGATGAAGAAAAGAAGAAAAATAAGTTTCTTAAAAGTCCTACATAAACTAAACCTCATGGTAAAAATTTGAAAATTGATTTTCGTGTTGATATTCCACTTTACGATAGGAGTGTCGATGTAGAAAAATTAGATGATTGGATTGAACGTCTAGAGACATATTTTTCTTTCTTTGAATATGGTTCAAAGGAAAAGATTGCTTTCGCGGCATTGAAGCTACAAAAGCATGCTCTAACCTGGTGGAAAGCTTATCAAAGACAAAACCTAGGTAAAGGAGTATTGTCGTGAAAAAGATTCAAGGCAGTTGTAAGGAAACAGTTTTATCCGGTTGGCTACCTTGAGGAGAGATGGTTCAAGTGGTACAACTTGAAGTAGACTTACAACCAAACCGTGCAAGAATATACTTCGGAATTTCAGAATCAGGCTATGATTTTGGATTTAGACTTGGGAGAGTATGTTATCTATATGAAATATATTTCCGGGTTCCATAAGTATATACGGAAGGAGTTGAAGATGTTTTCAGTGGATACCATCTCCGAAGGAAGTATAAAAGCTAATGCTATTGAAGACAGGCTTAAGATAT
Source organism: Papaver armeniacum (assembly GCA_023531295.1). Classification (NCBI taxonomy): domain Eukaryota; kingdom Viridiplantae; phylum Streptophyta; class Magnoliopsida; order Ranunculales; family Papaveraceae; genus Papaver; species Papaver armeniacum. The sequence goes on from JAJJWW010010337.1 coordinate 109,544, forward strand.
CTGATTCAAAGGGAAATACTAAGGTGAAATCTGGAGGTACCACTGTGAAAGGAGGTGAAAGGAGCAAAGAAGAAGGGAAGTCTAGTTACAAGGAAGGTTTGTCTTGCACCCATTGCAAGCAAACAGGTCACGTTGTCGACAAGTGTTGGGTTAAGAACCCTCATCTAAAGCCTAAAGGTCTGCAGAGGAAAGAGGCCAAGAAAGCAGCACTAGTTGCTCAAACTCCAAAAGAAATCTATGGAATGACAGAACCTAATTGAAAGATCTCTTATGACAGGGGCAAAAGAAAGACCTTCAAAATATGATCTTAGGGAGCGACTCTTCACAGTAAAGATGCAAGTAAAAACATCGCTTGTTGATGATGTTATTGACCCGGGAAGTCAGAATAATTTACTTTCAAATTCTTTGGTGAAGAACTTAGGTCTGAAGACTTTCAAACATCCAAAACCATACCCTTTAGGATGGCTTCAAAAGGAAGGGGGCTTACAAGTTTCACAACAGTGCACGTTCAAATTTGCTCTAGATGAGTCATATATTGACGAAGTTACATGCGACGTAGTTCCTTTGGATGTTTATCAGGTGGTACTAGGTAGTCCTTACATATGGGATAGAGATGCAACTCTACACAGGAGGGAACAAAAGTGAACCTTTACCATAGATGGAGAAAGTTTTGTGATTCGGGCTATTGATTCTCCTCTTGAGGGAGCAAGTTTGATTTCAGCCACTCAGGCTAAGTGGTTGGTGAATGCTAGCACAAAGTTCATTCTCCTTGTGATCTGTTCTCTTGAGGAGGAGCCGAGTAGAGTTTGTTTGGCAGCCTTGACTGCACAACAAGAAGATGACCTAGAAAGGTTGAAGTTGAAGTACAAGGATTTATTTTCTGATGTCACGAGGTTACCGCCAAAGAGGAGTGTGGGGCATGAAATTATGTTGTCCGGACAAAGTTCTCTTTCTAATGTAGGTCTTTATCGCACGACCGTAGAGGAATCTAATGATAGTGCCAAGTGCTTCACCTTGTGAATCAACGGTGTTGTTGGTTCCAAAGAAAGATGGAGGCTGGCACATGTATATTGATTATAGAGCATTGAACAAGATCACAATCAAGAATCGTTACCCTTTACCTATGATAAACGACATGATGGATCAGTTGGAAAAAGCTCGAGTCTTGACAAAGTTAGATTTCAAATTCGGATATCACCAGATGAGAGTTCGAGAAGATGATACATGGAAAACTGCTTTAAGACCAAACAAGGCTTGTTTGAATGGTTGATAATGCCTTTTGTTTTGTGTAATGCTCCAGCGACGTTTATGCGTTTGATGAATGAATTGTTACGACCTTTTATAGAAAATTTTGTGATTGTTTATTTGGATGATATCCTAATATACAACAAAACTTGGGAAGAGCATCTCATTCACGTTAAGAAGGTGTTTAAAGTGTTACATGAAGGCCAGCTGAAGTTGAACGTAAAGAAGTGTGAGTTTGGGAAGGAGGAGTTGGTGTATCTCGGATTCATTGTTGGTGGTGGACAACGGAAGATTAATCCAAGGAAGGTTGAAGTGATCACTAAGTGGCCTAGACCTAGTACTGTAACTGAAATCAGGAGTTTCTTAGGGGTTTTCACCTACTTGCGTAAGTTTATCCGGCATTTTTCGAATATTGCAGGACCATTACATGGTTTGACGGGAGCTAATGCAAAATTTGAATGGCAGCAAACCCATGAAGACGCTTTTCAGTTACTAAAAAGGAAGATTTCAGAAAAACCAGTGGAGTACCATTCAGAATTGTTCTCAGGTGCTATTAAGAACTATGCACCTTATGACAAAGAATTTTATGCTTTATATCAATGTATCGAGCATTGGCTAGTGTATCTCTTAGGAAAAGAAGTAGTGGTACATTCATATCACAAACCATTGGAGTATCTACACGCTCAGACGAAACTAAAACAAGCCCGACACATGAAGTGGATGTCTTACTTGATGACTTTCAATATTCTCATTAGGTACAAAAGGGAGTAACAAACAAGTTGGAAGATATCCTATCTCGACCTCCAGTTCGAGCATTAATGGTGGCCATGAGAATTCAGCCAAGTGTTCCTCAAGAGTATGCAGAGTCGTACGCATCCAACAAAGACTTCAAGAAGGTGTAAAGAGTGGTTTGAAAAGCGAGTATGAACTCCGAGATGGATTGTTATACAAAGTTCAGTTACTTTGCATACCAGAAGATGGAGATCGTTTACAATGGTTGAGAGAGGCACACACTTCACGAGTTGCTAGACACTTTGGGAGTTGCTGGACACTTTGGGATGAATAAAACTCTACTTAACCTCCGAAGTTATGACTTTTGGCTGAAAATGCAAGATGACGTGGCTAAGTTGGTTAGAGGGTGTAAGTTGTGCAGCACATCTAAACCTTCTAACAGAAAACGTGGGTTATATCTACCATTACCAGTACCATCAAGGCCTTGGGAGAGTATTTCTATGGATTTTCTTGGTGGGTTACCAAAGACGAAGTATGTCATGATTATTTGTTCGTTGTGGTCGACCGATTCAACAAGATGATTGCATTAATTCCATGTACAAAGACGGTAATGAGAGCCGGTGCAACAAATCTCTTCTTTGAGCATGTGTGGAAGCATTTTACTTCAATTATTTCTGATAGGGATAGTCGATTTTTAGTCACTTTTGGGATTCTTTATGGAAGATGATGGACACTAGGTTAAAGAAGAGTACATCTTTTCATCCACAAACAGACGGACAAACAGAAGTGGTCAATAGGACTATGGTTCACATGTTAAGGGGATATAATTTTAAGCATCCTAAAACTTGGGATGAGAGTTTACCATATCTACAGTTTGCTTTTAATAGAGCAGTTCACAGTTCTTCAGGAAAATTTCCTTTCGAGACGTGCTATGGTTACTTACCACTTAGTCCTTTCGATCTAGTATTTTCTAGTGACACCTCAATGGGGGGAAAGGAAGGAAGTGAACGGAAAAAGTCACAAAAGTTCTTGGAGAAGATATCTCAGATTCATGCGACTGTTGAAGCACAATTAAAGAAGTCACAATCCAAATACAAAGAAAAGCATGAAAAGCATCTTGTGCCTTGTAATTTTGGTGTTGGTGACTTGGTATGGTTAAAATTAAGTAAGGAACGACTGAAGGGGGAAGGTAAGAAGTTGAAGCCATTGAGGTATGGACCATTTCATATTCTCGATCATATTGGTGACAATGCCTTTCGTCTGGATCTACCACCTTATCTAGGAATGTACTCGGTAATAAATGCCGAATACTTGAAGTTGTTTGAACCACCATTACTTGATGATGACGGCGACGACCCTATGATCCTACCACGAGTAGAAGACTTATGGTTTGATAGAGAGGAACCAATCAAGGAAGACTGCATATTAGAGCGGAGAGTAACTAAAACACGACATGGAGAGAAAGAAGCTTTTCTAATTGGATGTAAAGGTCAAGTTCCTAGCAAGGATAAGTGGTTTA